>JARHVA010002427.1:600000-1072500 GCA_037957365.1 Torreya grandis
ACCTAAAGTGGATTGTAGATTCATGATGAATCCTCTTGAGGTTAGATACAAGAAGGAATTCCCAAAAGGCAAGTTGGGGGATAAAATCTTGGTTTGGGTGGACAGTTGCAAGGCTGCAAATTGTAAATACGGCCCCCAAAACATCAAGAACAGAATTACGTTTAGGGCATTTCTCTCCCAAGCAAAGGAACATATGAGTACAAGGGGAAAGGAATGGGTTGCAGCTATGATACGGGAACTTCCAGGCCAAGGGATGTGCAGAATTTGGAGCTTGGTGGCCATTTATTGGAATGCTAGCAGCTATTCCATGCTTAGCAATGAAGAATACAGCCGGGGCAGCCTTTGGTATGAGAGTGAAGTAACAATACTGGGCTGTCATAATGCTTCCAGCACATGGGGGCAGCCATATTCTCACAGATACAGCAACAAGAAGCTTTAGAATAGGGCTTCCTTTCCATGGGAAGAGGTTACAGGAGGACTTTGCATGGGGATAATTGTGGGATAATTTATTGTTGCATCCTTTCTTTGGTTGGATACGGGAGGCATAGCCACCTACATAAAAACACAATTAAAGAAAGAATACCCACGAACAATCAATGTCATTTTTTGCTATAAATAGAATGCATACAAACAAATGCTCAAAGCATGGAAAAAATCAATTTGGTAACATAGTCCAGTCTTATTATAGAGGCACCATTATTGACGTAATAAAGGAAGGAATAAGAATTGAATGCACAATTCATGGGATTCAATGGAAAAGTATTGGTGGGAAATATTAGCAACAATGTGGATCAATGGAGTTAATGTAAATACAAATTTATTTCATAAATCAGACCTAAAAAAAGTAACATTACAAATATCCAATGGCTAAAATGTTTAACAGGAAGATAATAGATAACATGGAGGATATATTGCTCCATGATAAAATCTATTTTCAAGACATGTTATCAGACCCTAATAGAGACGAGGCAACAATTTAAATCTCAGAAATAAGTGTAAGCATGACAGTTAATCGAGACCAGAGCACATAGCCCTCTCAACAGGTCAGGATAACTAGAAACATCTCATCTTCCTCTAAGCTTTTGATAGAAAGGAACTAAGTTATCCACGTTCATTATCATTCATCTTCTTCATAGTTTCTTTATGTGTCCAAACTATAATTTTTCCCTCTAGATGTGAATTTTGATCTTTTCAATGTTTAGTGAGTTGAGGATCTATACTTTCAACCTGTAACAAACATTCCAACATTGGAAAAACACAAATGAGAAATACAACATTTCAAAATCTAAATAATTAAACTACATTTCCAAAAGAAGCTATCATATCAAAACATTTATTTATGAACATGTAAAAATCAATATATTCTTGGATAGTATGTCCTAAGTAAAGAATGTAACCAATGCATGAGGAGCTTGCTAGGGTGATGTATGTCCTAAATAAAGAAAGTAACCAATGCATGGGAGATTGAAATTGAGTTGTTTTCGTCATAGTTCAGTAGGGAAACATGTGTATGTAATGAAATCTATGTAATCTTTGTCATCTGTCAATGAAAAGTGTTTTACGTCTTCAAATACGAGCATTGTGTCTATATGTGTGTGTTCATTGGTGAAAATAAGTCTAGGTTGGGCAACAAATAGGTGGTTTTGAAATCGCCACTTGCATTAAGTCACGGTTTCATCATCCTCCCAAAAAGGGGTCGACTGACCTTTGGGAGATGATTGAAACCGGCTCCACTTAACATTTTTGATATGCTGGAGTCTTGATTATGTTCCTTGGATTGTTGTTGATCATCTTCGGCACACACAAATTTTGTCCCATGTTTTTGGTTGATGCAGGTTTGTTTATTGACCCCAGATGTTCCTGCATCATGCACTCAAGAATTTGCCCATGAGCTTCCACTCATACAAATTCTCCAAGAACTTCCGCTGACTTACCGTACTTGGCAACCTCAAATGCACACATCAAATTTGCATTTTTAGTTGCTTTGTTATTCGACTTGACCAGATACTCTTTGTGCTCATTGCCTCTTGTTTTCTCCCTGACTTTAGTATCGAACACCATCTCAATCTTTTCCATTGCCTTCTCAAGCAACTGCTGTCTCCAATCCGCAATTGTAGAATTTGAACTTGCTCCTCCATCACTCCCTTTTTCCTCATGGTAAGGGTACAAATTGACTACATTGAAGATGGGTGAGATCATAATTTACATAATCGTAATTGACAAGTACTCGCCAAGGAGGAATTTTTTAAACCGGAGAGTAATTGACAGGGGTGGTTGATTAATTGAGAATAATCGACAAAGTAAAAAAATGCTTAAATTTATTAAAAAAACATAAGTTTTATAGAAATTACAGTTGCAAAATGTATCACGTGAATCTGTACAATTTTAGGAAAGTGTTTTCTATTAGATTTGAATACAAATAAAGTACAAATGCGCATAATCCTATGAATACAACTATGACACTGTCAAGTTGACAACAATAAACTGATACATTGATACTTATACAAGAATCTATAAGTACAAATTATAAGAATCTAAAATTTTCTCTTCTATGCTCTTTGTAGAACTAAGGGAGATTGAGAAAGTCTAGTCCTCCCACTCGACTGACCCTCCTCGCTCTGTCTAAAACGTTGTGCATGCACTTGTGGCTCCACCTCTACCTATGTGTTTACCTTATCTTCAAGGATGTGTCCAATCCAATCTCTCCTCCTGTTGTTGCAGTTGCACCCTTCAATAACTTGCCTCTTGAAATCAACAATCTCATCCTCTGTGAATATGGGGGCCTCTTCTTTTACAATTGAATCATTGTAGGGATCGATCTCATCTAGATTGACAGGCTCATGTGATGTGTTCTCCAACTTTTTTGTGTGAAGCTGAAGATTCTATTGCACAAAAACTAAGTCATTGAGGTGTTGTTGACTCAATTTGTTGTGCTTCTTCATGTGAATGGCATCAAACAAATTTCAGCTGCGCTCACATCCAGAAGCGATACAAGGTTGAGATAAAATGTGGAGGGCTAGCCTTTAAAGATTTGGGGTTTTCCAACCCCGATCTTCCACCATGACCCTGCAAGCAAGATATTCAAAAGTTTGTAAGTAATTAATAATTATAAATTTGTAACTGGTAAGGCACAAGTAAAGACTTCATTTTATATTCCTTGGTGACTGCGTGCCTCTCCCTTAGATAGCTAGTGTTGAAAAAAAGAGCCTCCCCTAGCCTGTTTGTAGTTCTGCCACTTTGAAATAATGAGGTCCCTCACCTTAACGTCGTGTGTCATACTCTCAATGCATGTTGAGAGCTCCTCCATAACCTTCTCATTAGTATCTATGAAGCCATCTAAGTAGAAAAACTTGGAGTTAAGGTAGTACCTTGCTGCATGGATGGGTTGGTGGAGTTGATTGTTCCACCTCTGATCAATCAACTCCCAATTGAGATCAAATCTAGCATGATCCCCTCTATAATAGTTTGGGATGGCCTCTTTGACCCTATCCATGGCCTCATAAATGTAAACCATTGGGTTTTACTCCCCATTCACCAAGCGTAAAACCCTCACCAAAAGCTCCGACACCGACAAAGTTACAAACAAATTAAAGTTACAAACATATAAATAAAATAAATACTTTAAATTTAAAAAATTGAAAATAAGAGAATCGACTTGAAATTTAAATTGAAATTTCAAGCTACTTTAACGATCTCTGTAGCCATCTTTTCAAAGACCTTACTGAAAACTGTCTTTCCAACCTTGACTTTGTCAACTTTCTTTGAATATGATGAGTCCATCCATGCTCGACTCACAAACATTTGCTTCAAAGGAGTCAACAAACTACAAATACTTTGCAATGTAAGAAAGTTTGTCGCACACCTGGTGACACCTAATCGAATAAGCCCTTTTCCCTTGGTGTGCTTTTTTATCAAGTTGAGAACTCAATGATGATTGTATAAATATTTTGTGATGTCTTACTGCTTCTTTTAAAACCAGTCACACCCAATTAAGTTTGCCTATGTCTTCCAAAATAAGGTTAAGGCAATGGGCTGCACATGGGGTCCAAAGAGTGATGGATGTTTGTCCTTGGGAAGTCTCCTAGCTGTCACATATGTTGTGGCATTGTCTGTGATAACTTGGACAACATTGCCAATGTCCACCTTTAAAACAACCTAATCGAACATCAAGCTCAAAGTTTATGCATTTTTTATCTTGGTAGATGCATCAATGGACTTCAAAAAAACTAGAACACAATTTGAAGATGCCAAAAAGTTGATGAAAGTGTAGTTCTTTCCATCCATCCATTCATCAGAAAGAGTGGTGCATTCGAAATTACACCAAACTTCTTTTGATTTTTCACAATTACATTTGCTTCTTTATTTGCATTCTAGAGCAATCTTCCACTTAAATTTCATGGAGAAAGTGCCTTGGACTCTTTCCCTGCAACTGTCAATGCTGTCACCAAATATTCGCAGTATGGGCTCTTCGCCACGTTAAAGGGAAGGTTGTTGAAGTACTAAAAATCTGCATGTGCTTTATTTGCTTTCACATGCATCTCCTTGTTCCATCATGTACCTTACACTAAAGATTGTCCCAGACGTGTTTTTAGACATTAAAAATGAGTGCAGTCTAAAAAAATGAGTGCATCTGGCTTGAACTCGATGAAGTTGATGTGCTTAGGTGCTTGCGTGGACCACGAATAGAGCCCATAATTGCTGTCATAGTTGCCTCTTATTTTGCCGATGCGGGAGCAATGGCCGTTATGGCTGGTTGCATCCTTGCCTTCCCTAATTTATTTTCTTCTAGCAATACAAGCTCTGCAACAATATCTCATTTTGCCTCTTTTATTACATAGGGAGAAAGCGTGACATCATGGCAAGGAATGCATGAAATGTGGTACTTGAAACAATTGAGGCTTTCTAAAATTATCTTTGAGCAAAATGAATAAATTGTAGTTGGCTGGGATGATCCAACCTGCACGACATACTTCCAAACAACGATGCAAGTATTAGGGGAACTGGTTGCGTACCACTAATTGAATCTGACCCAATGCATTGGCGGATGCCATTGTTTGCTAATGGTAAACTTGCAAACATATTCAAAACAACATTAAAAAAAGTAAAAACGTTTAACACAAATTGAAATACAACACTAAAAAAAATAACCTTACATTGTAAACTTATAAATATAATTTTAAACATTTTGATGTAACCCTAGGATAGAATATTGGAATTATAGAGAATGATTCTCTACAATAAATAAATTATAATGATAAAAAGAAACTCTAACAGTTTAAAGCCAATATTTTTATTCAAAATATATATTGTAAATAACAATTAAAAAATTTAACGAAATGTATGAATATTTATAATTTTATCAAACATGTTTATAATAAAATTACAATTCATTTACATGCTCAGAAATTAAAATAAAAATAAAAAAAGTACTACCCTGGAAATGTGTTTGCTGAATTTTTCTCCTTCCAATTCGCTCGTGATTGCTCCAAATGCTGTGTGAATCCAATGAGGGGGCATGTTTGAATTTATAAGACACATGCATGTTTTTCTAGTGTTTGGGTCAAGTTTGCAGGACTTGGACGCGTTTTGGATGTGCATCTAGGCATGAACAAGATGCGGACAGGGCTCTCGACAAGTATTGACATACGATTACCCAACGAGTACTGTGCGAGTACTCTTCGGGAGGCAAATATCCGAGCTTAGGGGAGTATGGGTGTCGAGTAATAGTTTCAATGAATTTCTTGTGAGTAACCAAGTAGCCGAGCGAGTAATCACCGATTATGCAATCCATGGGCGAGATGTCAATCCCATCTTGTACCTCTATTCATAAGCATTTGTTAAAAATTTCCTTAGAATTTTGCAAGGCCCAATCTTCTTCCACTTAGTTTGTTATACATTCCGTTTGGGAACATCTCCTTTCTCAAATGAGCCAATGACTAACTCACCCACTTGGAATTCTTGTTCTCTTTTCCTCTGATCTGCATATTGTTTGTAATCCATGATTCTCTTCTCCAATCTCTTCTTCACTTCTTTATGCACATCAACACACATGCTGCATAATCCTTTGCTTCAACACTTCTACTCATACCAGCCGTATCTCTCAACTCAGAATGGCCTCTAGGGTTGCAACCATACACAATTTGAAAATGACTCATTGTTGTACTTCTATTGACTAAGTTGTAAGTAAACTCAGCGTGTGCCATAGTTGTGTCCTACTATTTACGCTTGTCTTCTACTAAGCATCTTATCAAATTTCCAAGGCTCCTATTCACCACTTCTATTTTTCCATATGTTAATGGATGATAAGCTCAACTGAAACTCAACCTAATGCCCAACTTTCTCTAAAAAGTTCTTCAAAAGTGCCCAACAAACTTTGTATTCCTATCCAAAACTATGCTCTTTGGAAAATCATGCAACTGTAATACTTCTTTGAAAAACAAATCAACAATGTGGGTGACATCGCTTGTCTTCTGACATTCAACAAAGTATGCCATCTTTGAGAATCTATCAACAAAAACAGATAAAGTCATTGTGTTCTTGGCAACCCAAGAACAAAATCCATACTTATGGCCACTTCGGTATAAGCAAACGCTGATACAAACGTGCAATCTGACATTTACCTTTAGCATTTTGGCAAACTCTACATCCTTGCATGATCGTCTTCACATCTACACTTATGCTTGGTCAATAGTAACTCTTATATATCTGCACCAATGTTTTGTCCACACCTAAATGACTAGTTAATTCTCCTCTATGCTTTTCTCTTATTAAGTTCTCCATGCCAGTTGTATGCTTGCATGCTAACCCCACATCACAAAAATCCAAAGCCTTTGCATTCAACTCTCCCTGAGCCAAACACAACTACTTTCACTCTCATCTCATTCAATACAAGACATCTCCTACTCAATGCATTTGCAACTCTATAGGACTTGCCACTTCTATACTTCAACACAAATGTGTAACTTTGAAGAATCTCTACCTATTTCATATGCTTTTGATTTAACTTACCTTGTCTGTTTATGAATTACAGTGCTTGATGATCCGTGTACTAGACAAATTCTTTGGGCAAAAACTAATGCCTCCACTTCTTCATGGTTTGACTCATAGCATAAAATTCTTGATCATAAACAGAATACTTCCGCTTTGCTTCATTCAACTTCTTACTAAAATAAACAATGTGTTTACCTTCTTGACTGAAAATTGATCCTACTACTGTCCCACTAGCATCACAATCAACCTGAATATTGTTGAAATCCGGAAAACCTAATAACGGTTATTCCGTCACCATCTTCTTCAAAATGTGAAAACCATTCTCTGCTGAACAATCCACTTAAACTGTTTCCTATCACCTTTCATTGTTTTTGTAATGGGTGCACATATTCTAGTAAAGTTTCTATTGAATTTCTGATAGAAACTACCTAATCAATGAAAGCTTCTTGCCTCAAACATACTCTTAGGTGATGGCCAATCTATGATAGCTCCTAAATTTTTCGGGTCCATCCTTAATCCATCATGTGAGATTACAAATCTAAAATATATTAGCTCTTCATACAATTGCATTTCTTCAAGTTGATCAACGACTTCTCTTCCTTCAACATTTGCAATACTTGTTGTCTCAAATGCAACAAATGTTCTTTTGTACTACTATTTGGTCCTTTGTGTTTATCAATGAAACAAGACAAAATTATTGCACTAAGGAGATGCACCATTTAACAATGGAAAACATTACTTTCAGTTTTTCCCTAGTGGCTAAAAATATATAAACAAGCAAATGGAAACTATTGAAATTGATAATTGAACTTGAAAAGAGACAAAAGATGATGGAATGATAACACATTGATGTTTTCTAGATTTTTAAGAGTGAATTTCGATTTTGCAGGTTGATATTTGCCTCTATGAAAAATCTGGGCCTTTGATTGTGTAAAGACAAGATTGGCACTTGTGCGCCCTGGGCATGATCGTCAATCAACTGGTTTGACTGCCATACCTGCCCTGATGCGCCAATCGTGTCTTGCACTATTTTTTTGGATTCTGAATTCTTTTGTGCATGTGTGCCGTTGGATGTTGTTCTTTCTTGTACCTCTGCTTTTCCAAATTGGTGTACAAAACTCCCTTATTTGCTCTTTCAATGTATTTGATCTAGCTTTTCACAAGATGTTAGAGAAAAAGAGAAGGGAAGTATAGTTGGGTAGGGCAACCACCAAGAAAGGGTTGCAAATACGTATTTTGCATCCCATAATTGAACCCCTCTTAGTTCACGTGTAATATGAATGGAGAATTTGAAAGAAAAAGCTTCGCCTTCTCTTCTTAAGTGTGAGATGCAACTACATGCACAATAACCTAGGTCAATTTTAGTACAAGATGCAAGTTCTTGAGCAAAGATAAATCAATGTATAGTGTCGATAAACTTGAAAATGAATAGATGAACTGGAAATTTGTCGAGAAACTCAATAATACTTTTTTCGGATAAAGATGGATTCTTCCCATGTGGATTTGGAGATGGAGGAAACTTACAATGCTCACCTATGATTTGTATTTATAAGCTTCTACTGCTACGCCCTTAACGTATCACATGTATTAGGATAGGAATTGCCGACTTGTGGCTTATTTAGACCTCTTTGATGTTATATTACATTTCTCTATGCATTCATTTGGTTAGTAGGTTGGCCTATGGAGTAACCATGGCCTAGGTAGACTATATATAGGAGGTAGTATGTAGTTGTTTATCATCATATTGCGAATTCGGCTCTTATTGAAGCTTGTGGAGGTTGCCTCCTCGAAGTGGTTTGTTTTTTATTCATATATTCTGCTATATTTCAGTCATATTGTGATCTATTACTGTTATTTTACTTTATTGTTGAAGTAATTTCATTACAAGTGGTATCAGACCTGCGATTTGGGCAATCTTGTGGGCAAAACTCTAATTTTAGAGATTTGCTTATATCTTTCAATCCGTTGCGATTTTTTTGCATTTTTTTCACTGAAGTTGTGGAATCAGTTAAGGACATCACACAATAAAAATTAGCATTTGGAGATCAATTTTGTGCGAGTTATTTCGATTTTAATGTTTTTCATAAATTCTCTCTATAGTGTGCAATTCAAGGATTTTTTCTGAGTTCTTTCCATTTTTGGAAAGCTTAGAAAAATCTAGCTAGGGTATGTTCTTTGTACTTTATATTTTGAGGCCGACATAAGTACAAAAATGCTTGGTCAAAGTTGGGTCAAAAGTGCCAATCAGGGTTAACATTGTCATGCCCTTTTATGGCAGGGTCGCAAACCAGAGGCTGTGGAAAAGGTGCTGAAACTCTAGGTAAAACTCCTCACAAGGAGATATGGAGTCAGAAGGGGAAGTTCCTGGATCCTTTGTACCAAGGTTCTTTGAGATAGATCACAAAGTGAGCCAACTTTAGTACAGTGTGCAAGGCATTCAAAGTGATATGCAAGGCATACAATCTGATATGAAAGCGATACAATCTATTTTGGCACATATCATGATGGCTTTACAAAATAATCAGCCAAATTATCTCGCTGTCACTATTACACAAAAATATGGTCCATGAGATGCTGGGGGCAGGGATCATCAGGGATAACGAGAGTGCATATTCATCACCAGTGGTCATGGTGCATAAGAAGGATGACACATGGAGGATGTGCCCAAATTACAAGGAACTCAATAAGTACACTATCAAAGATAAGTTTCATATTCTAGTAATTGACGATTTATTTGATCAGTTGCATGGTGCTGCTTATTTCAAAAAATTGGATCTTTGTTCGGGGTACCATCAAATCAAAATCAGGGATGAAAATGTTCATAAAATTGCTTTTAGAACTCATGAGGGCCATTATGAGTTTTTGGTAATGCCCTTTGGTCTTACAAATGCACCATCTACTTTTCAAAGCTTGATGAGCACTATTTTTAGGCATTTTTTAAGGAAGTTTGTGTTGGTTTTCTTTAAGGACATATTGATTTACAGTAAGACATGGGAAGCACACTTGCAACATGTGAAACAAGTGTTGATAGTTTTGGAGTAGCATCAACTTTATGCTAAGCCATCTAAATGTGCTTTTGGAGTACAGGTGGTAGAGTACTTGGGTCACATTGTCTCCCATAATGGTGTCAAAGTTGATCCTCAGAAGATCAAAGCTATGGTGGAATGGCCAATGCCCAAAACTTTCAAAAACTTTCGAGGGTTCCTAGGACTAATAGGTTACTACCAAAGATTTGTGAAAGGTTATGGCAGCATAGTAGCTCCACTCACTGCATTGCTAAAGAAGGATGCCTTCCACTGGAATGATACAGAGATTAAAACATTTGAACTAAAAGCATCTATGTGCACCACTCCAGTTTTGGCTACTTCAGACTTCTTAAAGATGTTTATTGTTGAATGTGATGCTTCCAGATCAGGGTTGGGAGCAGTACTAATGTAGGTTGGAAGACCACTTGCATTTGAGATTCGTCAATTCAAAGGTAAGAATCTACAAAACCCTGTCTATGAAAAAGAAATGATGGCTATTCTTCATGCAGTCAAATAATGGAGGCTCTATTTGACGGGTGACACTTTAAGGTGAAAACAGATCATGATAGTCTCAAATACTTTTTGGAGCAAAGATTATCATCTAAAGAACAACATAAGTGGGTAACAAAAATATTGGATTATGATTTTGAAATTATATACAAGAAAGGTAAAGATAATGTAGTAGCAGATGCACTATCCAGAATAGATACACCCACAAAAGCATTACTTTGTGCAATGTCCATGTTATAGGAAGATTGGGTGGTTGAAGCCAGGGTAGAGTGGGAGCAGGACAAGGATACACAGGTTTTGATTCAGAATATCCAACAAGGTTCTATAGCCTCTGACAAATTTGAATGGATAGATAATGCCCTATGGTATAAGGATAGGTTATATTTGTGCAAAGATTTAGAGCCAAAGCATAAGATTCTTGCAGAGTTGTATGCATCTCCATTTGGGGGGACACTCTGGGTTATTGAAAACTTTCATAGAATCAAGCGAGAAGTATTTTGGGAAGGACTCAAGGGAGATGTACAAAAGTTTGTGGCAAAATGCTTGATATGCCAACAGAACAAAGGTGAGACAGTTAAGACCCCGGGTATATTACAACCTTTAGCAATTCCTAGTCAAAGGTGGGAGGAGGTTTCCATGGATTTCATCATAGGGTTGCTTTATTCTGAAGGTAAGAATGTAATTTTTCGTAATTGTGGATAGGCTGACAAAATATGCGTATTTTTGTGCCCTCTCACAACGATTTACAACAAGTACATTAGTGGCAATTTTTTTGGAAGTAGTTCTAAAATTACATAGAACCCCAAAAATAATTGTAATTGATCATGATCTTATTTTCACTAGTAATTTTTGGATTGAACTATTTTTCTATTTGGGTACTCAGCTAGCTCATAGCTCATCTTACCACCCCCAATCTGATAGACAAACAGAAGTGGTCAACAAATGTTTAGAGGGGTATCTCCATTGTTTTGTGTCAGATAAGCAGGAATGTTGGGTTAAATGAATACCACTTGCAGAATGGTGGTATAACACATTTTTCGATACCTTTTCTAAAATGTCTCCATTTCTAGCACTATATGGTTACCATCCGTCTTCCATCATTTCTTCCTTAAGGGTGAAAACCAAGGTTCGAGACGTGGAAGATCACATTCAACATCAACAAGAGGTTTTGGCTGGTTTGAGAGAGAATTTTGCCTTGGCACCAAACAAAACGAAGCAACAAGTAGATCAACACCGTAGTGAGTGATATTTTGAAATGGGTGACTGGGTCTTTGTATGTTTGTAGCCTTACAAGTAGATGTCCTTGAAGCAACAAAAAAAAAGACAACAAACTTGCTCTTAAATATTATGGTCCTTATCAGGTTCTACAAAAAATCAAAAGTGTGGCTTACACGCTGGAGTTTTCTCATTCATCTCGCAGACACCCAGTATTTCATGTTCTTGCTTGAAGGTCATTGGACAAAAAGTGTCATCCCAGACAGAGCTACCAAAACTAGATGAAGGATGAGTCATTTTTCAACCAGAGAAAATCCTACAAACACGTAGTAAGAGGTTGAGAACTAGAGAGATTAAGGAATATCTGATCAAATGGAAGAAGTTGCGCTGTGAGGATGCAACTTGGGAGGGTGAAGATTTTTTGCAATGGCATCCAGAGTTGTTTAACGTTGAGGACAACATTGGTTCGAAGGGGAAGGGCATGCTATGCCCTTAACCTGTCGCATGTATTGGGATAGGAATAGCTGACTTGTGGCTTACTTATTTCTCTTGGATGTTATATCACATTTCTCTATGCATTCATTTGGTTAGTAGGTCGGTCTATGGAGTAACCATGGCCTAGGTAGACTATATATAGGAGGTAGTATGTAGTTGTTTATTATTATATTGCGAATTCTACTCTTATTGAAGCTTGTGGAGGTTGCTCCCTCGAAGTGGCTTGTCTTTTATTCATATATTCTACTATATTTCAGACGTATTTTGATCTATTGTTGTTATTCTACTTTATTGTTGAAGTAATTTCATTACATCTGTTGGTTTGAATTAAAGAGCCATTGGTGCACAAAATGCAAAAAAGGTAAAGGGCAAACATCGACAAATGGATCCAAACACTGACAAGACACGAACACAAGTAGAAGAGCCCACAAAAACATAGGGGACATGATTGGTGGGCCTGCCAATCCAGCCCAGGGAAGGGTTGACGGACTGTCCTTGCTGTCCTAAAGGAAGAAATGGACACATATGGAAAGTGGAGAGATATTAGGCCTATGAGCACAACAAAAACACGACTTAATGACAAACAAAAGAAAAGGAGACCACAAGATTGCAAAAAAGAGGAGAGAGACAAACAAACATCAAGAATTCCCTAATTCAAAGTGATGACCTATATGCACACAACAATGCCAAAAACATTATAATAAGAAGGCTTGTACCAAAATTGAGTGTCTACAACTACTAATTATAAATATGTCATCTAAATACACAATGACAAATTTATCCAAATAAGGTTTCAACACTTCATGAGTTTCATGAAAGTGATTGGTGCATTTGACAATCCAAATGTCATAACCAACCGCTCATATGACCTATTTTTTATCTTAAACATGTTCTTGCACTCATCACCTTCTCAAATTCTCATCCAGTGATATTTATATGCATTGGCTATTATACATTGTAACAATTATTTTTCTCTCAATAGACTAGGATACAAACAAGGTCAAAACAATAGAGGCTGCCCATACTTGGAAGAGCGGGTAAGGACCTAGAATAACCGCAGACCTAGCATGGTGTAATCTACACTGAAATGTCAAGAGGAAAGGGTTCCAAAGCCTAAGTTTATGATAGGGGTATAGCTCTCATTAGGGCTCAGTATGGATAGATGATTGTAACAATGATTGTAAAGGGGTGTATCAAGGATATCACATGCAAGGCACTGATGAACACGGGTAACCTAGCTCCAAGATAGCTAAAAATATGAAACTAACAAGAAGGTAAGTGGTGCAATGGTCAACCAATGGGCGGTCTATGCAACCTAAGGTGATAAATGACAACTCTAAGCAATCTTGTAGTTATAACTTATAACGACCTATTCGGTATAAGGAGTATAATCAAGGATAAACAACACATCCACAATATTAATGAACAAAGCAATATCTAATCGAGTAAGTAAATAAAAGAAAAAGCGTAGGGATAGAGATACTTACCTTTGGGTGGATTCATCGGCATCTCAATCTCCTCTTTTGGCTCAAGTGGCATTTTGCAAGAGATTTTGTAGATTGAAGACCTCAAATGACACTAAGAAGACCTAGATATCCTCAGTTGTGGACTCCAAATATTAGGACAACTCCTCGGCATGATTTCTCCTTTTGAGCTTCAAGGACCATAAGCAATACTAGACCTCAAGATAAGACTCTAAGCCTTCAATGCCTCCTTTTACTACTTAAGAGTAGAAATGCAAGCACAAACAAAACAAATGAGTGTGTTATATGGTTTGGGAATGAAATATGACCTCTATGTATATGACTACAATACCCAGAACTAACCGTGAACTCTAAGCCAACGATATCGGCTAGGCCGATATGATTGGAAAGTTGTCAGTTGACACAGTACTATATCAATCAAGCCAATACAGTACAAATGATAGACTCAAAATTGTATCGGCCAGGTCAATACAGTACAGGGAGAGACAAGTATGAAATAGATTGTATCGGCCCGATCGATATAGTACAGGGAGAGACAAGTATGAAATACACTGTATCGGCTTGGCCGATACAGTACAGGGAGAGAAAAGTATGAAACAGACTATATCGGCTTGGATGATATGGTAGGAATGTAGGATGGTTAGCAAAACTGAATGGAAAGTAGATGGATATGTAAGATGGAGAGAGACTCAAAGGAGGTCAAACTGATAATAATGAAGGCATGACGTAATAATATGACAAAATCTCTCGCAAAGTACCATGAGCCGATCCCACCCCATTCCCGCTCACTCTTTAAGGTGTTTACTTAGGGAGATTGATGCGTTAACAAGCCTCTATAAGAGAAACTGTTAGTAAAGTGATAAAATGAAAAATATCAGGTGTAAACATATGCCCCACTTGAAGTTCATCACGTGTCACAATAGTGTAACGTGGGATGGTGCTTTGTGATAGATATATAGCAACACAAAAGAGCACAACTGAAAAGAAAGGCTGAAAGAATTGCTTAAAAATGAATAATTGAAAGTACCATACACGTACTTTGACTTGCCTTTCTGCATAAATGATGCATGCAAATACCATAGTCTCGATCGTGGAGGGTGCAATAACTGCATTTGAGAAACTCTTAAGGATACAAGGATGAAAATGGGTAAAAACAATGGACGCGTATGCAGGATGGTCAATAAATGGAAGTAAATGAAAACTCATAGATTATTGAATCTTGAGAAAATTTGGCAAGCCGAGATCCATAAGGCTAGGTTAGAACCAAAAGATCCGAAGAAGCAAATAAGTAACAAGGGAAAATTGGTGAGCCATCAAGCTAGGAATACTGTAGGACCCAGAAACCCAACAAATGTACATAGAGTAAGATAAGGGAAAACTCAAATCAAGCAGAGGATGCAAAGAACTATCGAATGCTAGTAAACTTATACATGTAAAAGAAATCAAACACAAACAAAGATGTGAAAAAGTAAAAATGAAATCGAATGGTCTGTAAAAAGGGTGAAACATGAAAGTGTGAAAGGGGAAAACGGGACTGAATGGCTTTCAAAAAGAGAATAGAAGACTCAAGGTCCCAATCATAACTAATAGAAATCCTATAAAGATAAGGTAATGACCAAGAGAGCATTGTGCACCAACCCAAAGATGCAGCTTCTATTTTAAAGATAAAAAAGCTAAAACTGTCATAATGCTAACATGTTTGAAAGTGAATGAAGAATAGGGAGTAAAGAAGATGGGGGAGATTTAGAAACAAACTTTGTCAAGGTGGAAAAAGTGGAGAGAGGAAAAAGAGGGCGTCAACAAGGGGAAAGCATTGTCTTTCCCTGAAACAAGACATTCTAATCAAGTTGGCAAGACTAAGAGTTTTCAACATTGGCCCTAGAGAACCCTACCTAGCAAACGTAAGCTTAGGCTAACTGGTGAAGTATAAAGATCATCTATGAAGGCTAAATGCATGAAAAATAAAAAGATTTTACCTTCCCACAACGTGTTTACCACTTATCAGGACCCCTTACAGAGCCGTTGGTCTACTGTGAAGATGGAATACTTGCATGAAAAAGTAGGTGGCACTAGAGTAAGAAGATGCATATAAATAATGATGTAATGAGATCTCCTATCTCAATCTATTGGCCTATTGCACCCCAATGGATATCGATTCTATCATGAGGTCAACTATGGAGTTTGAGCTTCGACTAGAATAGGAGATTTGCTAAAAAGAGCACGTCTTTTGGTGTGATTTAAATTTTAAAATATTATTTGCCTTTTAACATTGCCTTTTCTTATGATATGGCTTTAAAATCTTGGTTTTTTCTGTTTTTCTCCTCCCTACGGTTTTGGAAAAACCAACAATGGGTGCTAAAGATGACTCTCACAAGATGTTTACACTTAACCGCTAAAAAGGAGAACCTGGAGACCATGGTGCCGAAATATTCCTAGACTTGAACCTTAGAAAAGAGTGCAGTCTTGAAACCGACTGTAATGTCTCCTTTTGAACAAATATGAAAATTTTTAGATTTTTTGTAAAACTCTTATTGAAACTTGAAGAATAGATTAATAGGAATCTATTATTTGCAATGATATAATTCATTTGCAATCCACAAGAATTTCCTTAACAGCAGCTTATATTATTTTAAAAGGTTTTTACAAAATATTGCACCATTAAATTCTAACTTTATATCCAATTGAGCATGCTGTCTTTGTGCTATTGTTAATTTCTGCTGATGCTGATTGCTTAAGTTGGTTCGGCAAGGCTGATTGTGCTGCTGACTGTCCAATGTCAATAATATTGAAAGTTGGCGGCAACCCTTATTACCAGCGATTAATTTTGTTGGCAGCTTTAGCTTTAACAATTGGTTTATTTGCTACGATTTCCCTTTTTTGTCTTTATTGCTGACCTAGTTTTGTCTTTAGTGGTTTTGTTTTATCCTTGTAATTTGTGTCTTTTCTGATTTTTGGTGGCTGCTTTTTCCTGGTAACTCCCACAATCCCCTTTTTGAATATTCAGCGGCTGCTTTTGACTTGCTTTATGACTGCGATTTCTTTCACCCTTCGTAAACTTGAAGCTACCTTTTTGACTTCTGGCGCTTAGAAATAAGATTTTGATATTTGAAAAACTGCAACTACCTTTGTACTGCAGCAGCTGCGTTGGAATGTATTTATCCAATTCGACCCCAATTAATTATCTCCCAAAAGAATATTCTGATTTCTTTTGATGAAATGCCCACTGATCCGCAAATCCTGATTGCCATAGCTGTAATTTCTGAATGAAATTATCGAGAAGATATCGAGGGTTTCCATCCCCAAAATTCTTCTTCAACCAATAATGGTTTTCGTCCTTAAATTGAAAATTTTGAAGAATTATGAAGCTCAACAAATTGAGAAAATATATTGATTATGATCATAAACTTGAGTAGAAAGTCATGCAGCGAATGAAATCTTTAAGTTTGATCAAGCCATTTTTTCTTATTTTTCTTTGAGGCCTAATTCTATCAAGCGGAATCCATATGCTTTTGCTAATACAAGGGTTTTCAAATGGAGGTTGAAAGACAAACATAATGCTAGATATTCGAATGAGCAGAAATTTTATAGTACTTGGGTTGAACAAATCATATTGTTTGATAACATGCACCTAGGATGCCACATGAGAATGAAATTTTGTAAAGGGGCAACTTGTGAAGGCTCCAGTGTTGTTTTAGGAAATGGTAATGGCACAAAATCTCCCATTTTCTTATTATGGTTTTCATTGGATGGAACCTTTGTTCTAAAGGTAACATCAACAAGGCAGGGCTGCAGTGTTTTTATGTTTGATATTTCAAAAGAGTGGAAAGAGAGACACGTAGTGGCATGAAACCGCATGTTGATTTTTGTAGAGAAAAATCAGCGTGGGTCTGATCCAAAATCTTTTAACAGGGTTCATTGGGTTGTTAGGACGCTGACTATAACTAAACTGCCTGCTGATTTGATCACAATCAGTCAATGCCATGACACTAAAATAACATGCATAAAGGCAAGTGAAGAAATAGGCAAGACTTCAAAAGCATTAACTCTTAATGTGAACAACGATTTATATGAAGATCAAATCAGAGTAGTGCAACAAAAGCGGAATGAAGAGATCATTCTCCATGAAGAAAAGTTTCCGAGAAAGAAAGAAGTTGCAGATATAGATTTGGGCACAACTAAGAAAGTTTTATAGGGAATTGAAGATTGAGAAGCAAAGCAACTTCGGGTGTTCACATTTGGACAGGAATCAAAAAGAATAATTTGGGATTCGGGTATTTGCAGGATGGTTCAAACATTGTTTGAAGACAAGCAATCTTGGGGAAGGGTGGACTGGCATGTCCCCTTTATCCTATAAAGTGAAAAAATAAGAAAGTTAATATGTTTAAGTTGTCTAAATGATTTACTTTTTATTTTATTAAAAAGTGACAAATTAATAATTAATTTATTATTATTAGAAATTAAAGAAATGTGAAAAGTAAAAATAAAATTGTACTTTATTAAAGTAAGAGGCCATCTTGGGAAAATATCATGTCCCCCTTTTGATCATGACATTGTTTAAGACTCTTAGCCTTTTTTGGTTTTTGGAGGGCTAAGTAAAAAGAAGAAAAGGAGGGAAACATTTGGGTTCTTAAGGACACTTAAGGAAGAATACTTTATTGTTATAAGATTCACTTAAGTAGGGGCCCTTTGAGGGTCATGGGCACCGAATCCACTATAAGAGATGCTCTTTTTATATATTTTGAAAAGGTATATCCCTACATTTTGGGCGTATCCCTTGGGGAAAAACTATAAAAGCAATAGAGGGGTTCATTTGAAGGCATGCTATGAAATATATTTGAAATTGGAGCTTTAAGCACGAAAAGCTTAAGCCATTGACTTGAAGACGAAAACCTTCAAGCCAAAGAAGTATTGAGGACGCAAACCCTCACTCATTGGGGCAACTTCATCTAGTGGGCTGCCATTGAACTTATATATTCAGAAAATATCAAAAGGAAGGATTGGAAGGTAAACGACGCGCATTTGGAGGAGCTGATTGCTTTGGGAAGAGTGGCAACTAGGGTTGGAAGACCATAGGGAGCTGATTGATAGGTTAAAGACCCCTACTTGGCAGGGCTGTGAGGTTGTAGGGTTGGAATTAAGTATTTCTAGCATTGGCGACTTGGCTTGGGGGCTTGCGTGTCAGGGTTTGAGGGTTATTTCATACCCATACCCTATTCTGAATTTAAATATTTATTCCAGCATTGACTACTGAATTTTGATGGATTTTGAAGGTCTTTAGGGCCTCAATATTGTTTGAAATTTCTATAATTAATTCCCTAATTTTGGAGAATATTCCCAACAATTATAGATTGAAGAATTGCCACTTTTTGTCCAATATTCAGATCTGAAACTGAGTTCTATTTTGCATATTTATTTGATAAATAAATTCAGAATTTCATTGCTTGATCAGTGGACTGACTTGTGGGACACAGGTACTATTTTCAGAATTACAAGGGCTGGATTTAATTCAGTATTTTTGTCCTTAGGTGATGTCTAGGGTTTGGGGAAATAGTTCAATATTTGAAGGGTTAATCTTGTAAGATCTCACATTTGATGCGTAGTGTTTGACATAATTTTATACTAATATTGAAGGATTGTTGCAGTTAGGGTTTGCTGTCATAAATCAGAAAAAATCATATTTTTGCTAGGGTTTTTAGTCAAAACTAGAATTTAGAAAATATCCACCTTTTGGGATATTTCATAGAAGCGCCAAAAAAAGTTATAAAAGAGGGTCTTGGGGGTCATTTGGGATCATCTTGTTTTTTATTACATCTATTTTGAGTTTGCGCATTTGCTTCCAACTTCTGCATTTGAGGACAAAAACCCTCCAGTGCATTCAGATACAGAGGACAAAAGCCCTCCAGGTTTCTATTGGGGATTAGAGGACATAAACCCTCCCATCCCGTCATTGGTGATTTCATACAGAGATCACATTTGGGCGATTATCAGGGTATTTTCAGATATGTATGTGTTGAAAGCCATAATCCACCTCTAGGGTTTTGTGAACAATGGTTAGAGCAATTAAAAAACAAATTTATCAACATCTTTAGGGCTGCCATATCATAGCGCCACACTTTTGGCATCATATTCAGCTACCCTATTACAAATTTGCTATTTTTGCTCACTAGGGTTACAAAATTACAGGGTTTGAATATTGGCGTCGCCCCTCTATGGGTTGTGTCAACCTCTTGGGCGAATAAACTACTGAACATTCATCACAGACTAGCATCACCTTATTTCTTTTCCGTACACCCTGTTGAGTGTGGCACGTACTACGTTTAGGGTTTTGAGGGTCTGTTGTACCCCACCAGAAATTGTACTAGTTGAACAAGGAAAAATCGCAGATTAGGGTTTGTAGTTTTTTTAAGAAAATAAAGTGATATAGAGAATTGATCATGCTTTTGTATCATTCCAAATTAAAATAAGATTTGCCTTGTTACCAGTATTAGTTTTCTGTGCATTATCATCTCTGATACTTTATAACATTTCATTTAATATCTCGAAATAAAAAATTCAGAATTCATATTTGTTTAGAAAGGGATATTTCACCGACCTTGGTGAGCCCAAGAAGATATGAAAAATTGGGAATGTCATGGAAATGAGTGTATAATGATTGGGTTTCTCCAATCACAAAACATGTATAAAGGGAGATGGTCCAATAATAGGAAGGTTGAGATATCATCATAAGAGACAGTAAAATGTGGATGGAGGCCATGTAGATAGACTGCTATAGTTTTACCATGAGAGGATAGGATTGACTCTAAGTGAGGAAAAACACTTTTTTTGACTATTGTCTTATCTTTCTAAGAAGACACCTAGCTAAGGTTCGGAGTGAAAACAATCTATGTAGCAATATGAACAATGATGGGTGATTGTGAGTAGGGCCTGGTTGAGTCTCTAGGTCTTACCTTGCAACTCACAAACTGAAAGGTCTTACCTTGCAACTCACAAACTGAAAGGTCTTACCTTGCAACTCACAAACTGAAAAACCAAGAGGCATAAGTAAGATAAAGCTATGAAGCATATAAACGATAAAACTATGAAGTGTAGAAAAGATAGCAAAAACCCAAAGGGTGTAAAAAAAGATATCAAAGAATCGCAAAGGAAACAATAGCTGACATAAGAAAGCAAATGAGTGCAACAAGAAAGATAAAGAGGATGGGTGATTGTGAGGAGGGCCTGGTCGATTCTCCAAGTCTTACCATGCAACTCACAAATTAAAAAACCAAGAGGTTTAAGAATAAAAAAATACTTAAGGACCAAGTATATGCACTAGGGCAAATGTGAAAGAAACCCGAAGGTGATACAAAAGATCTACAAGGAAAACTAAGATCGACTGTAAATCATCTCAAAAGAGGGGGGAATTAAAATGTTGAAAAGTAAAACCCAATGGTGCTACCAAAGATCTACAAGGAAACTAATGCTGACTATAAGAATGTAATATAAGGCTGTAAAGTAAAGGTCATGCTAAAAATAAAGTGAAAAAATGAACATGAAACAAAATAAAAAGCAACATAAATGAAATGCAAGTGTATTTATCTCAAAAGGTTTTTCGAAGTTGAATATGTTTGTTTGTAAGATATGAAAGGTTCTTGATTGTTGCGTTATTATAAAATTAGAGATCACGAAGCCAAGAGAATGAGGATGGGCATTGTAAGATGCCCCCAAAGTGTGCATAAGGGTAAGAGTGGGCATCACAACATGCCCCAAATGTTGAAATAAGAAAAGGGTGGGAAACGCAAAGTGCCCCAATATGTGTAGTAAAAAAAAGATGGGCATCGCAAGATGCCCCAACATGTGGGATGTAGTGGGATGAGAATTAACTTCAAGATCGATGGGGCTAGTGATGATGTTAGATGTTGTGTAAGTTTGTGTTACAACATGGAATGTGGCATCTAGGGCAATGCCAGGATCTTTGGGAGGAGATAGCAAATTGTGTTGGATACAGTCTGGTGTAACAAGACTATTATGAATTGTATCTGCCAGGTCGATACAATCTAATGTAAAAAAATGGAATGAATTGTATTAGACTGGTCGATATAGTTGGATGAAATAGAGGGAAAATGATCAATACAAATATAATTAGGGTTAGGAGAAAGTAATATTGTATTGGCACTTCCAGGGACGTGGCCGATAATGTTAGAAATATCAAGGGGTGCTAATAACACTACAACGACACTATGAATGTTGGTGGATACAGTTGGAAGAATATGAAGGTAATAGGATAATTATATTAGCACTCTATAATATTTTGTGGCTAGTGTAGTCGGGTAAAAGAGGAAGAACTATTTGGCCCATTCTGTGTCATGGTCGATGGGTAAAAGAGGAAGAATCGTATCGACACATACTGTGTCATGGTTGGTGCAGTTGGATGAAACAGGAAGAACTGTATTGACACATTCTGTGTCATGGTTGGTGCAGTTGGATGAAACATGAAGAACTGTATCGACACATTCCGTGTCATGGCCGGTGTGTTTGCTTGGGCTGAATTAGAATTGTATCTAAACATTCAAGGACATGGCCGATGTAGTTGTTTGTAATTGAATGGTATTAGGTTGGTCAATACAATCGGAAATAAGTGATTGCAGTAGTGAGTCGGGTAGGTTGGAAGAGGTCGAAGCTGAAATTGGACTAGTAGAATAGGTCTAAATATTCATATAAGCTCTAGGATTTGAATCACCTATAATGCATTTTGTGGTAGGCATTTGAATTAGTTGCGTTTCATAAGCTGATGAGTTGACAAAAGTTTGTTGGATGTGAGCTAAGGTTTGATGAGTCATCCACTGAAAATGTTGCAAGGGTGGAATGAAGGGTGGGTTTGAATTGATATAATCATCCTCATTACCACCTAAGTCAAAGTGAGTGCTGCTAGAAATGGAAGAATCAGAAGAGGGATTTACATCCATGTAATAATCATCAATGGGAGGACACTCTTCTAGAACCCAAGTATAAGGATCATCAGGGTCATAGGGGGGAAGACCACTAGAAATCATGTGACAAATGGGAAAGTCATCAATATCATAAGAGTCATCAATGTGGATATTTGCTATCATGTTAGCATTTTCACCTCCATTAGAATCATCATCCTAGATGGGAAAATCGTGGTATTTATTTTCAACCATGTGAGAAGTGGTGAAGGTGGGATCATTAGAGATCCTCATTGGTATCGTCAAAAATTGGCATTGCTTCATTCTCCTCCTTGGCTGGTTTTAAAAGCACTCACTTCATCATGAGAGCTTCTCCATGCTGTAGTTCTTTTGCTGTGATTTGGGGATGCGACACTCTACTTATCCACATGTGCAATGTGATTCCTTGCCTCATTTATTTTACTAATGTTTTGAAATACTTTAGGCCAAATAAAAGCTCCATGTTTGACATTTCCACGTTCAAAGCTTTTACCCATGAATCTTCTACCTCTTCCAACTATCCTCTTCCTCTAGAAGAATAACGTTTTCCATTGTGTTTGATTCTGATTTTGAGAAATGCTAGCTTCTCCTTCATGAGCATGCCATCCTCTACCCATGTTTGCTTATTCTCTTCATCTTAAGATTCTTCCTCTACCTTTTTATGTGCTTTTTTACCCCCTTAACAAATTTTATTCTACCTTCAATGCACATTGATAGGTTTCTTCTACCGACTCAAACTTAAACATTCCAACATCTTGTGTGGAAATGCGAAGACCATTTACATACATTTGGATCTTCTCTTGATCATCTTCATCATGATCAACAAATAGTAAGCTTGTAAGACTCCTATGTGCAATCCTTTACACTCATTTCGCTTTGTCTCAAATTCTGTAACTTCTTGAATAATCTCAACTAATAATCTGAAGGTAGAAACTTACCTTTGAGCTTTGCAACCATTCTATCCCAAGTCTTGATTTTGTCGTTGCCTCTTCTCTCACTTTACAACTGCACATGATCCCACCACAAGGATGTATGTCGTTTTAGCTTGGTGCAACAAAACTTCACACTCTTTGGGTCCTCCATTGATTCATTGTTAAAATTCTTCTCAAGCTTTGTGATCCAATCAATAAAATCCTCAGAGTATAAACTTCCACTATAACTAGAGGTGGCCAACTTAGGCTTCCTACCCATCTTAGCAATGGTCTTCTATTATCTCTTCAACTTAAATCTCTCGTGCTTCTAATTGTTCATCATCATTTACATCTGCAATTGTAGTTCCTCTCCTTTGTGCAATCTTCATTGCATCCAATCTCACTCAGATTCCTCTTAGCATCTTTGTCAAGTTCGCTGTTTTATATGCCATCCTCCTATAAGAGGTATTTGTATGTGTGCCATTTCTACTCACAACTCTCAACAATGACAAAAATACAGGTTTCTCTTTCACAACCTACTATTGACTCAACTAAAGCCTCACACATTCGACCCAACAAGGTACAACCTTGTTTTGATGCCAATTGTTGTAGACGGGAACGAGGGGCCAAATTAATAGTTGCCTTACTCCCCAGCCTAGACATACACTCACCAATGGACACACAAAATCAGATATAGTACTTGGACTTGGAAACTGAAAACAATCTCTTTATTGACAAATGACTAATTGCATTAAACAAAATTGTTTCTCTACTAAACTATGAAGAAAACTCAATCTTAGTCTTTCATGGACTGATTACATTCTCTATTTAGGACTTAGATTACCATAGCAAACTCCTTAAGCTTCTACTTCTCTCTCTTTCTAGAGCTAACTCCCTTCTCCTCTCTTGGTGTTGGAAATCCATGAAGCTGCCTCTCTAACTCTCCTTAGCTCCCATCAACTAATCTAAATCTCATTTGACTATTTTGACAAGCTGTAGTGACTCTTCAATCTTCCTTTGTCTTGGAAAACTGTTCACTTGTCAAAAACTGATGACATGGGCTATTTCTAGTTTTGCCTTCACCGTGGGTAAAACAGCTGGTTGCTGTAAACTAATGGTTGCGTATTTGATGATTAATGTAGATCGACAATTTCGAAACCTTCACCTGCACTAAGTGGTGGTGTTGTCATCCTCTAAAAAATGGAACAACTGACCTTTAGGATATGACTAAAACCACCTCCACTTGACATTCTTGATATGTTGGAGTCTTGATGATGTTCCTTGGATTGTTGTTGATCATCTTTGATTTGCACGACATTGTCGACAAGGTCGACAAGTCGCACAAACTCGCACACAAGTGCACAAATCCCCAAAAATCTCTATCCATGTTTTCATTTGATGCAAGATTTCTTGTTGATTCAAATGCTCTTGCATCAAGAAGCTTTCAACGTATTTGTTACTGAACAAAATTAAATCTGTTGCTAAAATAGAGACTTACAGTAAAAAATCTGTTATAGAGAGGAAAAATTGAAATTACTATTCCATTCAGTTTAACACTTTTTTGTACGACAATACAGCTTTGTATGACAATATGGATTCTGTACTATTGTCATTCTTTGTTATTTGGAGATGTAATTTGCTGCTCCATATGGTATTTTGGGTCTCGATTTTACTTAATCTGGCTTTACATAAAAAAATTGTGGTCTCTCTTTAAGAAAATAACTCTAACTTTAAATTGAAAAAATGAGTCTCGGCTTAAACCATAAAAAACAAACCTAGTTTTGTTTGCTCGAAAGCCCTTTCAATTTATTTGTGCGTATTGTAAGTAGTCCCTCGATCTGTCACTGATCATAGTAGTCCCTAGGTCTTCATCCAATACTTCTTGGCATTTCCTCATTGAGGCTCTTGAACCATATTATTAAATTTGAACACAAAGAAACCAAGCAAAAACACAACAGAGATACTTCCTGGATATTTTATTGAAAGAGCAACCATCGCTTTATAGGAAAGCAACAACATAAGCCCTAAGAGTTGGGTGACACAAACCCATACCCTAAAATGACTTAAGTGAACATTATGTCATGTTTATGTCATTTGATAAAACAAACTACAGTTGTAAAGTGACTTTATTGCTAAGTCTATCACTGAGATTAGTATGACCATTATAACTTTGTTACAAACTCTAACAACAATTCTTTTGCAAATGTGACAAAATAACTTGAAGCTGAGTTGTATTTTATTACCTTGACATCTTATTTTCTTCTTATTTTAGAGTCTGCACATCACAAAATCCTAAAGCACGTAAACCATGAGTGATTAACAATGTTTGGAATTTTGTGGGCTTGATGTGCGACCAATTCTATAATCCCTAATAGAATTGTACTTTGCTTGATTTCATGATACAATCCTATGTTTGGCTTGTCTAGGTATCTATGCTTTTAACTTTCATGCCATTTTGTTAATTTTTAATTGTTTTGTGGAAGTTAATGTAGGAAAAAACCAAATCTCTTGTTGTCCACAAGGGATGGCTAGGGTTCCCTTCGCAGTTACTTGGTGCGACCTAAGTAGCCGATTTGGATTTGGATTTGGTTTGGGTTTGGGTTCAGGGTTGAAGAATGGGTTCAACAGTACAATATTTTTTTGCCTTGGAAGTATGGCTTGGGTTTAGCCGTACAAAAAATATAACAGTCTTTTTTTTTTGAAATTCCAGCCTTTCAAATAGGAAATTAGTGACATTAACCACAAAGTATGCATATAAAAGACAAAATAACCACTAAATACTAACCGAATGCCAAATGCAATTATAGTCATAAATATCAATTATAATTAATTATATCAAAATTAATATTCATAGTCATCTTGCTCTTCATCGAGAGTATCAACATCAACATCAACATCATGATGTGGCTCATTAGAACCACAAGGACTAGCACTCCCACCACTCCTGCTAGCTAAGCTATGTGTCACAAAAAATGTGTCAACTAATGAGTGTTGGGAAATGGAAGCATCCAATTAATGTCATTTGGATCTATATCCTAATGGTTTGGTGCCCATTCCTTGTACTCAAGGCTCTTATGTGATAGAAGGTGCAAGTTGGAGTGTATGTAGACAAAGTTTGCAGCTTTTTTGCTGCGAAATTATTGCACTTTTGTGAGTGGATGAAGTTGTGTTCTCTCCAATTCCGCTCACAAGATAAACTCACAACCTATATTAAAATTTACCAATGTAAAATGTTGAAACTCAAGTTTTAAACTTAGATTTTAAAACAAAAAGAGTTAAAAACTTAAAAACTTAAAAAATAAAAAACTTACCTGTGCCAAGACCTTGATTGCAAGAGGTTGCAGGTGCGTGGATCCTTGGCCATTGAGTTACCACAACATATGAGCAACCTTCTTGTATTTGTCCTAAATAGTGCCAAGGCTATGACCTTGGGAGGTAATGAAATGCCCAAACTCGCTTAACCATGTCTTCTACCTTAGGATCGGGGAAGATCATAGAGAATGCCAACTTATATCCTTTAGTGACTTCAACATTCGTGTATGGTGGCACCCTCCTCGCCAAAAAAAAATCGTCGTGCTATAGAATCGAGGAGTCAATGCAAAAGCAAGGAGATGTAGCGGGGTGTTTATTTTGCTCCACTGATCATTGAGGATTGAATTCACTTGTTTGAAAAATTTCTCCTCGGGATTTTGTTCTTTTGCATTAATGATGGCCGTCATCTTTTCAATCATTGAGTTGATGCCTTTATATATTTCTCCTGAACATGGCTGATCCATGTCGATGAAAGGAATCATACTCACAATGGGCTTTGTGAAACCCAACAAATAATTTACATGGGCCCACCAATTGTCATCTAATATCATACTTTTCATTCTTTGGGCCTGCTCTTTTCTTGACTCCTACCATACCCTCTACATGTCGCTGATGACCATGCTACTAAGTCTTCTTACAACTTTACAAGTCATCTCAAGATGATTGCGGGAGAGGCAAATCTAGTCTCTGGAACTTATTAGAAAAAAAGAAAAAAAAAAAACCTATGAAAATCTACAAGTACTGTATTAAAAAAGTTAAAATTTAAAAACAAAAATAAATTACTAAAATAAAAAAATCTACGAGTACCTTTAGTAGCTCCAAAGTCGAGAAGGATATGAAGATGACTTGGGAGAGCTGATGGTTCATGATAAACATCTAAATTTCCTCAGCCTTGGCATACATTTGCTTGATCCACTCAATTTTTCTGCCCATTTTTCGTAGCATGAGGTTGAGCGAGTGTACAACACAAGGTGTCCAAAAAATGTGCCCATAACTTGCCTCCACCAACATCCCCGTGACCTTGCAAATTTTTGCGTTATCCATTATGACTTGGATAACATTTTGAGGCCCCACTGCCCCAATGAATTTAAAGAGGATGTTGGTGATAAATTAGGCATCTTTCACACATCCTTGCAATCTACGACCTTTAAAAACATTGCCCCTTTAGGGCACACTACAACCACATTGATCATTGCATCTTTCCATCCATTAGAAATGATGGAGACCTTAGTTTTGGCCCACAAGTCCTTAATTAGCTTCAAAGAATCCTCAACATGTTTTATCTCCTTTGCCAATAGGGTGGTGCAAAGCTTCTCATACCTTGGCGCTTTGCAACATTTTGGGGCTCGTTGATCAATCTTCCCATTTCTTGCCAATATGGTGACTTGACCACATTGAAGGACAATCCACACATCGTGCGATATGCTCATCGACGATATTCCTAGCCTCGTTTTGAAAAGACCTTTCCAATGGTCCTTTTGTTCTTTTGTTTAAAAGAGGAGAATCCTCTTCGTGTGTGGAGGGTGTTGCCAAAAATGGATGTGTTGTGGCCACAACTGGGGAATTGCCATGAGGAGTTGGGGCAGCTAGGGTATTCCTTAATCTTTTGGCTTTCTTTGACAAAGGGTGGGCTAATTTCATTGTATGAGCTGCATCTATGTCTTCTTACTCCTTGTTTTATTCAAGGATTTATGATTTTGGCATTGAATTATCACCCTTCCCCTTGCAACCTTTGTTGACCACATTAGGTGTGTGACATAAGTGGGCTTTCACTTGATTGTATGAGCCAACATGGTAAATATCGCAGCTATTGCATTTTTAAATATAACTTCCACCACCTGGAGCCTATTTTATCATTGTCACATACTTCCAAATTGGTGATTGTGCATTGATTTTCAATTGGTGTTGGCCCACAAAGATGGAACTTGTTGACATTTTAGTCCATCTAGTTGCAAGTTAAAAAACTAATACAATAGCCTACATTTACTTGACAACTTGTAAAATAAATGACAAAAAAAAAAAAATTACCTTGGCAACAAATGGGCTCTTCAATTAGCGTAGGAGAATGATTACAATATTGTTTGATGAAGATTCAACTTTGGATCAGTAATGAAAGGTAAGTATGCAATGCAATAATGAGAGTTAAGTGCTTTTACTTTTGTTTTTTGCTTTGATTTTTGTTTTTCTTTTATTTTATATTTTTGTATATTACTTAAATTTTAGAGTTTGGAATGTGTTTTTAATTATTTTTTATCATTGCTTTATGTCTAATTTAAAGAAAAAATAAGAAATAAATTAAAAATATCGTTTTAGACTATAGGGTTTACCTGAATTCGTCCTAGGTGACCTGAGTTCTACAGAAGAACCCAAATGAACCCAAGCCGTATTTAATGTTGAACCGGACCCGTACCTGTACCGGGGACTAACCGGGGTAGGGTTCTATAGGGGACTAAGACAAATCAATATCTTAGGGTACAACTAGAAGTCCCACTATGAAAGGGATTGCTTGAGTGTAAGAAAAACCTCCCTACTATGCCATGCAACAAGAGGGGATGATTTGGGCATCCTTTGTTTAAATTTGTCCCATCCCCTAGGGAAATACCTCCTAAATAATATTGATATTAGGACAAGATTGGGTGCATTCATCACATCAAAATCTATAGGAGTATGTTGCCATCCCTAGTTTGAGTCCACCATTTGTAATTTTTTAGCATTGTGAAAAACATGTCCATTGCCTCATTACAGCATCCTTTGTGAGGATGGGACATATCCATTGCTTCCTTACAGCATCCTTTGTGAGGATGGGACATGTCCATCCTTATGTTTAAATGCCTTTTTGTTTTGGGTGAGCTTAAGTCCATGCATATGTATTTCTAACATGGTAAAAGTTTTCCTACATGGTGCTCTTAGTCCATACGATTCTGTAATGTGTGGTTGCCTGACTTCAACTGTTGTCTTTCTTCAAGAATCACTCTTCCTCATGTTGGCTTGGCGGGCAATCAATGTATCCAACATGGGAATTCACATTTCATGATGAAGCATATTAATATATTCATTGGTTGAGAACTCACATTACAAGGACTTCCAATGCTTTATATTGGAACTACTTAGGAAGCATTGATTACCAATAACAATACATCTTTGAATAATTCATTGGGAGACAACTGTGGATGGTACATGAAAAAGCCCAAGTGGTAAGGTATGAGGAAAAATTTGACTGTTTCTATAAATTTGACAAACTTGCAGTGACTCTAGATGTAGAAAACGGTGGGTTTCTTCAATGGGTCAGGAGGAAGTTTCTATATTGATTTGCTTAAAGTGTGATAATTGCTTATATGTTACAAATTTCTTAGTAATTGATCCTTATTGTTGTCAATTTATCTTTTCCATTTCTTCCAATGTGGTAAAAGAGTGTAATGTCCCCTTTATGGGCAGAATTAGGACAAAGGGGTTTTCCAACAAACCCTAGCAATAAATATGCAGACCTAGCACAAGTATGCAATCTTTTTAATTTCTGAATATCAAACCCTAACCAATCAATTATGAAATTCTGATTTTTACACTTGTAAGCCCTAGATAAAAGTTACAAAATATTGGACATGCAAATATCCAAGGAAAAATGCAATATTTAACCCTCAAATATTCACCAATAATTCTGAATATTATTGTCGATATAAATACCTTATTTTCGTAATTTTCCGGATCAAATGGTTGGGAAATATATAAAAAACTAGCAGAATATTATCAAATGTTCAGATTTACAAATTAGGCTAAAACAACCCTTGAAACCCTCAAATTAGACCCCAAAAGGAGGTTGTGCAGTTGTCATGAATTATTTTGCTGTCTGAAAGCCCAGTGCATTCCTAAAATAGGGTTCTTAACTCCTCAAAACCAACACAAAGCTTGTAACAAGGGGTCTTCAGCCTGAAAATGCTGATTGCTGCCCTAGATAGGTTCTTAAACCAAGTCACCAACCTCCAATAGCAAGTCGCCACCATCAAAAGCAATCACCAAACCCTAGGGTAAAGTTGCCACCCTTCCAAAGCTGAAAATACTAAAAAACTAGAATGTTGAAGCTCAATACAACATCTTTGTGAAGTTGCCCTAGTTCTGAAATTAAGGGTTTTCGTCCCCAATTCCACTTACCATAGAAGGTTTTCATCTTCAAAGGTAGAAAGTGAAGCAAGCATGCTTAAACTCATAGATTTTATTCAAAAACATGGTGACCTCTCAAATGATTTCATTCTCTCGTTTATACTCTTCTTTTTTAACAAACCCTCCCCAAAAAGGGCTGCTCCATTTGGGGGGAGAGTTAGAGTAATTTGAAAAAGATCATGCCTTTTCGTCATTAAGGTTTAAGTTAACCCATGCTTCAAAAGTTCCTTTTTAAATCATATTTAGAAATAATATATCAAAAAGTATCTTTTTATAATTAGAAAAAAGGTACCAAAGTTTCCCCTTTGATTTTACTTTTCCTTAGCTGACGGGAAACATCCAGGAATTCGGCTAAGGGTCTTTAACCATTCATACTCGAGAAGGGGACATGACAGTCTTCTTTCTTCGAAATTGCTTTTCCTCAAGCAATTGCAAGGTGGTTACCATTACATTTTGTTTCAGCTAGTCTTTTCCTCTAGCGGCCTCCTTTGAAGAACAAACCTTATTCTGAAACCTTTCATTGTTTCATTGTTGTACCTGAAAGATAACTGTTGTGCAAGTGTCCCGGAAGTGTCACAACAACAATACAATCTATTCACCTCTACCCTCATCAAGGGCATGCACCAAGTAGGCCCCAAAAAGGTGATCGGAAATGGATACTCCCTTGAAACCGCAACATCATGAGTGCTGAAGATGTTTGCTACAACAAGGTGGTGGTTGGACATTTGGGGTATGGCCATCCCCATTGCAATCCCTGCACAAAAAGCAAACATGTTAAATAAAACCGAGGCTATCCACCTCCGTTCTTCACCCCTTATTCCATGCCATATAGGTATGTGGTTCGATTCCCCTTCCTTGCTTGCACCCTTATCAAAATCTTCCTTCCCTCCTGTGGTTGGAAACACACTTATGTTTGCCAAGGAGGGTATTAAGAGGCTGCCTATGTTGCATATCGGGGCAATAAGTAAATGTTGTGTAATGTCCGCTCCTAGCTAGGCATCAGTCGTCAGTGAGATTAGCCTATCATTCTGACCCTCGTAGGCTAATGAGTATGGATAGAGGGTCTTCTGAGGCTTGTATCTTCTCCAGAGTTCAATGGTTTCCAGTTCCGGTTTTCGTTTGGTGTTTCCAGGGCTTCGTTTGCTATACTTACTATTTATAGTAAGTCAGAGGTTCGTTGAGAATGACACTATTTTTAGTAAGGCACTTGGTCATATTGGGATTCACAGAGTTGACTCCAATTTCAGACGGTATGATAAAATACTAAGTATTAAAGGAAATATTAATGTTTTATTGGCTCGAATGATATTTAATTAATTAAAGGTGCTATCATAAAGTTATAACTTTATAAAGAAGGGTCAATTGATCATAAAAAGGGGGGGGGGTGCAATTGAGCAATTAATATTGGGCGCCTACTCCAAGATATTAAAAGGTGAAATATTAAATGATGCAAATGTAATAACATTTAATTGTTATTAAATGTGCTTTTTGGGGGAAAGCGACCTCTTGATGGGAGCTTGTATTTATTTGCCTTGGAAGTGGAGCCATTTCATAATTGAGCATTTTGACTTCATGAAATTTATCTGTGAGAAGGGAGCCAAGGGTTTCATTCTTTGAGCCATTGGAGAATGGTACATTTTTCAGTGTTTGCAACCAAACCGAGGTGGTGAAATATCCATTGAAGCTGGCATTCTAGAGAGCTTCAGACAGAAGTTCTAATTTGAGCAAAACAGTGAAAGAGATCAGAAGATTTAAGAGCAATTATCATTTAGAAGATTCAGGGTGTTGAGCAGTGCATTTCAGAAGATTATCGTGATTGCTGGCACAAGATTCAAGGTGGTACGGCTTACTGTTGGCAGCCATTAATTACAGCAAGGAGGAGGCTTTACTAGAAGGGCGATTTGGGTTCAAGAGGGCAGCCAAAAATTCTAGTAAAAATCAAGGGCGCCTTGCATTGTAGAAGACAGCTGCACCAATATCTAAAGCGTAGACTCATTATATCAGGAGAATCGAACCTTTCTATGATGTGCTTTTTAGCAGCAAATTTAAGGCAGCCATTGTAATTCCTCATTTCTGGGTATACTTTGTATTTTGTCTCTCTCTGAAATTGATCAATAAATTGAATATTTGCAGAGCTGCACTTCCTTTAGTTATTGTAATCCTTCATTCAATTTCTTGCATTTAGCATCATTATTTGCAAAAAACAAAAAAAAAAGCATAAAACCCTTGAAAATACAAAAAAATTGCAAAACACAAAAACCAAAACAAAAGTTTGAGAAGTCGGAAGAAGAAGAGTTCTTACATGTTGGCAGTCCCCAAACTTGGTTATTGTCATTAAATTCAGAATTGTTGGTGATTTATGGGCAGGAAACCACCCCACCCTGACTGAAATTGACTCTATAACCCCAACAAATAGAGAATTATTCCAGTATGTTAATGGGTTTGCATGCACCGCTGCATACCGGTTGTGGAATTGGCAGGAAATGTGCATAACAGTAGTTCTACAGCCCGGAATCGTGACATATTATTGCAATAATTCATGCTCTTTGAGTCTCCCTTTAGGCCAAGCAACTGAAATTGCCTTTTTGGCTGTCATACAGGTATAAAAGTGGCTGGTACTATCACAGCCATTATTAGAAAAAACAGTACGGCAGCTGCCCTTCAAGGTATTCTTGGCCAAATTCAGCCCCAAGTGTGAACTAGGGGTGTGCCACAACCCTCATTTGGCTGAATCTTCAACCATTTTTTGCCTAATAATTGATCTCCACTCAGTTTTTGGGGAATGGCAGCCGATGTCCCACAAAGACTTTGAGTAGTGTTTCTCCACTATTGTGTTGGGACCTTAATCATGCTCCTTAGGGATCCTCATGGACCTCCCTTCAAGCCAATTGCATGCGTTACAATGTTCCTTTACCCACGCATTATTGAACATTCCTTTACCCTTCATATACTCCCATAGAGCATTCACATTACAAACCTTCATGTGCACCCTCGAGTCTTGGAACGAAAGGATCCCTACCCCTATTGTCACTCCTAGTGCCCCTCATTTTATCATTGCTTTCCTGTTGCTACTCGAGATGATGGCAGCCTTGCCACGGTGTACTCCAAAGCATCATACTTGCCAAATAAATGGTCATTACTTTGCAAATGTTGACCATTATGACAACTCGTCCTAATTGACATTAGGAGGCAATGAATTTGCAACATTTTCATACTTTTGGGTGTTCTCAAATTTGTTCACCTTTCTGAAAGACAATGTGTTCATATATGGGCTGAAAGCAAAAAGATGTGCATATCTAACCATACAACAAGTACAAGCTTCACAACTTGGAACCAAAAATATGAGCAAACATTTTGAATGTTCCTTCTTGACTTGAAATCCAATGATGTCCTCTTTCCCAGGTCTGAATATTTCCATGCAACCTTCAAGTTCTAGTCTCTTGATAGATGAAACAATTCAGACCAGCACGTGTAGCTCTCAACCTTATTAATAATGATGTCTTTTGGTAGCTCAGAAAATAATTCGATCATCACTTGTGCACGTACCTTTTTGAGATGATCTTTATTGATCATATTGTAAGCTAGTCCTTCCAAGAAAAGACACCAATCAATTTGTATGCAAGCTGGAAACAAATTCCAACAGTTATGAATTACATGATTTTCCTCCCAATCCTGAACTATGTTGGTTGAAGTATTCATTTTTTTCCACTGAAACCATTCATCCACATTCCCCAATGATTTAATGACTTTAAAATGTTCAAACTTGCAGTTGTTCAAGTCTGGAAACAACAATTTATAATATGATTTTACCAAGGTTAGCAATCTGAAAATGGGACAAGATCTGCAAGGTTGAAACCTTTGTGCAAAAATAGGAAGGGTGAGCATTGTAGTGATTGAAAACACTTCAGTTAGCGTTGAGAATCCTTTCTCAACAGTCACCAACAATAGATTGCTCCTTCCCATGACTGACAATGCTTGCCAACCTGTTTGTATGGGTGCAAATAAAGTCAGAATTTGCATGATGACAACAATACTAAGTCTGTAATTTTCACATGGATCCCACATCAATATTGGGAATTTGCAACGCCCAATCCTTAAGCCTTCCGATGATATTGATGGTTTCTGCTGCACCCTTCTACTATCATCACCCACTATAAAATTTTAACTACAAACTATCTCAACATCCCTCTCAACAAATAGATTATCAAAAATTGATTTTGTTTTCATTTCAAAAAGTGGATTATCAAAATATTGAAAGTTATTTCTATCCCTTGCTCAAACCAATCTTCTTGTTGCTCCAACTCTATACTTGCAACTTCAGTTTTTTTTGGAAAATATTCTAAATCAAAATCTTCTTGAAGTGTAATAAGCTCATCAATTACCTGCCTGATTTCCTTTGCCCTTGCTTCATTTTCTTGCTACCTGAATTGTTCTGCAACATAAAGCTGATTTTCTGACTATAGAAATGACCTTTGGGTATTTTCTAAAGAGTTCTTTGTTGATTCAAGCTCAAATGTGAGTTCATCAACCTTAATTTTCGTTGCCTTAGATGCATCTAAGGCCCCATCTGCAAATTTGATGGCCACATCCTTAATTTTTAACCATATGCAGATAGTCTGATTTTATTGTCTCCATTGTGTCATGTCCCCTTTTTGGGCATGACACTTTTAAAGACCTTTGGCCTTGGTAGTTTCCCAAAGGTTAAGGGAGAAAAAAGAAAAGAAGGTAAAAATTTGGTTTTCATAAAGAACATTTGTAAAACCACTTTATTGTTATGATTTCACTTAAGTTGGGGCCTTTTTGAGGGTCATGAGTACCAATCCACTTAAGTGAATTATAAGAGGTGTTCTTTTTATATTTTGAAAAATATACTTTATAATTCTAATTTTTACTTAAGGGGACATTTGAGGGTCATGGGCACTCAAGTGATTAAGTGAAAGCTTAGTGATTAAGTAAAAACTTATAAGAAAAGGTCCTTTTAATATTTGAATTGTTTTCCTTCCCTTTTAGATGCACCCCTTTGGAAAAAGGCTATAAAGGTAAATGGGGGATCTTGTGGAGAGGTTCATGCTAATTTGGATATTTAATTTCTTTGAAGTTTAAGCACGAAAAAGCTTTTCTTGCTCCTTGAGGACGGAATCCCTTAAAGGTGACTAAAATAAGGACGGAAACCCTTGATTTTAGAATTGGTCAACTTCGTTAGGAGGTTGGATTGTGCTTCATTGGCAAAATAAGGGTGTTTTCAAACACCACAATTGCCATTTGCAGGTGGCGAACAACATTTGGAGGCTGGGCCAGTGGCATAGAGGGCTGTTCCAGGGTAGCAAACCCTAGTAAAGGTGTTGTGATTTAGCTACAAGGGCAGCGAACCCTCTCCTAGGGTTGGTGACTTGGTTTGGAGGGTTTTCAGGCCTCTCCAAGAGTGTGGATCAGCCACATAATTATTCTGAAAATTTCCTATATCATTTCAGCAAATAACATTGTCAAAAACCAGGGTTTTGGTTGAAATCTTTGGCTATAATTGTGGAATAATTTTTACTATTTTTGAGATCATGGAATATTATTTTTTATGCCAATTTGGGGCATTTCTAGAGTTATGAAATTATTTGCAGCAGCGAGGGTTTGGAATAATTTATTTATAAATCACGTGAAACTTGCTAACTAGAGTTGCAAAAAAAATTTAGAATTTGTGATTATTTGGATAGGGATTCATATTCAGAATTTTGGCTTATTTTGAGTGGGGTTTGTTGATAAATTCGTTTGATCTAAAATATCCCTAAAAGGGGACATTACACATTGCATCCTTAACTGTATGTAAATCTGCCATAGTGACAACTTTCTCAAAGTTTTCCCTTTTCACCTTTGGCCTTGGTTCTTCAATAAACCTTTTTGTATCATTGAACTTTGTTGGGACTTGCACCTACTCATTTGTTACTAACAATTGTTTCTTCCAATCTCCCTCATGAAATCCAGAGTCATGCAATGAAAATGAACTATTGTTAGAATCAATGCAAAAATCAACATTCTCTTCTAAAACATATCTTTTCAAAGAGTTATCTTGAAAGATTTCTGCTTCATAAGAATGTTCGAAGTGTTCTTTTTTCTCAATTTCATGTTCTTTAACAACTTCAAATTTTTTTGATGTCGACCTCTCTTCTTCATGCTCTACTGTCAAATAAGGCCTCAATTTTTCTTCATTCTCCCTTCTTACAATTTGGAAATTCTTTTCCTTTTCCTTTCTCAAGACATGTTGACAATCTCTTAAATGGTTCCTTGGTTTATGACCAACCCTAGAACCATACTTGCCTTTCTTCAATGCCACGAATTCCACAAGGCTTATTTCTTCTCTGATTACTAGTGGAAAAGTCATATATTCCTCATAGTTTGCAGCCGTATTTGGGTCATCCATGTTACTCTGCCTTGGCTGTTCTAAATTAACCTTTCATAGTACCTTACCTCCCTATAACTGTTTCACATGAAGCCAACTCAAACCCGCACAGCTAGCCAAGGATTTGGCTCTGATACCATTGTAATGTCCCATTTATGGGCAAAATTAGAACAAAGGGGTTTTCCAACAAACCCTAACAATAAATATGTAGACCTAACACAGGTATGCAATCTTCTGAATTTTTGAATATGAAACTCTAACCAATCAATTATGAAATTCTGATTTTTACATTTGCAATACCTAGATAAAAATTACATAATTTTGGAGATGCAATTTTCCAAGAAAAAATGCAATATTTAACCCTCAAATATTCATCAATAATTTCTGAATATTATTGTCGATATAAATACCTTATTTTCGGAATTTTTTGGATCAAATGGTTGGGAAATATATAAAAAAATAGCAGAATATTATCAAATGTTCAGATCTGCAAATTAGGCTAAAACAACCCTTGAAACCCTCAAATTAGACCCCAAAAGGAGGTCGCCTAACTGTCATGAATTATTTTGTTGTCCAAAAACCCAACGCAATCCTAAAATAGGGGTCTTAACTCCTCAAATCCAATGCAACCCTTGTAACAAGCGGTCTTCAACTAGAAAATGCTAATTTCTGCCCTAGATGGGCTTCCAAACTAGTCTCCAACCTCCAATATCAAGTCGCCACCCGCAAAAGCTATCACCAAACCTTAGGGTAAAGTTGCCACCCTTCCAAAGCTGGTAATACCAAAAAATCAGAATGTTGAAGCTCAATGCAACTCCTGTGCGAAGCTGCCCTATTTTTGAAATTAAGGTTTTTGTCCCGAATTCCACTTACTATAGAAGGTTTTCATCTTCCAAGGTAGAAAGTCAAGCAAGCATGCTCAAACTCATATATTTTATTGAAAAACATGGTGACCTCACAAATGATCATCATTCCCCTTTTTATACCCTTCTTTTTCAACAAACCCTCCCAAAAAATGGGCATTCCACTTGGGGGGAGAGTTAGAGTAGTTTAAAAAAGTTCATGCCTTTTTTTAGTAAGGGTTAAGTTAACCCATGCTCCAAAAGTTCCTTTTTAAGTCATAGTTATAAAAGATATATCAAAAAGTATCTTTTTATAATTTAAAAAAAAAGGAACCAAAGCTTCCCCTTTGATTTTACCTTCTCTTAGCTAACGAGAAACATCCAGGAATTCGGCTAAGGGTCTTCAACCATTCATGCTTAAGGAGGGGACATGACAAAGAGTTGTGCAAATTTGGGCTTAATCTTTGTTTCAATTCAAAGAGTCATTGAGGCGATCTCTTTATAGTGAACAGTAGTTTTGTTCTTTATTCTATATTTGGTGATTCAAAGAGTCTTAAATTCTTTCATGCTTTAAGAAACTTCCATTGGCTTGGCTTTCTTGTCCTTAGGTTCTTTCTTAGTTCTCAATTACTTAAAATTTGTCTGAATTTTGATTTATGATTTATTTCTTTTTAGTTGTCCTTGTTTTGGCACAAACTCCTAGGAAACACCTGATGTTCGCACCTTTTTTTGTCTCCTTTTTAAAATAGATATAGATCTTTCTTCAATTTGATTGTTTGAACATTTGATTAGGTCAATATTCCATCTATTTTGGTTTACATGTTTTAGCATGGGGCAATTGGAACTCCATTTCTATTGCACCAAATATAACGCCAATGAAAATTGGAGCAACAACTTTTCATCTTGGTATTTAAAGTTTGATGTTCGGACATATGTTGATGTTTTTATTTGGTTTTAAAGATTCTTTATGCAGTATTTTTGATAGAGAGGATACTGTTGATCATGTGTTTTGGAGATGCCCTTCTTCCAAGACTTTTAGGCTTGGTTTCCAGTTTAATTTAATTATATTAAGTGGATGCTCCCTTTTCTTTGTGAGGATCTCTCCTGAAGGACGCTTATATGATTAGGGAATGTGCAAAGTTTTATGGCACACAATTTGCTAGTCTACCATCAGATTCTTGTGGAAGTTAAGATGCAAGGCAATTTTTCTTGAAGGCTCCACACCTATCACCTTAGAGGAGTTGAGAAGTTTCAAACAGGAATTGACTTTGCTTTTTAAAGTTAAAAGCAAAGGTTTTTACAAGTACGTTTTTTACAAATATGTTGAGGCGTTGCCTTTTTGGGTACATGCTCCATTGTTAGGCTTTCTACCATATTTAGGGAGAGACTTTCCTTTTAACTCTTAAGGTTAGATTGATGTAAATGTGTTTTTTCTGTTACGTAATAAAAGATCCATTTCTCCAAAAAATATTTTTGTTAGTTGAATTTGATTCTTAAAGAAGTTATTCATCTTAGTAGTTGAGTGTGATGCTGCAACTTTATCTTGGACTGAAATTTATATTAAGTTATAATCATAGTTAATAGGCAACTCTAGTATTGGAATAGGGACTGTGTCCTCGTCCCCTTACCCACATTTTCTGTAGACTACAATTCTACATATTATAGCTGTATCCTTTTTCATTTACTCATGTACCTTCATTTGAATGGTGTCCCTCTCTCTGTACTAGTACTTGTTCCCCCATGTCTCCAAGTAACTATGGCTATAATCCTTATTTAGGCATATGAGATAGACTGATCTGTAATTTCCTCTACTTGATGGAAATTAAATGCAGATCTTTAAAAAAATGCTTGTTTTTACTAATAGCTTTTTTGAAATAACTTCAAATGGTAGTAAATTAGAGTGTAAATTATAGTAGATTGTGAATTGTCGCTTGAGCAATAATAGAACCATACTGATTTTTTCTCTTAGCTCTCTGCTTCTAAATCACTCACTCATACATCCCACGTATTCCTACACATGCTTAGCAGATACTCTTGTCTCTTATACAAGTGTTGGAGGTGTCCTTTTGTACACCAAAAGACCCCCAAATTGTTAAGAAGTTGAAGAGACACCATTTTGCAACCGTTACTGAATGTGTGATGTCACATTTGGGAAGGACGGTCGGTGACATTTGTGTCATTGTCGGCGACAATTACACAACTGTCACTATTTGTATGACTGTCATTGCCAATTATGCAACTGTTGGTTTGAAAGCATGACCGTCAGTAAGAGTACTGACAGTTCCTTCGCTTGAGTCAAAAAATTGGTCTTGTTGGATTTTTTTGACCGAATGTGTTATGTTGTCAATCAGACTTGCACCCCTATGAAGGTAGTTTCATGCCTTCACAGTTTGCTGAAACATGGAAACAATCCTAGGCTGTGGGTGACCTAATCAGTGGATTGAGTCTCTAGGTTGTAAGGGCTAGCTCCTTTTGATATATCAATTAGGATCTCTGCTACAAATTTCCTGGAAAAAGAGAGAAAGAACTTGAAAGGAAATCCTACCTAATGATGGTGATACCCTTGAATGTAGATTGGTCCACTCAATTTAAGCTCTTAAAAACACTAATTCAGATAAGAAAAAGGGCTAAACTTTCAACTCCAATTAATCAATATGCATAAGTATTTCACGAAAAGGTTCTATCTTGCGACCTAAGCTTGAGGGAAATGGTAAAACAGGTCTGATTGAAGGCACTAACAGCCACTAACTTCCACTGTAGACTCAGCCAAAAAGATGTTTAAACACAAAACATGACCTGCATAATATGACCAACTAGTATCTAGGTAAGGATCAAGACTTGGTAAGGAAAAAATCTACCACTTGTGCAAATCAATGCAAAATACATTATACCAGCTTGCTGGAAATTGAAAACATAGTCCTCTTCTATTACTCTGAAAAAGGTTACAGCACAAACTTTGGCAGAAGATTGTCTTGCCAAAAGAGAGGATCCAAATTTAAGGCTGAAAAGCCAACTTATATAGAAAATTTTAAAAAGTCAAGAGATTGGCGTTGGAAAATAGGAGAGAGGCTAAATCCATCCAACTCAGCGTTTACAAAAAGTCTATTTTGTCTTCTTCCTCTTTGCATGAAAGCTCCTTGGTGTCAGAATTGGACGGTGGAAACATACGTTTGACTTTGCTTGTGCATGTTCAGCTGAGCCATGTCTAAAATTAGAGACTAGCTCTTTGGCATTGAGAAATGGACGGTGGAACCAGGGTTAACCAGTCATCTTTTCCTTTGCATGGAATGTTACGCCAATCTAAAAAAAAGAACTCCGTTTGACTTTGTTTGAAGACTGAGCTGGAGGAAGAGATCACCCGACTTTGCATGTAAAGTCATGTCAAGAGTCAATAGATGAGCTCCACTCAGACTGTTGGAACGTTTGGAGAAGTGTGACTTTGACTAGTCAAACTGTGGGTCAACTAAAACTTAGCAATCTACCAAAAATAGCCTTTGTTTGCATGTATTTTCTCTTATTTTGGTCTGTTTGTTCGTGTCTATTTTCTGCAGACTCCTATTTTTGGATTATCTAATCTATAGTTGGTCTATATTTTCTCTGTTTGACTTGTTTCAACTTCCCATCGCTTAATCTGAGGTCAACTTCTCGTGGTTTAATTCTTTCGGAATTCTGGTTTTACCTTTGTCTTGGATTTTCTTTGGACTTATTTCCTTGGTCTATCTCCTTCTGATTTTTCTTGACTTCATTATTGCCTTATTTCTTTTGGAATTCTTTGTTTCCTGCCCTTAGCCTTTATTCCTATCGGAATTTTTTGTTTCATTCTTTCCTGCGGACTTTATGTTTATCTCCCTTAGTGTATCTCCTTCGGATTTTTCCCTGTCTTGCCCTTTAATCTTCATTTCCCTCATCTTTTGTTATCTGGCTTTACCTTTGATTTTCTTTGGATCTTTTGTTTTTTAAATTCCCGTGGACAAAAAGTCTGCGGGATTTGTCTCCTTGCTTTCCAAAGACAGCCCTTCGGGCTTCCTATAGTTGTTTCCCAAAGGGCATGTGCCCTTCAGGATTTTTGTAAAAGCCTTTAAACTTGCCAGATGGACCTTCTTGAAGGGCAGGTGCCCTTCAGGTTTTTTGCAAACGTCCCTGCCGATCTTGAATGAGCCTTCTCGAAGGGTACCTACCCTTCGGGTTTTTTGTCAATGACCCTTTTGAAGGGTACCTGCCCTTCGAGTTTTTTAAACAACCCCTTGGACTCTTCAAACAACACCTTCCTGTCGAATAACCCTTACGAAAAAGGCACCGGGTTTTTTGGAAACGACCATTCTGAAGGGTACCTTGCCCTTCGGGTTTTTTGGAAGTGTCCTTCGAATATTTTGACTTGTCCTTTGAATTTTTCCAAAGGAATTCCTTCGGGCTTTTTGTCCGATTTTTTTTTTTCAATGTTTGCAACTTTTGACTCTTCACTGGCACCTACTTCGGATTCTTCATTGCTTGTTACTTATAAAAAGAGATAAGTCATTCACCCTGAGAAGCCTGAAATGCACTATCTTGAGTAATTCAAGTTTCTAAACCCGAATTACTTCTACTGATAAAACTTTCATAAGCAAAGCACTTCTCAAAACCCGATTTGCACTGTCAAGAGTAATTCGGTTTTCCAACCCAAATTACTTCTGCTAATAAAACTTTCATAAGCAAAGCATTTCTCAAAACCCGATTTGCACTGTCAAGAGTAATTCGGGTTTTCCAATCTGGATTACTTCTGCTGAGGGGTTTCAACTGCTGATTACTCATAAAGTGAAATAAGTTGTGTCTCTTGTAAAACCCAAAGACTTCTCCTTCCAAAAACTCGAAGTCTTCTGCTGTGTAAAACCCAAAGTCTTGCTTGAATGCCCACCCTCTTACACTTAGGCAAAATTTTGGTATGTAGGCCAAAAAAATGGCCAACATGTTCTTGATCCTATATGAATCATACATCTCTTTCCTAGAAGGCTTTTTTCCCACAAAGCCTGAGTCCCTCATTAAATATGGAAGAATTTATCCGTATTTCTCCTTGGGAAGGCTTTGAACGTGTTGTTGTTTGGCCTTGACCCCAACCTACCAAGATTCTTGGTGGCCTTGTCATGATTTCTTTTTGACTCTCTTTTACAATACAATGTCCTCTCAGTTCCCTTGTTCCCAAGGCAGAGCATTCAATGGAAGGTAGTAACGCACCCTTTCCTCATCTAACATGGAATGCTCATAAGTATTTAATGTATCTTCATGAAAGAAGGTAAATCAAGCTTGAAAATTTTTCTTGCACCAATATGATGTTGAAATGTCCCAAATTAGGTTTTTTTTTGCAAAACCCTAAGTAAATAGTCAAATCTGAATTTTATTTTCAGTAAATCCTAACTGCCAAATATTCCCAAAATTAACACCAAAAGATGTTAAGCTCTAAACAACAAATAGCTGGTCCAAACAAACGATTTATCCTCCAAAAAATAGAAATAAATCTTCAAACCCTAGACGCCTCCAATTGGAATGTTTAATTGAAATTTGCCGTTGATATATCAAGTGAAACCCTCATAATTTTGCATGAATATTATTGAATTAATAAGCATAATTTATTAATGAAAATATGAGTGTATTTGGAGCCACAAAGCCCTTCAAACCAATTTGTCAAAGCTGGAAAAAATATATAGATTATTTTCAGAATATTCGAGGCAAGAATGACCCTCAAAATAAGGTCAAAACCTTCCCAAATCAAGTCGCCACACTGCAAAAATATTAGAATAAAATCAAAATATGGTTTTGGCTTGAAATAAGCCCCAAAACCCTACAAACCAAATCCACAACCAAGTCATTCAAGCTAGAAATAGTCAATTCCAGCAACAAAGTCCACGCAGCCCTCTAATGAGGGGTCTTCAACCTATGCAAGTAGCTCCCAAGGCTCCCAACCCTAGTCGCCCCTCTCCAAATGCAATATTTTTGTCTTTTATGAATATTAGGTTCAAATACAACCTCAAGATGAAGCTGCCCTAGATGAGAAATGAGGGTTTGCATCCTCACTACTTCTTTGCTTGAAAGTTTTTGTCTTCAAAGCAATGGTTCAAGTGTTTTCGTGTTTAATGATCAATATTTTGAATATCAAACATAACATGCCTCCAAATGAAACCTTCCTTTCTTTTTATATAACTTCCCTTAAGGGGCATGCCCAAATGGGAGGGAAACACATGTTCAAATTATAAGAAAGATTGCTTTTAACATGCTCATGACCCTTAAAGGGCCCCAACTTAAGTGATTCTTATAACATAAAGTACTTTTTACATATAGTCAATTAAAATCACTTATTTCTCTTTTCCTTCTTTCTTTTCCCTTAGCCCCTACGAAATGGTTAAGGCTAAGGGGCTTCAATGATGTCTCTAACAAAAGAGGGACATGACAATCCTCTTTGCCCAAAATTGCTTGTCCTCAAGCAATTGAAGTACCCATATGGCTGTTCCCACCATAGATTTTGTGTTCAATTCGAACCTTGGTCCATCCCATGTGGGAGAACCTCCTTGGTGAAGCCTCCTACTGCTGTATATGAGAATTATTTCTTGTTTATGCAAGCTGGAATTGCAAAAGCTGCAGCACCATATCCTCTTTCCTCTTGCCATTGAGTCCATGTACTTCAAAAATGCCAACAAAATTATGAAAGCAACGAATTTTTCGGAATTGACATTACCAAAGTGGTTGGAAAAATGTATTCCGGCCATGTGATCTTCAAATATTTGGGCCTTGATTGCCCTTATATCAGCACCTGCACAAGAAGCAAACGCATTAGTCAAAAAAAAAGTTCTCCATTGTATTTTGTGGTGTCTTCTTTGGGCTGGAAATCCTCTCGACAAGGCGATTCTCCAATCCTTGGTCCTCATGCTCCTAGACCCTCCGATATTAGAGTGGGATGCTTTTCAAGGAGATCTATGCATGATGAATAGAGGGCTGCATTTGCAACTTACAGTCATGTTGGCCTCCAATTCATTACCAAGTTGGCCTCCCATATGTCCTCCATATCCATGAACCTTGAGGACGTCCATAAGAACACAAACTTCATATAAAAGGAACTAGGGCTGCCAAAATAAAAACATTTGAAAAATGATACCTTGCTGCCCCAAATGAAAAAGTCCCTTTGATCTTCACCCTTGGTGTGCATACTTGTGTGGCCACCTCTCAACAACCCCTTGGTAACTTTTACATGCCATGGTAGGCTCCTCCATCATGCAACAAAAGAATAACAAAGTTTTTCTTGGGAAACATACCTTGGAGACATACAATAGCCCTTAACCCTGAATTTTCTGAGTAATAAAGTGCACTTCTCCTTCTTGTTAGGGTCTGTAGATTGCTCCAAATTTCAGCTTTTTTAATCCTGAACAGGGGGCTGAACTTGCTTCATCAACTCAGAAATTTCTGAGTAAGACAATTCAGACCTTGCATATACCATTTTGGAACTCACCATGGGCTGTAGCATGCCTAGAAATTCAACATTTCTGTCCTCATATAATGGCTGGACCTGCTTAATCAACTCATAATTTTTTGAGTACGAAAATTCAGACCTTGCATAAACACTTTCAGGACTTACCATGGGCTGTAGCATGCTTAAAAAATCACATTTTTTGTCCTCAATATGTCGCTGAACTTGTTTCAACAATTCAGATTTTTCTGAGTACGAAAATTCAGACTTTGCAAAAACATTTTAGAATTGGTTAGGGGCTGTAATGTGCTAAAAAATGTGAAATTTTGACCTTAATAGGTAGCTAATTTGGTCCTTCAAACTCGCTATTCTTATAGTTCAAAAAATTCTGAAACTTCACAATCAATTCTGATTTTTGTTTACACCCTTTAAATTGGTCTTTAATGCAAACTTGGGATCTGCCTTCATACCTTAGAATCAAGCTCGTGAAAAAACAAATTTGATGATTTTCTACATACCTTGAAGGCTGTCCTATGACCAATTTATTGATTTCCTTGGAAGGGTAACCTTTTTCCACCTTTGTTCCACTCAACAAGCCATGTGTGTGACCAAATTATTTCATGAGAGTTGGCTGTTCCAATTCAGAAAAAACAACTTGCCTTGCTGCCCCTACCGGAATCCTTTCTTGCATCATGCTCTCCATCCTCTTGGATATTGCCCTCGTGGGTGCCTTGTCATACAAACCATGTAGGATCACTTCTTTTCCATTCACAACAAACTTGAGCTCCACGGTTTGATAATTTTGTGTACTCTCAAAGAGAGTGCAACTATTGTATGCCAAGCACTAAGTTGGTCTCCCCAATACCAACCACATAGAAATCATCCTCAATGAGATGTGTTTCCATCATGATGCTCAACTTGGGGACTTTAGTGGTGCAAGTGATGGTGAAGCTATCTGCCACGGTCACCCAAAAACCATTAAAATCAATAGATTGCAATCCACATGAAACAACCAACTTTTTATCAATGAAATTATGAGTAGCTCCACTATCAATGAGAATAGTGACATAACGTTTCAAATTACCTTTCACACGAAAGGGGTAGTATCTAGGAGTCCCCAATAGTGAAGCAAAGGTGCCATCCAATTCCTCTCCTCCAAGGATCTCCAAGAGCTCTTCTTCGTATGTGGTTGCCCTTTCTTTTTCATCCTCTTTTTCTTCATTCAAACGCACCTCAATGTCGTACACTTCACTTGTCCCATGACAATGATGACCCGGTGTGAAAGGGTATTTACAATCAAAATGCAACTTTCTTAATTCATTTCTTGTCTCATGATTCCCCCTTGGCAACTCTCTTTGCTGCCCCAAACCCTGCTGGTTTGGCCTATCAAACTGCCCCAAACCTTGCTGGTTTGGCCTATCAAATTGCCCCAAAGGAGCTGATGTTTGTGGCCCAAAAGTGCTGCCCCTTGGCTGCCCCCACTTATTGTCTCTTTGCTGTCCAAAAGGTCTGAAAGAGTTAGTTTTTTGTGAAATAAATGGCATAATTTTACCTTATGGTGCTGAAGACTCAAGATCAAAGGCCTTTTGAATGGCTCCTTGAAGAGAAGAATGGTTAAAAACTTTGACCAAACCCTAATAGAATTAGCCAAGCCTTCCATGAATAGGACCACCAATCTTGTTTCTAAAACCTTTGTTACCATGATTGAAAGCCTCTAAAATTCATTCAATACTCCTCTACAGTATCTTTTTGTTTCAATTGTGCTCACTCTCTAAAGTGTAGCTCTGGATTAACCCAATCAAACCTTTTAATAATCCTCTTACTGAATTCTTCATAGGATGAAATGAGTTGGTGCCCTTGAGTAAGCAATCTATGATACCACCATTCATGGGCAGCCCCTTCCAAGTACAAAGTAGCAAACTGAATGGCCTTTTTTTCCATCATAGGCCTAAGGGAAAAGTATGTGTCCACCTTTTGAATCCAAGCCCTAGTTGAACTATTGGGAGAACCATCAAAATTGGAAAGTGAAGGCTTTCCCAATGCATGCTGAAGTCTTTCTTGGCTGTCCTTGTGCCTTTGGTCAGCCCTATTGTCATCTATTTGGCCATGCTTCCATGAAGTGAAAGCTGAAAAATTCATTTGATCCCTAAAAGGAGCTGGATAGGTCATGTACTCATCATAGTTTCTCAACAACTATCTCTCAATGTGGGTTGCTATTCCCCTTTCGGAATGACAATTTCTTGTAAAAAAGTAGACTGGTTAGGGCTATGTGTAGCTCCTCCAATCCCTCTAAAAGGTAGATCCATGAGGTTGTGATTTCCAAGAGCACTACCATTCCAATTGGATGGTTTGTCACCTCTCATTTCCTTCATATTGTGAACAAATTCTTCCATCATAGCAGTCATTTGTTCCAAGACCTGTGTGTACCTGTCAAACCTTTATTCTTCTCTATTTTCAGCCTCATCCCTTGGCTGTTCCAAGTGAGACATTGTTTATGTTTGTGGATTTTTTTCCACTTTCTTCTTAATCCTCAGGTAATATCTTATCTCTTTGTCACCCTCTTGTATGTATCACCTTGAAAACCCATGGCTAGCCAAGATATGGCTCTGATACCATTGAAATGTCTCAAATTAGAGAATTTTTCTGAATTATGATTTTTCAACAAAACCCTAGATAAATAATCAAATCTACTTTTTATTTCCAGCAAACCCTAATTGTCAAATATTTCCAAAATTAACACAAAAATATGCTAAGCTCTAAGCAACAAATAGCTGGTCCAAACAAACAATTTATCCTCCAAAAAATGAAAATAATTCTTCAAACCCTAGATGCCTCCAGCTGGAATATTTAATTGAAATTTGCAGCTGATATATCAAGTGAAACCCTTATAATTTTGTATGAATATTACTAAATTAATAAGCAGAATTCAGTAATGAAAATTGAGTGTATTTGGAGCCACAAAGCCCTTCAAACCAATTTGCCAAAGTTGCAAAAAATACATAAATTATTTTCAGAATATTCAAGGCAAGAACCCTCAAAATAAGGTCAAAACCTTCCAAAATCAAGTCGCCACATTGCATAAATATTAGAATAAAATCAGGATATGGTTTTGGTTTAAAATAAGCCTCAACACCCTACAAACCAGCTCCACAACCAAGTCGCCCTAGCTAGAAACAATCAATTCCAGCAACAAAGTCCACACAACCCTCTAATGAGGGGTCTTCAACCTATCCAAGTAGCTCCCAAGGCTCCCAACCCTAGTCGCCCCTTTCAAATGCAATATTTGTCTTTTCAGAATATTGGGTTCAAATGCAACCTCAAGATGAATTTGCTCTTGATGAGAAATGAGGGTTTCCAACCCCACTCCTCCTTTGCTTGAAGGTTTTCATCTTCAAAGCAATGAGTCAATTTTTTTCGTGTTTAATGACCAATATTTTGAATATCAAACATAACATGCCTCCAAATGAAACCTTCCTTTATTTTTATACAACTTCCCCCAAGGGGCACACTCAAATGGGAGGGAAACAAATATTCAAATCATAAGGAAGATTGCTTTTTAAATGCTCATGACACTTAAAAGGCCCCAACTTAAGTGATTCTTATAACATAAAGTACCTTTTTAGAGTACTTTTTACATATATTCAATCAAAATAACTTATTTCTCTTTCCCTTCTTTCTTTTCTTTAGCTCCTGGGAAATGGTTAAGGCTAAGGGTCTTCAATGATGTTCTTAACAAAAGAGGGACATGATAGATGCTGAAGTTGACCTGTTCTCTTCAAAGAAAGTGTGGCGACCCATCCTCTTCTTGATGGAGAATGAATTTGATTTCCTTCTTTGGACTTTTCTGTTCAAACTTGTTTGTTCCTGCAAATTAGATTTGATTTTGGAGTCCCATCATGTCCTTGAAGTGATTTTCCTCAAATGATGGTCATTCATGGCCGTCCAATGATGATTGGTCTCGTCTTGCTGATTGCTACATGCTGCTCTTACAAATATTTATTTTGATGGTGCTCCATGACATTGAAGCTATGCTTGCACCTTCTCTTGTCCCAATGGAAAAAGTGGTGAACTGCTCTTTTCCCCTTTTGCTTCTACTCTTCCCCATGGACAATAAGTCGGGAGTGCGCTGTCACTACATTTGCTATAGCTGAAATCAATATGATACCATGATCATCCTTACATGCTACAAACCCTTTGTGATGTTAATCAACTTGCTACAATGGCTGTCATGTGCATCTTAGATTCATTCTTCCTCTACAACCCTTTGCTATAGCAGAACATTTACGATACAATACATTGCATGTCAATATGTGCATACCAAAATCATCCATTTACATAGGCATGCTACACCCATGCTTAAATCAGTCCTCTATATTATTGTGATGCCAAATTGCACGCTACAACAACTTTGTGATGCTGAAAACAAACTCGTATCCCCATGCTACAATCATTGGGATGCCCAAATGTATGCTACAACTAATGTAATGAAAGGATAAACATGCTACAACTCTTTGTCATGAAGAACATGCATGCTAGTCCTCTGTCGGGTAAACTTCACACTTACCATGGGCCATATAGTGCTATAATAACCATGGTTATCGACGAGTAACTAACGGTAGTTACTCGTTGATAACTACGGTTATTAGGGCATGACTCGACCCTCACCCAAGTATAGGACAAACACAAGGAAAGTGAAAAAAAATTCATTTGCATTTATTTTCAGCTCTAGTTTTGCTATTGCTGTTAATAGTTATAAACTGCTTTGACTGAGGATTCATCGCCGTTTGATCATTGTTGTACCCTGTAGGCTGTTATAAACCACAAGTTTTACATTTGATAGAGTCACGACTCACTTCTTTGCTTTGAAATGCTTGCCGTTTGAGGATTCATCGTCGTTTGAGCTCGAGTAGTGAACTACTTGCTGCGATCTTGCCATTGTTGCCAGTTGGCATAGGGCTTGAGTTTTCAGGCTTTCAATAGACTGTAACAACAAACTGAGCTCGAATTGCTTTCTGTCATCTTGGCGTTGCTACTACCTGGTATAGGGCTCAACTTCAAGCTTTTAGGGTTTCAGTAGATTGTAACAACAAACAAACTAACAACATATTGTAACTCGTGGGTTCATATTTCATATTAGGTTTCCATTGGTCATTCATCATATTACATCATTGGTAGGTTGCTATTAAGTAAGCGACAATAGTAAACTGTAATACATCAATGATCAACCAAATCTCTGTTTTAGAAATTGAAATAGAACCCAAAGGTGAGGTGACATACTTAAAAACAACCTCAAAATGGCTTCCGGTTCTTGTAGGCCTAGGAAGTTTGATGACCCAACATGGAAACATTGCTATGACAACCCAGAGAACAACTTCGTCATATGCAATTATTGTGGGTTTAAGATGAGTGCTGAGGTCAATCCTCTCAAATACCACATAACATGGATTCTAGGCAATGATGTGTGGCTATGCGACAAAGCGTCACCTGAGGCTCAAAGAGAGATGGCTATTGTCACATCTACATATGAGGAGAAAAAAAGGACTGTTCAAGCACTTGCAGCCATGATGAATAGGGGTAGCAAGAGTTGACTTTGATGAGTTAGGAGCATTTGGTTCTTTTATTGCACAAAGGGTAGTTCGGGGATGGGGCTTATCTAGTGGAGATAGATTAAGTTCACCTTCACAGGGCTTCTTTGTTCTTCAAAATAGCCTTGGGGCACAAACTTCACTCGAAGGTACAACTTGGAACATAGAATTACAAGGGTGGCTGTGGCAAACTTCTAGTACTACAACATCCCATTCAATGTGGTGAAAAACTCATATTGAAAGAATTTGATAACTGTTTTGACTGTTGCTAGGTAGGGGTTCAAAGTCCCTAGTCCTTATGATTTGGGAGGCCCGATGTTGGAGGATACTATTAAAAATACATAATTTATTGTAGATGAGCAAAAAAGAACATGGTGCAAGAAGGGTTGTAGTATTTTGTTTGATGGGTGGACACATGGAAGGAACCACACATTGATTAATTTTCTAGTGGCTTCAAATGGGTAGTTGGTGTTCTTGAAGTCAATCGATACCTCCAACAACATGAAAAATGCAAACATTTTGTGTGATATGTTGGACAAGGTGGTCATGGAGGAGGGTGGAGAACGTTGTTTAAATTGTGACCGACAATTTAACAATGTATGTAGTAGCGACAAGACTTTTTGAGGAGAGGCACCTTTCATTTTTTTGGAGCCCATGCTTAGCTCATTGCATTGATCTCCTATTTGAGGACATAATAAAGATGACATGGGTGAAAATGTGGTCAAAGATGTGAGAACTATCACAAAGTACATCTAGAATCGTCCTTGGGTGTTGAGATTGATGAGAGAGCACACCCACGGAAAGGAATTTGTGTGATCGGGAGCTATATGATTTGCCACAAACTTCATCACATTGTAGCCTCGCTAACATCTCTTAAGTAGAAGTTTGTGAGCACATGGTAGTTGGAGACTCCTTGTAGTAGGAAGGCCGAACGGGAACGGGTCATGAAGACTGTTTTTGATGATGTATTTGCAAAGACCACATATGAGGTCATCAAGGTAACTTTAGACTTAACTACTTTTTATTTATCATTTTTTTCTTTTTGGTCTCAAAATTTTATTAATTTTAATTTTAAAATTATACATTATTTCCTTTTAGGTGTTAGACATTTGGTTAAAAATATGAGCCTTGGTGTCCCCAAGATTTCACCTCGAAATCTTGGAGTACTCCAAATTTTTCGGTCTTTTTGACTTGTGTTAATTGTGGGTCATGTTGTCACTTTCCCATTTAGTTTAATTTTAAGTTTTGATTTCTGCTTCGATTGCACACGTTGCTCAAAATTATCTCCAGGAAGCCATAAAGCCACTTGCAAAATGCCCACATGCTTAAAGTTGCTCAATTTTTCATCCTATACCCAATTGGGTTTTATAAAGTACTTATAATTATAAAAATAAAAAAGAGTTCATTTGATATAAATTGAGTTAATGAGTTAAAGTGGGAGATTAGAAAATATATAAAACCAGGTCATAGTTACCACATTGTTTTTATCTTCACCTCACTTTGGAGCATCCATCCATGCAAGAGTTTTTCACAAATTGACTAATTGGAGAAATTTTTGAGCAATTTTCTGCAATTTTTTCTTTGCTTTCAGGTATGTGTTTTTCTTCATTTTAGCTGTGTTTTGTGTAAATTTATTTTCCTGGAATTCATACATTCTTCCAGCTAAAAACCCTAATCGGTTTCTTTTGCCTTGGTATGCATTGACAATTGTTTGAGCTTTTCTCTGCTTAGGGTTTGGAATGATCATTTCACCAAACTGCAGACTTGGTTTGTGGTTTTCAAAATCCATTTTATTTCCTCCAGGAAATCAGTCGATCATTTTCCCAAAGACGCCCAAGACCGCAGCAACAAATCACAGTTCTATGAGCCATTTACTTATTGAGTTAAGCATTCACAAACGTCTGCTATTTTAAATGAAGAGGAAATCGGACTTTTTGTTCCCCTTTACTTCTGTTCACAAATAGGTCGAGACTTTTGAAAAATCCGCTATTTTAATAATGAAGACCAAATCAGAGTTTTATTGAGTCTTTACTTCCTTCAAAAAGATAAGTAAGTTGCCTCTAAAAGTCTGCAGCCCTCATTTCTAGACCAAATCGGGATTCCATTATGGCACGACTTGGTTCTGTTTTGAAATCAGTTAAAGCCTTCGAAAATTTTATCATTTAGCAAGCAAGTCAAGCTTTCAATAAAATTCGTGATTTTAACCCATCCTTTGCAAATCGGGATTTCATTGGCTCCTTCTTTGATTTCATAACATAAGCTGAGGCATTTCTTATTCCCACTGTCTAATTTATAAAAGCCATCGGATTTTTCAAACAATCCCATTTAGCATGCAAACCGGGTCTTTGAAGAGTCATTACTTCTTTTTGAAAAACAAGTTGAACATATTTAAAACTCCACAGGTCAAAGGGAAAGGGTTCGGGTTTTCAATAAGTCATTTCTTCATCTCCAAAATCAGTCAAGCCTTTCAAAATTCCCGCAGCCCACTTAAAAGACCAAATCAAAATTTCTTAGCCTCATTACTTGCTTTATTGAAACAAGTCGAGCCTACCCAAAAGTCCACCATATAAAGGCTTAGTGTAAAGTGGAGTTCCTAGGAGTCATTACTTATTTTCATTTAGTAAGCTCAAAAAGTCCTAAATACAAAGGGAACTTTTTTAAGTCATTACTTATTTCCCTTTTATAAAGTATGTAATGCACCCCCCAAAAAGTCCTAAATACAAAGGGAACTTTTTTAAGTCGCTACTTATTTCTCTTTTATAAAGTAAGTAATGCACCCCCAAAAGTCCTCAATACAAAGAGAAAGCTTAACCGGAATTTTTATGACTCAAAAATGAGTAAGGCAGCCCTCCAAATCCGCCATGCAAAGGCAAGTAGACCAAAGCAACTCTTTGTTCTCTCCCAGTTGAGCCCACTTCTCATTATGTGCACTGAAAGTTTCTCTGAAATTTCATAATAGCATGATTCTCGAGAAACTAAAATTGATCATATGCATGAATGAACTTGACAAATGTTGAGTTACACGTTTGTTCAAATTTTCTACAGGGACATTTTAAGTTGTGCACATATTTATGAGAGGGGCGCTGTGGCAAATGTCTCACATACAAGAGATATCTTCAGAGACAGAAGAGGTAGGAAGGTTAGGAGAAGTAATTTTCACACAAGAAGATCCCAGTCTTGCAACTGCAAAAGCTTCAAGAGAGGAAAAGAAAAATCCCAGGCAAAAGCACATCCAGGCAATATGAGATATGAGTACAAGGGCTATCTAGTGGAATTGTGTATAGTGTCTAAACTTGCTGAAATAAGTGATATTGATATGGGGCATGTGTCTGTAAGAGAATTGATTGAAAGATCCAAGGCAACGATCAAGACACCCCTTATGCAAGCTATGGCCAACAGTGGGACCATTCAAGTTGCAATGTTTCCAAGTACTGCCCAATTGCCAGAGTTTGTTTTAGAGTGTGCCAAATTTTACAATCCTCTAACTAAAACAGTCAAGGACACAACAGGTAATATAGTGATAAGGTTGGACACACAATTCTTCAACTATTGTTTTAAAATTCCAACAAAATCCAAAGTACTTGATATCAACATGCAAAGGGCCATTGATAGATGGGAAAGCAACACAATTGAATGTATAAGTATCATGAATAAAAGTTATCTGAAGAAATTTAAGTAGCCATCTAGATTTCCGAAGACCATTCAAAGATCAGATCTTGTGCAAGAAGTTGATGACATCAGCAAGTTGTGCAGAATAAATGGAGAAAGAAATGCAAAATTCTTCTACTCATGGATGTATTACTTCATCAAAACAATTGAGGTCAATAGAGCAAATGCAATGATCAATTGGGCTGAAATAATAAGTAATAACATTGGTGAACAGCTCAAGGTTAGACACTTGATTTCAAAATGACTTCATATCTAGTATATGCTGCAGCCTCAGAAGGAATATTCTCCAAACTGGAAAGGAGAGGGATGTTAGCAACAAACCCTATCTACGAGTATTACCCACAGCTGGTATTGCCTGAATACTTCAAGAAATACAAGACAATAACTGATGGCTTCTTTTATGAAATCATTTGTAAGCTAAACAATGATTTGAAAACAAGCAGAGTAAGCAAGGAGGCATGGGAGGTTGTCTCTCAATTTGGCTGCATCTTCATTCAATTTGCTGATTTCACTTACCTCAGGGTTAGAGGTTTCTTAGGATCACCACTTAAGCTACCAAAATACCCCAATGACAAATGAGTAATAATGGAATTATGCAGACAATTGGTAGAATTACATGACTTGCAAGCAAAGCAACACAAGGCAATAGTTAACTTTCCCGTCACAATTGGTAATTATAATTGTCAGAGTATCCAAAAGACCAAGAATGTGCAAACAAAAATGTTTCTTCATTATGAGCAGGAATACTTCCAAGCTAGAATGAACTTTGACCCTGAAGGGATTGCAAAAAAGACGGTATCTATAGAATATATGCACATCTCCGCATTGGAGGACTTTTGGATGAACTGCAGGAATTAATTTGAAGTTAGAAGAAAGGACTTCAACAGATTAATAGTACAACAAATTGTTAATTTTGGCTTGGCAAGGCTACCAGAAAATCTTCTTGATGATGGCCATGTGATACTTGATGCATACAATCAAATGCGAGGAGACGAGGCCCCTTTACCAACCATTAAAGTTAGTTCCAAAACAATTGAGGAGAGAACTTCAATTGTCCTCATTAATACTTCAAATTGGTTGCAGGAAAAGGGACATTGTTTGGATGAGGCAATAATGCAGCAAATAAGGCAGGGGAGTTTCAGAAAGAGGAAACATGAGGGTGAGAGCAGCCGGAGACCAGAAAAGTTAAAAGTGCATAAAAAATCTCAAGCAACAAGCGAGCGAGAATCTTCATCTGCTTCACAAGCACCTCCTGTTGACAAAATTCCTTGGGTATCAACTCATAGCACTTAAACATCCCCAGTAAACCCCACCTCAGAAGCTTCATGAAAGATCACAATTATTCCACCTTTAAAGCCAACATCTTTCACTCTCCCTTCAGTAAAAGAAATAGATCCATCACCTCACCCTCCTCCTTTCTCACCACCCAGATACTTACCTCCTCCTTCAGATACCATTTCTTCATCTTTGGGGGATTCTCATGCTCATAAAGAAGCATTGGCAGAAAAAACAATTGGAGTAGAAAGCGGTAGCAGGACTACTACAGATGAAGAGTTGAGGAAGTAGTTGATGGTGGAGAAAATGACAGAGTTTGAAAGAGTACTTTCTCTAGATGGTGCAAAAGGAGGTCATGATATAGTGTTAATTTCTGATGCAATAGGGTCCAATCAAAAGATGGTGGTACACATTGACACTTCTCACCTTCCAAATAGTGACTTATCATCTTGGTTGTCTTCACAAGTAGTTCCAGAGGCTAGGGAAGTAATAAACTTGGAAGAGGAGGATCTACAACTGCTCAAGAGCCTTGGAGGAAGAGGTAAAAGGTCAAAACTGCCAAAGTGACTTCAAAGTTAGTCATTGAACCTTCTGTTCAAAAGTTTGCTCAAATGTCAACTCCAGCAGAGGGAAAACAAAAGGGAGAATTGACTGCAGTAGACATAATATTAACTAAAGTCTCTCTGGGAAAGGTTACTACTGAAGGACTGAAATAGGATACCCAGACTCTAATTGATGCACTCTTCTCCAAGCTGGATAAGGAAAACGCTGAAAAAGCTAAATTGAATGAGCAAATCTCCACGCTATGTGAGATCATTGCAAAGGTTGCACACTATTCATCTCAGCCCATGCTATTAGAAGAGCAACTCAATGAGCACGACATCAGAGAATCTGAAGACATAGGAGACAAAGTCGGGGCTGTTGATAAGTGGATAGAGCAGATCATTCAAAAAGCAACAGAGAAATACAAAGAAATACTAGATAGCTTGGGTGATCTGCAAAGTAAGTTTACTCAGTTGAGGGAGTTGATGGAGGAGATAGACAGTGAAAATAGAGTTGCTAAATCCTAGTTAGAGACCCTATTTGAAATAAATTCATTGCCTGAGAAAGTATTGATTGAAGAACAAATTGTACCAGATAAATTAGTACAAAGGGGCAAGCAACCGGAAATAATCATGTCTTTCTGCACAAAAACTGTAAAAAACATTCTAGGTGAAATGCAGCTACTAGAAGAAGAGGTTGATACAGTGATGGAGCAGTTGGATAATTGTATCTATTATGCTACAAGTTACACACTTGACAAGCCTCCAGCATCCCTTGAAGACTTCCTTTCGCTTCTCCAGAAAAAGATAGATGAAGCTGTCACTCCTTTTACTTGCAATTCAATTGAGAAGCTGATTAAACTTCAAGGAGATGTCAAGGAATTAGAATCCAACTTGACAAAGGTAAACACATTCGGCAAGATCCTAGAAAGAGAGTCCCTAAGGTTCAAAATAGAGACTTTAGCTATTGCAAAGGTTGATGGAGGAATGGTGCATTACATATTTGATAGGTACATCCAATACCGGAATAAGACTAAGATTGAGGTCGCGCAGTTGGATTAACTTTCTCTTCTTTCTTCTTATTCTTCTTTCCTTCTCTTCGACAAAGTAATTGAGTAATTAAGTTGAGTTGTAAAAACTTTAGTAATTGGTTTAAAAGCCATTACTTCAAGTTGTTTGAAAAAGTCAATTACTTGAAAATAGGTGGCAGACATGCAAAATGGGAGATTCTATTTTAAGTTGAAAATCATCCGTGCCATACAATGAGGGTATTTAGGAGAAAGACTCTCAACTGTCTCCAGTTTTGTAGCTTGCACATATAGGAAAAGTAATTAATGTTTCCAATTTGTATGTCTTCTGGACACTATAAATATAGGAAGAAGCCTATGGGCTAAAGATGAGAACATTTTGGCAAAAACTATTGTAACTTGTGCATTTTTAAAGATTTCAAACTTTGTGTTGAAACTCTTGGATGTGATTTTGTGAACTAGTTTGGATTGAATAAAGGGAAGTAGATTTTTGGCAAACTTTGTGTCTACGGAATTTTGCAAAACATTCTATTAAGATTTCAGGATGAACTTTTTGTAATTTTTGGATTTGAGGTAGAGTTTATTCCTTCTCTTTCTTGTTGAAAGTGTGATTTTTTTGTTTATTTATGATTATGTGGATGCAGTAAACTCTGAAATCTATTTATTGCTAAGCACGTTTCCTCTTTCTGTAACCGTTGCTATATATTCTCCTTTTCTGCAATATTCCCAATCACAGCTGCTTACTTGCTGCCAAATTACCTAGCTGTGGTTCACGAGCTGAGGCGATTAAATTAATACCCCCAAAATTAGTTATTAGTATTCACAACCTTGATAGATAAACATCTTACATGGGAGCTTCACCATTAAATGAAGGAGATTTATCTCATGACTGCCTAGGTTTTAAGTTGTGCATAAAATCTAGCCAACAAGCCCATTTGGCGTCTAATTGATTGTAGATGGAACAAGCAACTCCACCAACATATACATGTAGCGACCTACTACTTGAACTTCAAGTTTTCTTCATATATTCATCTAGGGCCAATGAGGAGGTCATGGATGGTCTAAACACTTGCATGGAGAGGATGATCCCTGAAGAAGCCACTAGAGACATAATTGTCGATGAGCTGTAGATTTACAAGACTGTAGAGGGGAGGCTCGTTTATTCACGTCTATGCATTTGAAGGAGAATGACCTATCAACCACGTAAAAAAAATTCAAATTGAGTCCTTTGATTGTAGTGTCTTTATTTGTTTATAAATGCACGCCAAGTTGACTTACAAAGTTTTAACTTTCCTATTTGCATAGTTGTGGTGGAAAGATTATGGTGTAGGAACACCAAATCTTCAGAAATTAGCCATCTGCATTTTGTCCCAACCACGTGCTTCTAGGTGTGAATGAAATTGGAGCATGTTTGAGGCCATTCACACAAGGAAGTGCAATAGGCTGACAACATGATGTCTTAATGACCTTGTCTTTGTGCAGTACAATCTTCATCTTCATGTGAGACAAGTGGAAGGGCAAGATAGTCATGAGGCAATTGACTTGGATGATATTGATCCATACACAGACTGGATCGTTGAGTTTGAAGATGTGCAACAACCATGTTTACTAAGGAGGAGGTCGCAAATTTGGAGAGGGAAGCAGAAGAAGCTATAATGGTAGGGGAAGCAGAGGCATTGGGAGGGGTTGGCGAGGATCTAGACGATGTGTTTGTCGATGATGTTCAAGAGGAGGAATCTTTACCTTCCACTTCTAGGGCGCAATAGATGAGGAGTTGGAAATGCATTAATGACTAGTCTATGATCATTGTACTCTTTTTTTTTTTTGTTTAAAATTAAGCATTGTACTCTTATTTGCTCAAAAACTAATATAAAACAAACTTATGACTGAGTTATGTGTTCTCTACATTCATTTCAATTTTTATGTGTTTTAGTTTATTATATATATATATATATATATATAAAGTTTTTAAATTAGCGATAAGGTTGACGAGTAATTGCAGAGTTTTGAGTACAGGTCAAAAATTTGGGCTGCTGAGTAATTGCTGAGTATGAGTGTTTAAAATATGCACGCTACAACAATGGAATAAAACTGGAACCAACTTGCTGCCCACTATATATATATATATATATATAAAATTAGCGATAAGGTTGACAAGTAATTGTAGAGACCTGAGTACAGGTCAAAATTTTGGGCTGCTAAGTAATTGCTGAGTATGAGTATTTAAACTATGCACGCTACAACAATGGGATAAAATTGGTACCAACTTGCTGCCCACTATTATGATGCTTGTATAATTCCCATTTTTCTAGAAGTGTTTTCCTAACTTCTTTATTGGAGTGCTTCTCGTCAACCTTATTTGCTATGCACTTATGCTACAAGAAGTGGTGAGAATAACCATGCTTAACTTGCTTGTCACGAAAATGGGAATGCTGGAAATGATACAACCTCTCGGTGCCATTGGCTGCCCATACTTGTGTTTTCCAAGTTTTCTTGCTGCTCCATACTTGCCATTGATATGAAGAAAGCTCCTATAGTTTCCTATACAAGTGGAGTTAGTTCCTTGCTTCTACCAACAGTTGAAACCATAAACAATTTTAAATAACTTTTGGAGTGATCCTCAATTTGAATGCTGCTCCTAAATGTGAATGTAAATCAACATCTTACAAGGCTCTTCTTTACAAATTATGCAAATCCTCAATCCAAGGATCAAAAGACAATTCCTTACCATCAGCTAGAGATTACAATGTTGATGGAGATACATGTGAGGATTACGCTATCCTTCCTGATTCTTGTGCCTTTGTAGACTCTTTTTTCCCTGCATTTGCCATTCTTTGAGTGAAGATGTGGATGAAGTTTCCAATATTTTGCATCCCATTGCCCACTAATCTTCCAATGACTAGAAACTTTTTTAGATTTGCACATACTCATATTAAGTGGAATCTTACTTCCTTGGAGTGTGACTTGGATTTCCTCTTTTTGTTTACTTGAAGAGTAGATTCTCCCTTTCCCATTTTTTCTAAAGAGCTTGGGCTCTTTGGTAGCAGATTGGTTTTTCTTGCACATAGCCATCCAATGGTTACTCTTCCCACAACAAGTGCATGGTATGAGATACCAATGTTCTTGGACTACATGACCTTTATTTTTATACTGGAAACTAATGATGGAAGACTTGTTATTTGGCTGCTCTCATGCTAGTTTTCTTCTTTTCTTGGATGTTCAAGTGGTGATATTGGTAGAGTGTAGTCTCTACATTTATTCTTTGCATTTTCATCATGTGGGTGGAGTAGTGACGTACTCACTTCTCTTTCATGGCTTGAAGGCTGCCCTCTCTTTGGAAGTGCTTCCTTAGCCCGTTGAGGTGGCAACTTGGTTCCCTCTTCTTCCTTTAATTGCTTTGCACATTTAAGTGACTCTCTACAACCATCTTGAAGGTTTACAAAAATTACGTTACAAATGCAATTGCCTTCTTTGGGCTGGTTTTGATGTAGAAGTGGCTTGGCATACTTCCTTAAGGAAATACTCTTGATTGGGCTGCACTAGAGCACTCTACAACCACCATTTTGCTACCATAAAACCCTAGGCATGCATGTTGTGGTTTTTCCTCAACCACAATGGGATTGATAATTCCTTGGCCTTTCTTGCCAAGATTTTTGCCATTATATCCCATCTTCCCCAACATCTTAGAACCAATTCCCTTAGTATGCTTCTCAAAACTACCAAAGGACTCATTCAATGCTTCATTAGAAGAAAGAGAATGTGGTAGAGTGTTTACCATGCATACCTCTGTCATGTTTTGTGCATCTTGGTAGAGGCTGGTCTCCTTTGTTGGGTAGACTCTTCTCCCTTCTTCACTCCGCCACCATCATTGAGCTTTGCCAACATCTCTTCTTTTGCAACCAACGTTTGTTTTAAGTCTTTCATGGCTCCAACAAGGAAACCTCCATGGCTGGACAGTGCTTCTTGCAACTCTTAATTCGTCATTTCCATGTATCGCACCATCTTGTTCAATTCTTTGTTCTCTTCTTTTACTTGCATGTTGTAAGCTTGGAGCTCCTTGAGCCTCCTCAAAGACTTGGTCATTGTTGTTCTATACAACTGCAGAACTCTGCAACACCTTGTCAAACAATTTGCATACAATCTTGCTATTACACACAAACCCAATGTGTTAGCAAAACCCTCTTCAAGCCACAAGGAACTTACTGCTCTGATACCACATGATTTGTAATTTCCTCTACAAATTTACATCTTAGAAATTAAATACAAATCTGTAAAACAATGCTTTCTGCTACTATTTGAATTAACTTCAAATGGTAGTGAATTAGAGTTAGTAGAATGTGATTTGTTTTTTGCGAGAAATAACTTAACCATAAACAACTGAAAGAAAATAAGCAAACCACACAACACATAGGATTTTACCTTGGAAACCTCAATGGGGGAAAAGTAGGTTGGTAGTGTCAATTGATCAACACCTCATTCCTTTGGCAATGGAGCGTTTACAAAGAGCTCAAATAAAGCACAAAGTCAACTCTATACTACTATTTATTCTCTCTTATTTGTGCTAGCTTCTCTTCTTGCTTTTGCTGCTTATTGGCATCTTAAAAAGAGCTCAATGGTGTATAGAAACCAACATCATACTGCTGATTATTTATTTTAACTCTCTGCTGCTAAATCACTCATTCATACATCCTACTTATTCCTACACTCATGCTTAGCCCATACTCCTTGCCCTTAATTTATACTAGTGTTGGAACTGTCTCTTTGTACACCAAAGGATCTCCAATTGTTTAGAAGCTGAAGAGAACATTTTGCAACCGTTACTGGTTTGTTGTTGCATTCAGGCACGATTACTGGTGATAATTGTGCTGCTGCTGGTTTGCAGGGCAGGACCACTGGTGACAATTACATGATTGCTGGTGACAACTATGCAATTGCCACTCTCTGCAAGACCACCATTGACAATTATGCATCCGTTGTTGACAATTATGCACATCTGTAGTCAATTACGTAAATACCTGTTTGTAGGGCAGGATCAGCCTTGCTGGTTTTGTCACTGTATTGATATTTCTTCCGTTTGAGTTAGAAAAAAAATTGTCTTTGCTGGTATACTGATCCTATATGGATCATAAACAAATTACTGTAATTAAGGTTATCAGCCAATTTTTTTCACTGACCTAATTTGCACAAAATATAAGCTTAGCACTCAATTTGCTATTATTATTCAATTAATTTCTTCAAATGTATGTATAGTATAACCTCTTTGTGCTTTTATATTGGAAGGAAACAAAGGTAAATAACCAGATGGCCTTTATTTGATAGCTAAAGGGATGGATTACAGATATGTATGAGAAACAATTTTATTTGCTTAGAAAACAAGTTAAAATATTATAATATTCTTGCAGAGCAGTAGGATACCAAATCCTTACATAACACTAAATAAGTGTGCCTTGAATACAAATCCTTTGTCTCCACTGCAGTTCTTCACAAAGACCCCACAACTCTGCTGTAGTTCTTCAACATCCCCACTTTACCTTATGACCTGTGCCTTGAATAAAAAGCCTTTTGTCTCCACTGCAGTTCGTCACAAAGACCTTGCAACTCTGCTGTAGTTCTTCATCATCCTCACTTTATCTTATGACCCTACTCAGGTTTTTCTGCCCATGGTTAACTTCTTTACCAAACTTCCAGAATGAGTAGCTTGAATGCTTCCCCTGCTTCATTCTCAGAGGAAAGATATATTGTACAATGCCAAAGAAGGATTCCATTAGAGTTCAAAATTGTTACCATTACAGTTGAAATTTCTAAGTATTTCTGTTAAGGTGCTTATGATTTGACTCATCTACATAAGAAAGTTGTTATTGATATCTTAGTTTAACTAAATCCCACTGTCGTTAGGTTGGTTCAAAATCAGAGGCAAGTGGCATTGCCAAGGCAGGAGCAAAGATGGTGATGGCTGTATCCTGTGCAAAGGTCTCTTTTTAACTTTTATTCTTTTGGTTTAACAGTATGTCAGAGTTAAATTTGCTTGTGTCTAGTATATTTTATATTTCAAATAAGTAACCTTATCCACCATGTGAAAACAATCAATACTCATGTTGATAGCAGCAATGTCTGATCCTAGTCTATCTAATCACGTGCTAGTCATTTAGGCTTATGAGTTATTGCAGGATGTATATGAGGATCACTTACAATACATATAAGTGGCGTCTATGTTTAGTGTCATGGTTAACCCTTTAACCTAAAGCCCTGATCATTAAGTTAAATAAACTAAATTTGTTTTTATTTAAAATTCAAATGTAGCCAATTCTGAATATGATCCTAATCTATTTGATAATTGACCTAAGACACCTTTTCACCTACTACTTTTGTTGGTTCCATAGAATCGTGTTTCTGTGGTAGCAAGATCAAACAATTCAAGTTAGTCCCAAATACACACACTTAAGGTATTTGTCAGTATTGGACATTACATCAACATTTATAGATTTTTACCTATATAGTGATTAATAATGTGATAAAATACAGAGTATTAATTCTTAGTCTGAAGGTAATATAAATGTAATATGTTGTATCTGAAATACATATGGATGCATCTCTAAGAATCTTGGGAATCTCCCTTGCATACATTGGAAGCGAGGAGGTGAGACTGGCTCACAAACAATATTAGACGTTATGCTTTTGACACGGAGGGTTGGAAAATTCCCTGAAACAAATGCTTGTGTATCCGTTAGCCTGTAAGGGATGATAGGTTTTCTTTAACCTGTTGTCACTACCAACAAGAATTTTATTTTTTTAACTAATGAAATTGCTACCCTTAATCCAACAAATTAATACATATGAAACCCTTAGTCTTAACTTTTATCAAAATAATTACAATGTTTTCAAAATTGTCTTCCAACAAGGTGCTTCTCAAATAGAAATGGCGAAATAATTGATGTTCTTTATTAATTTTTTGAATGTATGCAAATATTTTATTTTTTCCTTTTTGGTGCGATAAGATTGGTCCCAATGGATCTACCATTTCTCATGTTTTAAAGAAAAGAGTATGCTTTATTCTTCATCTTTTACTACCAATTTTGATTTGTTTTGTTTGAGTTTTTTAGCTTTTCTTAGTGGCATAACTTAGTATGCTTTTGACCATGGGAAGGAATGCATGACTTCTCACCACGAATTTTGCATGCAGATTCCCAAAATTACAGTTATAGTTGGAGGAAGCTTTGGTGCTGGCAACTATGGGATGTGTGGACGTGCATACAGTCCCAATTTCTTGTTTCTTTGGCCTACTGCCAGAATTTCTGTGATGGGTGGTACCCAGGTTAGTTCAAGTTTCATTGTTCCTTCTTACTCCTGATAAAGAATTTAAAATTTAGAGCCCTTCTGCACCCTTGGGTTTATGAGTGCATCTGGATACAATAGGAAGACTCCTTGATTACTTCATTTGTAATAAATACAAAATTCCTTCAAAATTCTATATTCAGTAATGCCATAGGTTGGTAGTTGCTTCCAATACTTGCACAATTGGAAACAGATGAGTATTCTTGCAATCGAAGCTTTACTTGTTTCAAAATATAGTTTTGAAACCTGGGATTCAAATGTTGTCATATTGAATTCAAAATTATATTTAATTTCCCACTAGGTGAAAATCTGAAACCCCAGGGAAACAGAGCAAACATTGCTCCAATGCTAATTGTAACAGACCAAAAGGTCTATCATGTGAAAACCATAAAGGATTCAATACTAAAATTAATCTCAAAAACTAATTCTGTATGTTATCTAATAACTATTTTGGCATCTGTTTAAAACATTTCCGACTTTTGACAGGTCACCATGAGCTTTTGATTGAGATGGATTTATGTTCTAATAGTCTCTTGTTTGGGTGTTTCACAAATTGTAGCATATAGTTCTTGTTCTATATTCTGACTGAAGAATGTCATCGACTGAAACTTAAAACTTGCGGCAATTAAGGTTGTTGTCTTGTGTGAGCATTGTTTATTATTTATCAACTCTCATTGATGGATTTGAAATGACATACTTGTAGAACGAGAATGATTTGTATTATTTTGACCTATAATTAGAGTTAAATTTTTTATAATTTTTGCATATGCATAAAAAATCCTAAAATGATTCTTATTCCTAAAACCTTAGAACCATGCGATCTAGGTTTGAACTTGTTTCAATTTTATCCATTGTTTCCCATTTCTCGTGACATTGGCTTGGGGTGCATGGGTCTAAGGGTATGCAAGGTATAGTTATGGAGTACCAGGTGGAAATCCCCAAAACTTGGCTATGTAGGTATAAGGGCGCGTTTGTGAAATATATTTAAGAGATAAACATAAACAAATCAAAAGTATGTTCCTCTCTGTGCACCATAGAAAAGCTAAAACATTAGAAATTTCAAAGTTTTGCTCAATGCTACAAATTTCACCTAAAATTTTATATTATGTTGAATAATGAAAGCATTTGAATTTGATTTTTAGGCCAGGGTTCCCAGTGAAGGTTTGCCTTAGACCATGTAGCCTCTCGACTCCCTATGCATAGTGGTTATAATAAACCTACTTTTCATTGGTTACATATTTTTGAGTGCAACCTTTCTATCCTATGGCGTGGCACTTCTATCCTATTACAATGGAGTCCTTAGCTTTCGCAACACCAGAGTTACTCGGACTCGGCTCTCACTCTCTCTTATCTCTACGCCTCTTCTTTTCAAGCAATTATCCATTTTTAAGAATCAATCCCAACTCCTTTATCTTCCCTAGCACATTGTTAAATAGACTTTTCCTAAGAGGGATGCATTGCGTTGAGATCATGCAAACACCTTGATCAGTTGCCACACGTCCGAAAAGGTTGCATACTTCCTACTGAAGTTTGGATGATCAGAATGTGTCCCATGCGTCCATCTCAAAGAAACTGAGAGTCAACAGTCAAAGGGCTTGTTGGATCAATTTGTGCGTCATGGCTTCTGCACATAAATGAGAGATATTTCCTTAGGAATGCTTACTTCGCTGACCTAGACCTTTGTGCGTCTCTGTTTTTTTTGCACATGACCGCACAGACCTCAAATCCTTCATCCCACTCGTACACTTTCCGTTCGTAGCTCTTTGTTCTGTACATCATTTCAATGCGTGCTCATGCGTTTGCCAAAACTCTGCAAGCACCGAATTCCAACTTCTACACAAATTCTAAGTCGTGCTACCTCGCACAAGCATACTTGTGCACAGTCCTGAAGAGCTTAAGAACTGCTACATTGCAAAACCTACATGCAAGCCAAGTTGGAATTATTCCTAGAAAACGACTAACTCTTTTTGGTTGATGCATGTAATGTCCGTTTTTGGATAATTTATTAACTCTAAAGTTTTATGTGATTCCTTTTCAATACTGGATATTGAACAAATACTAAAACAACCCACATGCAATATGGATATTGAAAGCCAACTTGAAACTTGATGAAGCCCTTATTGTATTGAGATGAAAGCATACAACTACTGGTAATGAAAAAACGATATAATAAATCGCACATGCAATACTAGAATTGAAACTCATTGAGGCCTTTATTTAATAAGCTGATTACACATATAGCTGATGAAGAAATGAACTGAACAACTGAAATATAGTAAAACCCTTATTGGTGTTAACTCACGCTATATTGATGATGTACAGTGGTACTAGATCTTCAAGAGGGCTGCATTTGATAGGAGGGCTGCATTTGATAGGTATGCAGGGTACTGCAGGCGACATGCAGCAGGGTCATTTGTTTGCTGTCAATGGAGTATGGCATCTTCAGTAAATGTACGACAGTGATAGAGGAAAAAGCAGTAGCTGTTAAGGAGGTTACAACAGGTATCAATCAGCATACAGTAGTCACAAAGACCAATAACACTATTAAGATGCACAACAGTCTCTAAAACAGCAACTGCAAACCCACACACAGCAATATGAAGAAGGGAAACCCCAATGCAACAGCTAGTAGGGCAGAAACCCCAAAGCAACAATCTGTAAAATACTTCAAACCCTCACAACTTGTGGTAATTGATGATAATCTTCAGTCGCACTAAACCTGGAATTTGATTCTGATTTTTAAGCGCAACAAGGGGTTAGAGGGTTTTCGTTTTCAAAACTAAATCCGATTGGTGAGGGTTTTTGTCCTCACAATTCGTTCCAACTATAGTGGTTTTCTTCCTTACGTTGAAAACTGATGAACTGGAAAGCTCAATCAATTGAAAAATATTGATAATAAAAATTTGAGTGATTTACAATGAAGACTCTCAATATATAGACTCAATTGTCACTTTTAGGTTTAGGGTTTTACTTTTCACTTTTACCTTTTTATTTTATTTTCACTTTTCCCTTTTCTCACCCTTGTATTTTATTTTTAATAATAATAAAACAATATCAAGTTGTCACTTTTTTTTCAATAGAATAAAAAATAAGTCACTTAGACAACTTAAAATGTTAACTTTATTTGAAAAAGGGGACATGACAGTCCACCCTTCCCAAAGAGTACTCGTCCTCAAACAATGCTTGAACCATCCTACAAATGCTAGGATCCCAAACCAATCTTTTTGTTTTTTCCATTTCTCCTTGTGATGCTTCTCCAACTATCTCAGTTATGGTCAAATCTGAATTTGCATTTTCTAGCTTCTCTGATAGTCGTTCTTCATGGAAAATGTTCTCTCCATTCATCTCACTGAAAAATGGTGCATCAATTTGAGGTTCTTTTGTTTTATGATGTGAATAAGAGATTGAGGTAAACTTCATAGTGAGGGCATCAACCCTTTCTTGCATTTCCTCAAATGCAGTTAAGGCCTCTTCTGCAATTTCGATGACCATATCCTTGTTTCTAATCACACACAGGGATTCTGATTTCATTGTTTCCCATGTACTCTTTACTATTTGCGAATCTGCAAGAGTGACTGTTTGCCTGGTGCCAGTGACATTTACCTCACCCACAGTGTTGTTTTCCGCCGCAGTTTGAGCACTCTCGAAACTTAGAGTTAGATCTTCAATGAGCCTTTTCATAATATCCAACTCTATTAGGACTTGCACTTCTTTATCTTCTGTTATCAACAATTGTAGCTCTTCAATCTTCTGCTCTATTTTTTTTGTTTGCTCTTGGTTGGATTGTTTTAATCCAATGAACTTTGATGTTGATTTCTCAGCGATTCCTGCTTCCTCAACCCTTTGAGATTCTGCTAACACTTTCTGGTTCTTCATTTAGCAACACTTCCACATGTCCTTTGCCTAGACAACTATGGCTTGGCTCCCAAGTTTCTTTGTATGAGAAGCAAAATTTTATCTTCTAAGATCATTTTTGCTGCTATCTTTTTGAGAGTTTAGTTCAGCGATCATTTTTGTTATTAAGTATGGTTTCAACTTTTCTTCACATTGATCAACCACATTTTTGGCCAGTGCACGCACTGTTGGTGAAATTTTCCATACATCCTTTCTCACATTAGTCAATAAAATTGATAGGAGTGGTTAGAAAATGTCATCACTCTCATTTAGAATCAATGTCATAATGATTTGCATTGAGGCAACAATATTTTTTGCATGATTCTTATGAACAGTAGCAAAGAAATGTTCAAACATTTGAAGAAAAAAGATCATCACATTCAAGATCTAACATTAGAACACAAGATCTGACTTTTGCAATAGTTTCTAAAATTATAACCCTCTTAATAAAATAAGGACTTTTGATTTTATCTATACCTTGGAAGCTTTCCACAATCAACTGGAATATTTCCCTCATGGTGTTGTTGTATGGCCTTTCACGAACTGTTATTTTTTTAATTTCACTAATAAAAGTGACAACTACAAATGTCACATGATCTAGGTATCTCAAAAGCTTGGGCTTAGCCAAATGAGTCATCGATGGATTCACTGCACATAACATAGACTCAGAATCTAATTGTCTAATTATGGACAAACAATCTATCACTTCCTCCAAAATACTGAGTAGAACGTTTTTTGAATGAGGCGGCTATTCAATTTTTTCCCTGCTCTGTAAAGCTTTTTTCTCAAATCACCTTTACTTATTAACTCCATGATTCACAGGGTATGCATTAGATAATATCTGCAAAATATTAATTCCTCCCAATTGGTTGGCAAGATTACCATCTTTGATACTACTGTAATGCCCCTTTTTGAATAATTTATTAACTCTGAAGTTTTTTTTGGATTCCTTTTCAATATTGGATATCGAACAAATACTAAAACAACCCACATGCAATATGGGTATTGAAATCCAACTTGAAACTTGATGAAGCCCTTATTGTATTGAGGTGAAAGTATACAAATACTTGTAATGAAGAAAATAGATAATAATTGGCACATGCAATATTGGAATTGAAACCCATTGAAGACTTTATTTAATAATCTGATTACACAGATATTTGATGAAGAAATGAATTAAACAACCGAAATATAGTAAAACCTTTACTGGTGTTAACCCACGCTATACTAATGACGCTAGTGGTAATAGATCTTCAAGAGGACTGCGTTTGATAGGTATGCAGAATACTACATGCAGCAAGTAACAGGGTCATTTGTTTGCTGTCAATGGAGTATGGCAATTGCAGTAAATGTTACAACAATGATAGAGGATAAAACGGTAGTTGTTAAGGAGGTTAAAATATGTAGAAATCAGCGTACAACAGCCAAAAAGGCCAACAACACTATTACAATGCACAATAGTCTCTAAAACAACAATTACAAACTCCAACGCAATAGTATGAAGGGAAACCCCAACGTAACAATGAGTAGGGCGGAAACCCCAACACAACAATCTGTAAAATACTATAAGCCCTCACAACTTTTGGTAATCGTTGATAATCTTCAATCACACTGAAACTGGAATTTGACTCTAATTTTTAAGCACAATTATGATTCCGGAGTGGAATCACCTCAAAGGGTTAGAGGGTTTTCGTTCTCAAACCTAGATTTGAATGTTGAGGGTTTTCATCATCACAATTCGTTCCAACTATAGGGGTTTTCTTCCTTGTGCTGAAAATTGATGAACTGAAAGGCCCAATCAATTGAGAAATTTGATAAGAATAATTGAATGATTTACAATGAGGACTCTCAATAGATAGAGTCAATTGTCACTTTTAGGGTTAGGGTCATACTTTTAGATTTAGGATTTTACTTTTCACTTTTACCCTTTCATTTTATTTTCATTTTTTCATTTTTTTACAGTTTTCTTTTATTTTTAATAATAGTAAAGTAATATTAGGTTGTCACTTTTTTTTTAAATAAAATAAAAAAGTCACTTAGACAACTTAAAATATTAACTTTATTATTTTTTACTTTATTTGAAAAAGGGGACATGACAATCCGCCTTTCCCAAAGATTGCTTGTCCTCAAGTAATGCTTGAACCGTTTTGCAAATACCAGGGTCTTAAACTAATCTTTCTGTTTCTTCCATTCCTCCCTGTGATGCTTCTCCAACTGTCTCAGTTATGCTCAACTCTGAATTTGAATCTTCTGGCTTCCTTTAAAACTGTTCTTCATGGAAAATGTTCTATCCATGTTATCGAAAACTATTGCAACAATTTGTGGTTCTTATGTCTTATGATGTGAAGAAGAGACTGAGGTAAACTTCATAATGAGGGCATCAACCCTTTCCTGCATTCCTCAGATGGAGTTAAGGCCTCTTCTGTAATTTGGATGGCCATATCTGTGTCTTTAATCACATTTAAATGTTCTCATTTCATTGTTTCCCATGTATTCTTTACTATTTGCAAATCTACAATAGTGATTGTATGCCTAGTGCTAGCAATATTTACGTCACCCATAGTGTTGTTATCCGTTGCAGTTTGAGCACTCAGCAAACTTAGAGTTATATATTCGACGAGCCTTTTCGTACTATCCAACTCTGTTAGCTCCTCTTTATCTTCTGTTATGAACAATTGTAGCTCTTCAATCTTTTGCTCTACTTTCTTTGTTTACTCTTGGTTCGACTTTTGTAATTCAACTAACTTTGATGTTGTTGATTTCTCACCAATTTTTGCTTCCTCAACTCTTTGAGATTCTGCTGCATCTAACACTTTTTCTAGTTCTTCCTGTCAACGCTTTCACATGTCTCTTGCCTAGACAATTGTGGCTTGGTTCCCAAGGTTCTTTGTATGAGAAGTAAAGTTTTTGTCTTCTAATATCATTTTTGCTGCTATCTTTCTGAGAGTTATTGTTCAATTCAACTATCATTTCTGTTGTGAAGTATGGTTTCAACTTTTCTTCACATTGATCAACCACATTTTTAGCCAGTGCATGCATTGCTGGTGAAACTTCCCACACATCATTTCTCACATTAGTCAATAAAACTGATAGGAGTGGCTGGAAAGTATTGTCACTCTTGTTCAGAATCAGTGCCATAATTTTTTGCATGGAGGCAACAATATTTTCTGCATGGTTCTTATGAATAGTAGCAAAGAAATGTTCAAACATTTGGAGAATAAGACTGACACATTCAAGATCTAACATTAGAACACAAGATCTGACTTTTACAATAGTTTTTAAAATTATGACCCTCTTAGCAAAATAAGGACTTTTGATTGTATTCATACCTCAGAAGCTTTCCGCAATCAACTAGAATATTTCCCTCATGGTGTTGTTGCTGTATGGATTTTAAGGAGTTGTTATTCTTGTAATTTCACTAATACAAGTGAGAACTACTAGTCTCACATCTGGATTTGGGTGTCAAAAGCTTTGGCTTAGCCAAATGAGCCATCAATGGATTTACTGCCCTTAACATAGACTTAGAATCTGAGTGTCTTATCATGGACAAACAATTTGCCACTTCCTCCAAAATACCGAGTAGAACTTTTTTTGAATGAGGTTGAAACTCAAGATTCTTCCCTACTCTGTAAAGCTTTATTCTCAAATCATCTTTACTCATTAACAATCATTCACAGGGTATGCATTGTGATCAATGAATCCAAGAAGGGTGGTTGGATCATATGTTAGCTTCACAATGAAGTTCAATCAAAATGAAAACCAACACACTAACATGCATAACACTATCTTGCCTAGATCAAAGGGAGGTGCATGGTGAAGAAAATCAAATGACAAAGCACAACTAAAATGCAAGAAAACATACCTTTTTTACTTTCCTTGAATGCTCCAAGGGATTTCTTCGTTTGGCTTGCTCGGATTGTGCTCAAGAAGTCTTCATAAATGGAACTTGGCTATCTCCATCTTCTCTTGGCACTGTGGTTGGCTTGATGGCTTAATGGCTTGGCTCAATTTTGACAATATAACACTATGTATTTACTTCACGCCCTAAATCCTGCATCGTAACATTACTATGTCCAAGCTCTCTAAATGAAGAGCTCTAGGCTTGTATTTATAGGCTTTGAAATCAACTTTGAATGAATTAAATCCTAACCTAGGTTTGCTTAATTAACCCCAGTAGAGTTAAAAGGTGTCCAAACCTCATGATTAGCATGAAATAGATATGGTTTGAGATATTTTTGATTTTGGACAACTCGTAAAAGGTAATGATTACTTCCTAGTATATTCTTTTTATTTTTAATTTCCTTTTTGATAATTCATTTAATTGCTCAAGGATGAATTCAATTAGGATTTGATTAGGATTTGCGTGTTAAGTAATCCCTTTTACGCATTTGAAACATTTGTGCGTGCATTTGTCTCATTTAATTGATTTTTAGGCCAAATTGATTTAATTGCTTGTTATGAAGCCAAATTTGAGACATTTAGAAATTCTTAAGCTAGATATTCAATGGTTGGTAAGAATTGTTCTAAAGTCGGGTATGGAGCCATTGGTGGCCGATTTTAGGTGTCTACATGCATTAGATAGTATCTGCAAAATATTAATTCTTTCCCACAGGCTAGCAAGATTACTATCCCTGATACCACTGTAATGTTCCTTTCTAGATAATTTATTAACTCTTAAGGTTTTTTCTGTGATTCCGTTTTAATACTGGATATCGAACAAATACTAAAACAACCCACATGCAATATGGATATTGAAAGCCAACTTGAAACTTGATGAAACCCTTATTGTATTGAGATGAAAACATACAAATATTGGTAATGACGAATTGAGTTAATAAATGGCACATACAATATTTGAATTGAAACCCATTGTAGCCTTTATTTAATAAACTGATTACACATATAACTGATGAAGAAATGAATTAAACAACTAAGATATAGTAAAAACCTTACCGGTGTTAACCAATGCTAGACTGATGACGTACAATGGTAATTGATCTTCAAGAGGACTGCGTTTGATATCTATGCTTTTGCAAGTAGCAGGGAACATGGTCATTTGTTTGCTGTCAATGGAGTATGGCGATTGCAGTAAATGTTACAATAGTGATAGAGGATAATATGGTAGCTATTAAGGAGGTTACAGTAGGTACCAATCAGTGTACAACAGTCACAAAGGCCATCAACACCATTACGATGCACAATAGTCTCTAAAACAACAATTACAAACCCCCACACATCAGTATGAAGAAGGGAAACCCCAACGCGATAGCTAGTAGGGCAAAAACCCAATGTAACAATCTATAAAATACTTAAAACCCCCACAACTTCAGTTAATTGATGATCATCTTCAGTCACATTGAAATTGGATTGTGATCTCGATTTTTAAGCACAATTATGATTCCTGAGTGTAATCACCTCAAGGGGTTAGAGGGTTTTTGTCATCAAACCTAAAGATGAATGGTGAGGGTTTTCATTCTCACAATTCATTCCAACTACAAGGGTTTTCATCCTTATGCTGAAAACCAATGAACTGAAATGCTCAATCAATTTGAAAATATTGATAATAAAATTTTAATGATATATGAGGACTCAATATATAGACTCAATTTTCAATTTTAGGGTTAGGGTCATACTTTTAGGTTTAGTGTTTTACTTTTCACTTTTCACTTTTTCTTTATTTTCACTTTTCCCTTTTATTTTATTTCTAATAATAATAAAATAATATTGTCACTTTTTTTTTTAATAAAATAAAAAGTCATTTAGACAATTTAAAATATTAACTTTATTATTTTTTACTTTATTTAGAAAAGGGGACATGACAATGCAAGATTGCTGATTCGCTTGGGATGCTCTTGCATTAGACTCCCCAGGTAAATAAAATGTGAGCCCTTGCTTACAAGTAGGGATAAGTGGTAAAACCATGCTTTTATGCTGGCTACCAAGCCCATAGTGCTCCCTTCCACTTGGCTTGGTGCCTAAGCAATCTTACTATTTGCTCCTTGCTCTTCCAGACCCTTTTTGGGTCATAAACCGTTCTTTGCCTAGCTCCGATGCTCTCTTCTCTCCTTGACGTGCGCATGGTTAGGTCATAATCTGTTTACCTCCTAGCTTTGATCATTTCTTTCCCTCTTCTTCCCTTTCTCTCTTGTGGGTCCTCACCCACCCTTGTCCATCCATTTCCTCCAAGTGTCTTCAACGCTTTCTCCTCTCAACCTTCTATGTGCCTCCAATTGTTTGCCTTCTGCGATGTGCACTTCTTCCTTCTCACCCTCCTCTAGTTGAGCTAGTATGTATACTTGCAATTTATTCATTTTTATCCTCATGCCTTTCCAAGGGATATCTCCATATGGCTTTCATCCTTTCTTCCCTTCATGCCTTTCATGAGGCATGTTTGCATGGTACTACCACTGCCATCTTCCTCCACCTTTCCACTCGTCTTCTATGGTTGCTCATACTTTGCTATAGGCCTGGGATGATATTAATATCACTTGATTATTCTCTTTATCAGCTTTGGGCTAATCTCTACTATCCTCTTTTCCTTCTTGCAGCTTCCTCGATATGCTATGTGCAAAGAAGCTTGCACTTTTGTCTTCCTTGCGGCTTCTAAGAGATTCTTCCTTTATGCCAATGTGAGTTGCATTGACATGTGCACCATCTTGAGCCCCTTTTGATGTCGTTTGTGGATGTAGGTCCACACATTCTTTTTTATCCTTTGGCTGTAGAACAAATGGTTTGCCTCTTTTACTCCTCTTCCCTTTGTCTATTGCCCACTGCTGCAAGTGGACCTTCTTTTTCCCCATTGTTGTATTTAACAACAATTTCCAGCTCTATGGGAATCAAGAATTCTCATCTTCCTTTCTTCTGTCTTTTCTTCCCTTATTCTCTGCTAGGAGGACTTCTTGTTTGTGTGCATCATCCTCTTCTTTCCCGTGCGCGACAATACTCTAGTGCAATACTTGTTTTGTGTGTTTGCGTTCATCTGCCCCAGTGCTGCTCAATCTCCTCTCTCCTCACGTGGCATTTTCAAGGTGCGATACTTAGATGTTTTTGGGACAACTTCTCCTTAGTTGCATGCTGACTTCCATTCATTCTTCTCTATGTTGTTTGGGTACGGGTACGGATACGGATACGGTGACGTCTTGGGTACGTGGGTACGCCATTTTTCAAAAACCTTGATTTGGATATGTCGTGGGTACGTCTATATATATATTGTGTATATTACTCATTTTTTTAGTAAAACACTTGAAACTACATAGTATGAAAATATTTGTCTATAAATGATAAAACACCTAAAAATATATAATATTCATTCATTCATTACTTCAAAGACAAAATGTACATTCAAATCTAGAATAAATCATCTCATTGCCCACAAAATCTTGAATGCCACTCCCATTATTTTTCAACTTTACCATTTACTGACACTTTCTCTCACAAGGGCTCATCGGTACATTGAATCTCACAGAGTGCATGCCTTAAGGGGTGCACAGGGAATGGGGTGGGATTGGCTTGTGGCACTTTGCTAGAGATATTCTCATACTATTCTATCACGCATACATCCCTTCATGCAGCCTTCATACCTCCTATGATGTCTCCTTGAAATCTTGAAACCCTGAAATATGGCTAAGTCTGAAACCCTGGAATCTGAGTAACTTTGAAATATGATAGGATCCTCCAAAACCTAGAATTTGCATTATAGCTCCTAGCGGTTCGAAACCCCTCTCAAACATCCTGAAAGTATATAAATAAAATATAACATAAAGTTTACATCCATATCTAAATGTAAACTTGTACTTAAATGTTTATTTTATTTATATACTGTTGGGTTTGGACTAGATTTACATTTTTAAATTTTTTTTGTTGACTTCCATTGTTTCTCCCTGTCGGTACCTTTCTGGACATCTCCAACAGGTACCCGGGACGTACCGGTACCCGAGACATACCGAGATGTGAAACGTGGGGCAGGGGGGCTGATTCCTGCAACACAGAAATTTCTTCTTCCTTTAGGCATTAGACATATGCCTTCGGCAAAGGAACTTGCGTGTTCTCTCCTTTTTATGCGTCTTGAAGGGCATACTTTGTCTGCACCATAGCTACTATCGCTCTTTTGCGCATATCTCTTCCCTGGGTTCTCCTTTCCTAGAGTTGTCATAACTCCATATTCACCTTTGTACAAATCCCCTTATGCGAGGATTTCTTCCTTCTTGCTCTCTATCTAACTTGGATCAAACTCGGGCCTTGCAAGGCTGCTTATAACCATCTCCTTGTTGTGCATAATAGTTCTTGGTTGTAGCCAATGCAACCCTCTGCATCTTTCTTTGAGGAAAGATTTGCTCCACCTCATGCTTCCTTCAGGGAAGTCTTCTTTGGACAAAATTCCTTTAGGGCTGCTCCTTCTTTTGGGTCCATATCTTCATTAGGGTTAGACCTTTGATCAAGTGATCGTATATAGTTCTTTTCCTCTTCGTTGCCCTGTAGAATGGTTTCACGCTGCTCCTTTGATAGCACTCTCTGCACTCTGCGTTGTAAGGCAACCCTTCTTCCCACTTCCTTGCATTGGCAGGTTTCCAACTGCCTCAAAAAATCCAATTGATATTTTGGGCGAACCAGTTAACATCTTGGAGACCAACTGGTCCTAACTCTTCACCTCGCCTTTTTAGCACCATCATCTCCTCTCTTGGAGATTTGTCCAACATTCTGTTGCATTATCACTCAACTTCTTCCACACGAACTCCACCTTTTGGGAGTCTTCAACCCTTTTGCTCCTAGAGTAGTCTTCCAGTTCCAGTACCCACTCCATCAACTTGTTGGAGTTTTCTCCCTTTGAGAACATACACATTCCAACTTTAGGCTGTTCTGCTGGTCTCTTCTCCTCGTAGGGTTCTTCTCTTCTCTTTTTCATGGGATTCTCTGTCCCAACAATCCCTTTCTCTCTTCTTGTTGATCCTTTTGTGTACGGAGCATCTAACTTAGCTGCCACTCTTCTCCTTCCCAACTCTTTTCTGAGCCATCTTATTCACACCTAGCTCTTTATCCACCGACACACGATGGAGAACAATCTTGACTAGCTGCCTCATGGTTTGATGTCTGTTAGCCTTCTACTTTCTCTTCCTCCTTTGCCCTCTGCCCACTTTTCTCACAATAGAGGACAGTTGCTCACACTTTGTACCGAACACGCATTGGTTGGAAGATGCATCCTCTTCCCTACGCACGGATTGCCTTCGTTCGATGTTTTGTTGGTGCTTCTTGTCTTCCTTCAAATCTAACACTATATCTGTTTTTGGCTCCTCATATCTCCTTTGTTTTGTAACTCTTAATGCTTCCTCTCGCCTTTGTGTACTTTCTACTAGGGTTTCTTGTTCTCACATCTCAGTCACTACATAGGTAGGACTTATGGCTACCTACTGTCACAATCCTATGCAAGTGCTATCCTCTCTCTATGAGACTATTGTTGCAATCTCTTTATTGCAAACCTACATAGCTCATCTATCCAGAGTTGTGTCTACCCTATTTTCTCCTAGAACTATAACCTAAGCTTTGATAACAAACAGTGTAGTTGCGGCTGGGGTTCCTAGTGAAGGGATGCCTTAGAGCACGCAACCTCTTGACTCTCTATGCACAATGGTCATAATAAGCCTACTTTTCATTAATAAAATGACAAGTTGTAGATTTCTGAGCACATACTTTCTATCCTATGGCTTGGTGCTTCTTTTATCTATTACAATGGAGCTCTCGACTCTCACAACACTAGAGTTTCTCAGACATGGCTCCCTCACTTTCTCTATCTCTACACCTCTTTTTTTAGGTGGTTATCCTTTTCTAAAGATCAATCTCAACTGCTTTGCTTTCCCTAGCATGCTGTTATATAGACTTTCCCTAAAAGGGATGCATTGTCTTGGGATCATGCAAACACCTTGATCAGTCACCACTTGTCCTTGAAGGTTGCGTGCTTCGTACTTAAGTTTGGATGATCAATGCGTGTCCCATGCTTCCATCTCCAACAAACTTAGAGTCAATATTCCAAGGGCTCGCTGGATTAGTGTGTGCATCATGGCTTTTGCATTTAAATGAGATCTCGTTCATTAGGAATGCTTACTCTACCATCCTAGACGTCTGTGCGTCTTAGTTTTTTTTTGCACATGACCATGCAAACCTCGATTCCTTCATCCTTCCCTGCACTTTCCATGCACAACTCTCTTTTTTGTACACCATGTCATTGCGTGCTCTTGCATTTGCCAGAACTCAACAATTGCTGACTTCCTACTTCCATGCAAATTCTAAGTCGTGCCATCTCGCACAAGCATGCTCTCGCGCAGTCCTGAGGAACTCAAGAACTGCCACGTTGTGCATCTTGCACGCAAGCCAAGTTGGACTTATTCCTAGAAAATGATAACTCTTTTTGGTTGATGCAAGATTGCCAATTTGCCTGGGATGCTCTTGCATCAAATTCATATTTCAAGTGACATGAATATTGTAATGTCCCTTTTGGGGAATATTTTTGGATCAAAGGGTTCACCAACAAATGCCACTCAAAATAAGCCAAAATTATGAATATGAAACCCTAGCCAATCAATCACAAAATTCTGATTTTGCTTTGCAACCCTGATTAGCAAGCTTTCACCAATTTATAAATAAATTATTCAAACCCTAGCTGCTGCATATAATGTCAGAACTCTAGAAATGCTCTAAATCGACATAAAATAATTATTCAAAGCTCCACAAAATTATAGAAAAATATCCAAAAATACAACCAATGATAATCGGTCAAAACCTAATTTTTCAAATGTTTATAGGCTGGAAAATATTATAAAAAAATACCAGAAATTAGTGTGGCTGTTCCACACTCCTGCGAAAGCCCAAATAGGCCTCAAAAGCCCATTGCCCACCTTAGAAAAGGGGTCGCTGCACTTGCAAGTAGTTCACTGCTCTTATGGATGTATGCTGCCTTGAAAACAACCCACAAACAATTGCCAAGCCTCCAAACCCTAGTCGCCCAACCTATAGATAAAATATGGTGTTGAAGACACTCTTTTTCTGCCAATAATGCTCAATACAACCTCTTTGTGAAGTTGCCTTAAATTTAAAATCAAGCGTTTTCGTCCTTGTTACAAACAACCTTGAAGGGGTTTCGTCCTCAAGGCAAAGTCCATCTTTCAAGTGCTTAAGACTTGAAGAAATCAATTATCAAAAATATCATGAACCTTTCCACAAGATCCCCTCTTCACCTCTATAGCCTTTCCCCAAAGGGGTGCGTCCAAAAGGGAGGGAAAACAATTCAAATATTAAAATGACCTTTTCATATAAGCTTTTACTTAATCACTAAGCTTTCACTTAATCATTTGAGTGCTCATGACCCTCAAATCTCCCCTTCTTAAGTGAATATTAGAATTATAAGGTACCTTTTTCAAAATATAAAAATAACACTCCTTCTAATCAACTTAAGTGGTTTGTGCGCCCATGACCTTTAAAAGACCACAACTTAAGTGAAAATTAGAATAATAAAGTACTTTTACAATTACTCTTAGAAACCAAATGTACTTTTACAATAAAGTGCCAAGTGTTTCTCTTTTTCCTTTTTCCCTTGGCCCTTGGGAAACAAAACAAGGCTAAGGATCTTTATTTGCTCCATGATCAAAAGGGGGACATGACAATCCCTCTCGACCAAAATTGTTTGTCTTCAAGCAATAGCAACATCCATGGAGCTGTCTCAATAAGTTGCTTCATGCAAAGTCCACCTGTAGTTGTTTCTCATGGAAGAGAAACCTTATGTTGCACCCTTTTGCTGTTGTGCCTATCAAATGATGGCTGCCCATATGTGTTGGAAACAAAAATACCAAATAGTGTAGTCCTTCCTTACCCTCTCAGCTTCCAAAAGTTTACTTGGCAATTATTCGACAACCACTCGCCATTATTCGACAAATTAAAAAAAATACTTAAATTTATTAAAAATACATAAAATTTGTAGAAATTAGTTATAAAATGTATCAAATGAGTCTGTAAAACGTTGGGGAAGTGTTTTATATTAGATTTGAATACAAATAAATTACAAAATTACATGATCAAGATTCATGCGAATACAATTATACAACTATGAAATGTCATAGTGTCAAGTGTCAACAACAAATTGATACATATAGAAGAATCTACATTTTTCTCTTCCCTGGTTTAGTGAAAACTAAGGGAGATTGAGAGAGTCTAATCCTCTCATTCCACTGCCCCTCCTCCCTCTGCCTAGAAGGCTGTGCCTGTGGCTCCACCTCTGCCTCTACCTCTGCTCATCTTCAATATCTACTAGGATGTCATCCAATCCAATATCTCCTTTTGCTGCAGTTGCACCCTCCATAGCTTGCCTCTCAAAATTAACAATCTCTTCCTCTGTGAACATGGAGGCCTCCTCGTCCTGTGCAGTCCAATTACTGTAAAGATTGATCTCATCTAGATCAATAGGATCCTGTGATGTGTTCACCTTTCTGGTGCGAAGTTGGAGGTTGTATTGCATAAAAACTAGGTCATTAAGATGTTTTTGACTCAACTTGTTGCGCTTCTTCATATGAATGGTATCAAGCTCTAGTTGCGCTCATATCCAAAAGTGCTATAGGGTTGAGATAAAATGCAAAGGGCTAGCCTTTGAAGATCTAGGGTATTTCCACCCCAATCTTCCCATCATAACCCAACAAAGAAGATATTCAAAAGTTTGTCAGTAATTAGTAATTGCCAGTTTTTAATTTATAAGGGATAAGTAAATACTGCGTTTTTTATTACCTAGTGACTGTGTGGTTCTCTCTCAAATAGCTAGTGTTGAAGAAAAGAGCCTCCTCCTAGCCTGCTTGTAATTCTGCAACTCTGCAATAATGAGGTCTCTCACCTCAATGTCAGGTGTCATACTCTCAATGCATGTTGATAAGCCCTCCATAACTTCCCCATTAACGTCTGTGAAGCCATTGGAGTAGAAAAACTTGGGGTTAAGATAGTATCTCGCTGCATGGATGGGTTGATGTAGTTGATTATTCCACCTCCGATCAATCAACTCTCAAATAGGATTAAATCTGACATTATCCCCCTTATAATAGTTTTGGATGACCTCTTTGGCCCTATCCACGACCTCATAAATGTAACCCATTGGGTTTTGCTCTCCATCCACCAAGCGCAAAACCGTCACCAAAGGCCTTGACACCTATACAGTTACAAAAAAAATTGAAGTTAAAATCTTACAATTAAATTAAATACGTAAAAAATTTGAAATAAAGGAATTGATTTAAAATTTAAATTTAAATATGAAGTTACCTTGACGATCTTTGTAGCTCTCTCCACAAAGTCCTCATTAAAAATTGCCTTTGAGACTTTGATTCTGTCAACTTTCTTTGAATATGTTGAGTCCACCCATGCTTGGCACACAAACATCTGTTTCAAAGCTATCAACAAACTCCAGATACTTTGAAACGTAAGAAAGTTAGTTGCAAACCTTGTGACCCTTGCTCACACAAGCTCTTTTCCCTTGGTGTGTTCTTTCATCAAGTTGAGAACCTAAGGGTGATTATAAATATATTTTGTGATGTCTCTGGCGTCTTCTACAACTAGTCTCACTCAATCAATTCTACTTATGTCCTCCAAGAGAAGGTCAAGGCAATGGGTCGCGCAAGGGGTCCAAAAGAGTAATAGACGTTTGTCCTTGAGAACTCTCCCAGCCATCACATATGCTGTTGCATTGTCAGTGATAACTTGGACAACATTCTTGATGCCCACCTTTAAAACAACCTCCTCGAGCATCAAGCTCAAATTTTATGCATTTTTTTATCTTACTGGATGCATCAACGGATTTCAAAAAAACCAACTCACCATTTGAAGCCACCAAAAATTTGATGACGCTGCGGTTCTTTCGATCAGTCCATCCATTGGAAAAAATAGTTTATGTAAACTTTTGCCACAATTTTTTAATCTTCCACAATTACCTTCTCATCTTCAACTACATTCTTGAGCAATCTCTCACTTGAGTCTCTTAGAAAGGGTGCTTTGTATCATTTTCCTGCAATTGTCAATGTTGTCACCAAATATTCATAGTACGGGCTCTTCGCCATGTTAAAGGAAAGGTTGTTGAAGTACCATAAATTTGAACATGCCTTATTTGCTTCCGCATGTGCCTCTTTGTTCCACCCTGTACCTTGCAGCGAAGGTTGTACTCCAGGGATGTTTCTAGGCACGAAAAAAGTGTTGCTGGATCGAACTTGATGAGGTGGATGTGCCTCGCTTGTGTGGACCATGACTAAAGCCCACAATTTCTGTCATAGCTACCTTAGTTGCCTCTGTCGATGCAAGACCAATGACAGTTGTTAAGGCTTCTTGCATCTTTGCCCTCTCTAATTTATTTTCGTCCAGGAATGCAAGCTCTGCAACCATCTCTCTTTTTGCCTCTTTTGTTACACTATGACAAGGCAAAATATTGCGGGAAGGAATGCATGCAAGATGATACTTGAGGCTATTTATGCCTTGAACAAAATGTACAAACTGTAGTCATCTGGGACGTTCCAACCTGTATGTTATACTTCCAAGCAGTAGTGCGGGCATTAGGGAGAGCCGATTGGTTACTACTGACTGATTTTGATCCCGATGCAGAGCCAGATGCCATTGTATGCTAACGGTAAACTTGCTGCATGTTCGAGAATCAAAACTACATTGAAAAAATTACTTAATCATGATAACATGTTTACAAGTAAATTACATAGAATTTGTTAGGAGATGAAGTTAATATTTAGATTTGGTTCGGTGTAAAACTAATAAATGAGATTTTTGGCATTCCAATGTAAGGATCCCCTGTGATAATCAAAGATTGGGAAAAACTCAACAAGAAACATATATGAAGATAGTTAGAATTTAAAAGGCCATGACATGGATGTAGACACCATTACAAATAAAGTATTGAAATTTGTGGTGGAGTTTGCGTTCGCCAGGTTATTTGTAATGGACAGAAAACTATGAAATGTATTTCTAGTGCCTACGATACATTACTGATTTCAGTGCCACAAAGATTCACATAGGACTAGTGAGATGCAAACGTAATAAATCTATTGAATTTCATTGATCTTACTTCTTTGTTCACTATTCACACATTTCATTCTAGCTGCAAGACAATGCCATGGCTTCCAAACAGAAAAGGAGGGTATTAACTAATAGCTGCTGCCAAGATAATGCCTCCACCTACCACTAAATCAGTCCTTGATATTCTCGAAGCATGGCATCAACACTATCTAAAGGCAAGGGTTAGACTTTCAGCTTCATGCGACATGATATGTTTAAATAAATTAAACCAAATCCACTTCCAAAATTAGTCAATATCATTGTATCAAATTTGAACGAAGTAATTTAGTTGCAATGGGTTGAGAAAAATAAGGAAAATTAAGAGACATTCGTGAAAAAAATTAAGACTGAATCTGATAACTCAAAAAACAATTGTGCTGCAATATGTATTAAAATTAAAATTATTAATATTAATATTATGATCATTTTTAAATATGAGCTACTTCAAAAAGCTTAACAGTCTTATAACACCATTTGTCAATGTAGATTCAATAGAAGAAATCAAAGAATCATTGGCAACAAGTGAGAAAATAAAATGAAAACTTGAAAACCATGCATAATTTTTTTGATTCATAGCATTTTTCGAATGGAAACTTGAAAAAAAAATAAAAAATAAAAAATGAACTAACTTGGAAAGTTTGCTAAAAAAATCTCCCACCAATTCGATCCGAATGCTCCAAAGAGTCCAAATGCTATGTGATTCCGATGTGTGGAGGTATATGCTTTTATAAGACAAATATATGTGTTTTTAACGTGTTCTCCAATGTCTTGGACGCGTTGGAGGTGTTTGATGCGTTTTGGACGTGTTTTGCACACGGTTCTTTGAGTACTCGAGTCTCAGTGAATACTGGCACAATACTTGCCAATACTCACCGAGGTTTTAGTATTTGGGAGATGGCAATTTCAAGTGGCGAATATTGGTTTTAGGCCCAGCTCGACGATTACTTGCCCACTTGGTGAGTAATCGACGAGTATGTATACTATGCTTTGAACCATTGAAATGTCCCTTTCTGGACCAATTAAAACAATTACAGAATTTATGGAGGACCCCCTTTAATATTCTTAAAATATCAAGTGACTAATTTGCAACCTTAAATGAACCCAAAGATATTCTACTTATTTCAACGCATATGATTGAGAATCATATGTTTATTAAAACTTTCAAAGAGATTACAATATGAATCTTTATTTTTGCATGGACTTCCAGTTTACAATGGACAAAAAGATGAATGACTTTCTTGGGATTTAGTTGTTTGTGGATGGGTGAATTAGATGCTGTTGCTGTTGTTTATGCTTAAAACCCTGTTGTAAACCCTATTTTACCCCACTGTAAACCCTGTTGTACCTTGCTGTAATAATTTTTGCTATACGAAATGACTGCAGTTGTCCTGAAAATGGTTGTGATCTCCTTAAACCCAACGCTTGTTGTTGATTGCTAATTTTTGACATAAATTATTGGCTGCCAACTGTAAATACTGGGCTGATTGTTGGTGTAAACCCTATGCTGATTTATTGGAATAAACCTTAGCTACAAATTTGTTGATAAAACCCTAACCGTGAATTTGTTGGTAAATCTTAGCCATGAATTTGTTGGTAAACCCGTTGTAGGTTTGTTGGTAAACCCTAACACCAATATTTTGAAACCCTAGCGCCAAATCTTCTGAAACCCTAGTGCTAATATCTTGAAAATTCATTGAAGTGCATGCATATTTTTTGAATGAAATTACCTTGAAGGTTTAGAAGGTTTTCATCTTCAAATCTTACTCAAAAGGTTAGGGTTTTTCATCACAATCTGCTTCCAACAAAAGGGTTTTCATCATCGAGTTGAATAGTGGATGAACTTGAGAGCTCAATCAATAGAGAGAATTTGATAATTATTGAATCCCCTCCTTTAATGCAAACCCTTCTTTTATAGATGCTTTTGGAAAAATAAAATATTATTTTCTATTTTCTCCTTTTCCCTCCAAAATATAATTGAAGTGACGTAAGAAGCTTTTAAAATAATATCACTTTGTACCTCATACTTACCATCACTTTATAACATCGCTTTAGGCCCTCTTTTAAAAACATTTTATTGGACCAAAACTTTTAATTATTTTAATACAAATAATATTTAGGTCGTCCTTAATAAAGTTAACTTTAATTAAACTGAGGACTTAACATATTATTATTATATTATTTCCTTTACTTTTACCCGTTTAGCCTATGGGAAATGAAAATAGACTTTGGGTCCACTCCCGTTTAATTATTTCGGAAAAAAAAGGGACATGACACATGTGGGATAGAGAATAGAGAGCTCCTATAAATGAAATGAGTTATCTTTGTAAGAAATAATCCGCTGAGGTCAGAGAGATTTGGAAAGAACAATCCAAATGACATTGAGAGAATCTGCGGCAGGGTTAGTACAAGCTCTACAAAATGTTAATCAGAATAAGACAAATCAAGGAAAAAGAAGTTCTTCAGCTAATGAGCATGCCTCAATCAATACACCTTAAAAGACTTTCCAAGCATCTAAAAAAAAAAAGAACACCGATAGGAGATAGAGCCCCAACATCACATAGGTAATGATTTTGCAGCATTTCATTCAAAATGTAAAGGAGAACTCAGCAGGATCAGCCCTAGAAAGACCTTGGGTGACCAACGAAAGGTGTATCATGTACAACTGTCGAGACTTTATTCTTCACTTTTGATTGAAGAACAAGATAAATTTTATCCTTGTAAAGGATGAGATCGTCCATCACCTTATATTATACCTATCATCATGTACTTTGTCTTCGTGGATATCGTTAGTGAAAATATTCTTTGCATACTTTGCTCTTATAATGAAATTACCTGATGTCAAATTACCTTTAATGTTGTGCAAATCAAATCTACAACTTTGCTATAGCAAAATCAGGTTATATTCAAACTGCCAACAACTCCACAATTCACCTCCCAATATCACTCCAATGATCCTCTAATGATGGTGAACTAATTTTTTGGGTGAAACCTTAATCAAATCTGCCCATAAACTGCCCTTGAACAGGTCTGAAATCTGAATATAAAATCTGCAATTGATCTTCTCAAAATGGTGTTCTAGTCAAGGTTGAAACCCTAGACTCAAGCAATAACAAAATCTCCTTCAAATCCGATCTGCAACATCTGATTATAAATTGCTGCACCTAAGTAAATAGCAAACTAGGGTAGATCTTTTCACTACCGAAGAGTAATCTGCTAGCTAGGGTAGATCTTTTGCTACCGAAACTAGGGTTCTTGTATAATTTCACCTCAATAGGGAAAGAAAATAAGCTAAAAGCTCCAACACAAAATAACATATGTCAACAATGAATACCTTTCTCCCCCCAAACCTCCTTTTATACTTTTCCCATTCTATTTTACCATTGAGTTGCCCCATGTGGGATTAAAAATAATAATAAAGTAACCTTTCATGTATAACATATCACTTAAGTGATCCCAATGAAGAAATAGAACATAAAGTTCACTTAAGTGACCCCAATGAAGAAATAAAACATAAAGTTCCATCTAACATGATTTTTACCATTTTCAATGTCGGAACTCATATCCAATAGCCTCCAACGTCTCTAGCCCCTTGGATATGACCAAGGCTAACACTGAATAGACCTCCTAGGCCTCCTGTGTAGAAATGGAGACATTACAAAACCCTTAAAGAGAAGAAAACCTGTAGTGATCACTGCATGGACTACATGTCGTAAATCATATATGCAATGAGTCAACAAGATTGCTGAACACTCACTCAGCTTGAGGCACCAACCCTAAATAGTCAAGCACCCGCTTGACAAAAAGATTCAACAATCACCCACTTGCTAAGAAGCACCAACTCCTTGATTTGTAGACACCAATCTACAGGAGGCTTCAACCCCCTTTGCCAAGCACCAACTTAGCTGCTTCAGATCATCCACCTTTCTCAGTTGCTTCTGTCAACAAATGATGGCACAATTCTACTCTCTCTCTGCTTATCAACCTCACATTTACTCTACCTCTTTTCTATTTATCAATCAAATAGACATATTAGGCTCTCTTTCCTCTCTGCTCTTTATTTTCAAAGACTCTGTCCTCTCTGCCTTCTCTGCTTATCTCTTTTAACAGATTCTGTATGAATCATTCGATGATTTCATACTTATGCCTCTCTAGCCATCTGTTCCTCAACAGACCTCTGCTCTGCTCCTTAGCGAATAATTATTCTCTATTTTTCACACTTCAAAAGGACAATGTGATCTTGTCTATATACAATCTCTTGAAGGTTGGCTAAACAAAACTCTATAGTAGGCTACATAATAATTTATTATCTTTTGCAAACATAATTCCCATTAGCTTTATATAAAGCTTACTCTCATAGGTTGGCCCGAGTGAAACGAAGCTGGGATAGACCTAGCAATCATTAAAATACAGTTAGTGTCGGCCTGATAAAGTCTGTAGTGGTCTTGATGCAATTCGTAGCAACTCTAATTGTAGTTCGTAGAACCCCTGATGTAGTCCGTAGCAAGCTTGATGCAATCCGTAACAAGCTTGATGTAATCCATATCAAGCCTGATGTAATCCGTAGCAAGCTTGATATAGTCCGTAGCATGCTTGATGCAGTCCATAGCAGATTTGATTGAATCTGTAGCAAACCTGATGTAATCTGTGGCAAGCCTGATGTAATCCGTAGCATCCCTGATGTAGTCCATAGCTGTTCGTAGAAATTCTTTGACATTAATGATCATATTCTTTACTGAATAGCAAACCCTTTGACATCAATGACAATATCTCAACAAGGTGGATGTTTGTTGTTCTTAAACTCCGCAGTAGCTGATGTTTCCTTGATTGGGTTGTCGTACACTTGCATGGCTATTTGGAGGGTGCTCACCCCATATCTATGCATGGCGTCGGTCTGAATTGATGATGGCTATACGCATAGTAACCACATTCGACGAATTTCATTGGAAAAGTTCGAAATTCGTCGAATCTCAACAAACGACATTAAATTCGTTCAAAATCGTGGTTAAATTTGTACATATTTCATCATGAACTCCAAAAACAAATATAAAAAAAAAAAAAAAACGTGATTAGATTTGTCAAAATTCGTTGACATCCTTAAATTTTTAGGGTTTGATAGTTATGTTTTGTTTTGTTACTTGCCATTGTTACTTTATCGATGCAAACGTGAACCCTTACTCTTTGGTTTTTGATAGGGTTCTCTGTTGGTCCTAACCAAATCTATGGTTCTACTCTACATAATGACTACTCAAACGCTCAATAGTGTTGTAGCAGCGTATTCTATTCGTTTGGTGTGGATATTGAAGTGATATGCTACGAAGGGAATACAAAAAGTAAAACATTAATATAATATTGTTCGTTGTTTATGCCATTCATTTTAAGAATTAAGAAAAGTAAAATATTAAAATATTAATATAATATTTGTTGTAATACAAAATTTAGTATCCACAACGAACAAACTTGTGAGAATAAATTTATGGTTCATAAAACAATAATACATTAATATAATATCGTCTAACTCTATTGGTATAATATATATATATATATATATATATATATATATATATATATATAAATAATTCTTTTTAAATATATATTTTTTATTATATAGTTTTAAAATATATTAGATGTATATATTTTTTTCAATCGAATTTAATCACGAATTTTATCATTGATTTTTTTAGCAATAATTTTTTAATGAATTTTATCCTTAGCAAATTCGAATGTGGTGACTATGGCTGTACACCCTCCTTGTTACCTTTGCTGTTGGGCGTTCTCCTTGTTGCCTCCTTGTGCCCACGATGGACATTCCAGCGAGTATCACACTCCAAAAGGGGCTGCCATACGTCTACAACATATTCCAGCCTGTCGTACCAGTTGGGCACTGTCGTACCTTATTACCAAGATGTTGGACATTGATTGGTATTTGTTGTCGAGTTTATCCATTTGTTTTGGGATTTTTGTAGCAAGGGTTTGTTGTAATTGGTTTTGAAGTCACAATCAACTCTTTGAATAAATATTACAGTTGGGTTGTTATCATATTTGGAGTTTTAAGTTTTAATGTTGTTGTTTAGGATTTATTTCAGCTTGCTTAAATTTAGATAATTACAAAAAATTCTGAATAGGGAAAAATCATAAAAAGGGATATTATAGATTTGCTCTATTTTTTTTCTTTCCTATCTCTAATTCTTTCTTTCTTTGGATTCCTTCTATTGCATTTGCAATGGCATAGCCTTTCATCATCTCCTTTTCAATTGATCCCTCATCTCCCTTGTTTACTTCTTTCCCTTGCCTTTGGGTTGGTTCTTTTGAATTTTTGAGTAGCAGGATTCCGCATACTAGATTCTTCAACCTTTCTCTTTTTGGTATTATGCAGCTGAATGGAATACATTCATAATTGATTGGTTGGACACATGCCAAACTTTTAGCCTTCATGGTTATAGTCTTTGGAAGGGGTTGGTCCAGTTCCATATCTACACATATTTGTGCATAACTCCTCTCCTCGTAGTTGATTTGGAAATGCATACCAAGCATCCCATGAAATTTCCTATTTTGGAACACATATTCAACCATAGTGAAATATCCCAAATGGGTTCTGCCCTAAATTACTGATTTTTAAAACTTGAATTCTGTCCTAATTTTTGCACTTTAGTTTTCTGCTCAAAACCCTAGGTTTTGATTTGACTTTTTTGCACCTTTGATTCCAATTTCTGCCCTAGAATTCTGAATATCTATCTTTTTAAACCCTAGGTCTGAAATCTGATTTTCTGTTCTGAATTTATAAATGATTTTGGCAGCGAACAAATGTATGCCAAATGCACGAATAAACATGCTGATTATATGCCCTTATGGAAATAACATTAACTCTGAATTCAAACACATAATATGACCATTCAACACAAACAAATGACATAATTCTGTGTTGTGATTACAAATGATTGCTGCTATGAAAAAGATCATCCATAATTGCAATTACATCAAGTTTATAGACTCAAACATGCCCCAACATAGTCCAAATCCCTGCTGTTACAAATCAGGCCTAAACATATGCAAATCCAACCTCATGGAAGTATTATCATGCCAAATACAATTAACAATTGATATTCCACAAACCTCCACAGATCTTGCCCTATGGCTAGGGTTAGGAAACCCTAATCAATGAGAAATCAGCCTCCATAAACAAATTCACCCTTCACAAAGTGTAGTGCTCCAATTAGGGCTTACTCTAATGCAAGAAACCACACCCAATGCTATGAATTGGATCCTTCAAGGGTGGCGCACAAATATGCTGTAGATGCTGCTCCAAGAGATGTGTAATCTGCTCCAATGATGTTGATTAATTGCTGCTCCAAGGTGCTCAGGTCTGCTGCTATAGATTTCAGATTCAAGAATCCAAGCAATGGTCAACGATGTTCCAACAAGACCTCAAATGATGACGCCTCAATCTGCTCGTAGTGATGATAAGATTTTGCTCCCAAAATATATTATAATTCTGCTCAAAACGCTGCTCCAAAGATAATATAAATTTGCTCCAAACTTCTGATCAAAGTCTGCTCCAGAACTGATATGCAATTTTTGCTCCAAACTTGTGATTCTCTAATGAGGTGCAATTGTGAACTTCGTATGAATTCACCTCCGAGATGCGATTGGGTTTTCGTCCAATCCACCCTGTTTCCTCGAGGGTTTTTGTCGTTGGAAAAGTATTGCAAACAAAGTTGCAGATCCACAATGGGAAAATAAAGAAACAAGCTGACTGAATGAATTCCCCAATTGCCTCACCAGACCTTGTATTTATATATATTTTCACCTTTCTCCCCACTGACCTTTCCAGAAGCTTTTATTTTATTTTAATTCACATTTTACATAAAAGCTCCTTTTTGGCTCTAAAGACCTTTTATCAAAATAATGATAATATTTGATTTACAAGGTCTCAATATTATGTGTCCATGATTTAAAACTTTTCATTCCGGTTTTGACAAACTATAACACTAAGGTGCTTTTAAAACATTTAAAATAATATTTGGCGACCTTAGTAAAATAATTAAAATAAAGTCATTAATACACCCATTTTGCGGAAGCTGTCGGAATACATCGAAATCAAAAATTGACTACACTGGTGTGATCCCGATGAAGAATAATGATAAACAGAGCCAACTGTACGACTTATTATAAATAGACGTCCTCTCCAAGATTTTTGGAGAGCACACCCGACGCTGGAAATCACCCTGGAAAGTGGCATATGAGTCCTCCAGACAACTGAACTCAATGGAATCATAAAATAACTCCTTTGATAACGTTGACACATATCCACAAGGTTAGCGCCAACTGCAATGCAAGAGAACTCGAAAATTGGGGACATTACACAGCTCATGTGGGAGAGCATATAATCGAATCCAAATTGGGGCTTTGGATGGCATTTATTTTGTGGGTTGAATCTGATATGCCAATGCTTCATACAAAGCCCTGCATTTTTGAAGAAATAGGCCCTCCTTGAAAAATCCTCTCTCAGTTAGGCTCATTTGCAAAGAATCACAATGAAGTACACTCTTGGGAAAGATCAGATCTCATAATCCGCATGGGTCTTCCAATTGTTTTTGGCCTCAATCATATAGATCTTCCATAGATAGTTGCATTCCTAGAAATCCACAAATAAGGCTTATGGAAGCCAAGCTATGAATGTTACCTTTCAGCTTTCCATATTCAGCGTGAGAATTGGACTCTTCCCCATTGTGTGCATTCATGTAATGTCCCCATTTTTGAAATTAAAATAATATTACTGCTAAAATGAAGTATTTTTAAAATACTTAAAAATAAAGTAATAATATTAATCCAATTTGAGTCCCACTTAAGTTGGGGCCCTTTTGAGGGTCATGGGCGCTTAAGGGTCAAGTGGAGGATTATAAAGAATATCCTTTTAAAGTTTTGAGAGGGAGAGTTATCTTCTAAGAGTGATAGAAACAGAATGTAGGTTGTCATTGGAAGGGGTATGCTGAATATTGAATTGGAAACTTTGATCAAGTATGTCAAGCTTGATTACCACTTTTTGAGGACGAAAACCTTCAAGAGGTGTCAAAGGTTTGGGAACGAAAACCTTTATTCCTACTACTTAAGCAGCTCTATTCAAGGACCGTAGTTGAGCTTCAAAATTGCATGTTTACATGCAAGTGGATCTACAAAGGTGTTTTTGGACACCATCTATATTGAAGAATATTACAAACCCTATTGAAAGCTAGTTTTGATAAATTTATAGATCTTGGAGAGTGGCGAGTTGCTTCGTGAGCTTGTACGTGGCATTGAAGGCCATTCCATGGTGTGGCGACTTGCCTAGAGAGTTGAGCGAGCTATTTGGAAGGGTTTGTTGAAGTCTACAAATATTGCATAATATTCTACTTGACTTTCCAACTTTGGCGACTTGACTTGAGGGATGATCTTGGGAATTTTAGAGTTGTTTGGGGTGTTCGTGAAGCATAAAATATTGTAAATATTTAATATTATTTTTTTAGTTTAGGTGACTTGCGTTAGGAGCCTTTTGGAGGATTGTTGGTAAGTGGAAACAATTTGATTTATTTTATATAATTTTCTGAGGTAGGGCGAATCAGTTTGAGGAGGTTTTGGGCATCTTCGGAGGGGTTTTAGACTATTTTTGCAAGGTAAAATTGTTATTTAATCTATGATTTATTTGGCAAGTAAACATAAGGGTTTGAGGGTTTTATTGGAAGGTTGAGGCAAGGGTTTGATTTCAAAATTCTGCCCTTAATTTTTTGAGTTGGGCGATTCACTTGGAGGAGGTGTGCAAGGGTTGAGAGTGCCTTATTTGGCCTTCAACGATAGAGCATTATTAATTGCTAAAATTGGTGGATATTATAACCTAATCCAGTTGGCTTGGAATGAATACAAATCTGATTTTTATGAATTATTTCATGCAAATTATTCTTAAATTGTGGTGACTTGGTTTGGAGAGATTTTGTCATGTTTTAGGCCCTAACATTGGCCAATCTTCATATGATTTGTATGCTGGAATTTTATCTGCAAATTATCTTCAGTGTGGAGGGTTCTTTGGAATTTGATTTGGTGATAAGAAGAGGACATTGAAATCAGCTTGGTGGCGTTGAGGATTTGAAGTGGAAAAATGCATCAATTCAGCTCATTGTCTTCACTTGATGTGAATCATAGTGGCTAAATCTCAAGGTATTTTTTCGATTATTGTTTTTGATATTGGTATGCTGCAAACGAGGGTGCAGATCCCTATTACAAGAGGCCCCAAGGGCAGCAAAATAGGGCAGCGGCCACTAACAACGAAACAACAACAGACAAACAACAAACTAACAAGAAAGCATTAACAGATCCAAAACCAAAAACAACAGTAGAAACCAACACTATTTGAGCAGAGCATTCCAATCCTCCATGAGAAAACCTAGAAATTCTTCTTTTCTAGCAGACTTGCCATCCTTTCCACCTTCTCACCCTGAGCATCCTGCAGGATAGTGAGTGAAGTAGCATCTCGATGAATCACTTTAGAGCACATGGTAGCAAGCACCTTCATTTTATTCTCCAGAGAGAATAACCCACTCTTTACATCATCCAAGTCCTTGAACTGAATACAATTATCACAATTCCTTTCACTGGCAACTTCTTTCCCAGGGGTTTCCAAGATCTCGGTATCCTCTTCAATGTCATAAAAGGAATTATTTAACTCCTCAAACAAGCTGGTGCCCGCCCGCCTGTTCAACCGGTTTATCAGGAGTCAATTTGACCTCCATCTCCACCTCATCCTCCAGATTAGAGGCTGAAGAATAGTCTACGATCTTCAGCACTAGGGTTTTGCCTCTAGCGAATCTGCTTGACCTCCGAATGCTCGGCCTCCTTGCAGTACTCCCCTGGACCTCTTTAGCCTTATCCTTCTCAACAACATCATCCCCTTGCTCCTGAAGCTCAGAGTGCCCCTTATCCGCAATTGGCTTTGCCGGCTACTCAATACCAGAAGAATTCTTGGCTTTCTTCTTTCCTGACTTCCTGGGCGCAGTGTTCACCAGTATTTCCTTTCCTCTTTTTGTTGCCCGAATAGGAAAGGCTATTCATCAAATCACACAAACCCTCATCCGCCACCTTTTGTGATTGGTTAGGGGACCCAGTCGCACTACCCGAAGGAGCCAAAAAAGAGGGGCCTTGCGGAAAAGGGTTATTTTTCTGGGAATCAAGAGGGCTCTTAGAGCCTTTTTTCTTATGGGGGCGGGAAACAAGGGATTTTTAGTTTGGTGGTGTATATGCAACCCTAGGGTTGGCTGGTTTTAATTTTCAGAATTCATGTTTTGTTTGGAATTTGTTTAGGGGTTTGTTGGAAAACACTCTTTTGCATCATCGTCCCAATTTGGGGACATTACAAATCACTCTCATAACACTACATGAGACCTTCAAGCTTTAATGTATAGATTATGTTTGGGAACACTAGGTGGGTTATGAGAGTAAACTTTTCAAATGCCAATACTGACATGACATGGGTATCTGATTAGGGATGACCCTCTTTCTTTGGGGCTGTGTGGGAGCCAACTCGTAACAAATTCTTATAACCTTTTGCATAGCTAGAGTTTCAGCCAATTCTAGATAGGAACAACCTCCAAAGAAGGCTGACTTCTTTTGATTCTATCCGAATGCTAATCTGCTACTGTATCCTTGTCTACTACTCTAATTGGAAGGTGCAAAGAGTGCGAGAAAGGAAAGAAATGCATAACCATAAAAGCGATGTGCCAAGATAGAGTCATCTTAAAACCTTATTTGACAGAATACTAGCACAAAACAATTTATAATGTTAGCCATAACTTCTTCAAAACACAATCAATGAGGTGCAAAATGTAAGAAATTCAATATTGCAAACAAACATTTATAGATTGAACAATTCACACACATGTCAGACAGAGGACAAAAAAGAGAGCCACAACAGTTTTATCATATGCTTCAACAAATACACAATTGCCTTTCATTTCAAAGGATAACACCATTATCACTTAAATCCTACATTATCGGTTCGCCCTATTTTGCAGGAGTTGCGAAGTCTGAAATGCACCAAGCATGGGCATGGGCTTGAAACGCGAACCCCAACGCCCAGGTTCATCCTTGGGCACTCAGATTCGCTCGGGTTCTTCTACAACAATTTTATCATATGCTTCAACAAATACACAATTGCCTTTCATTTCAAAGGATAACAAAATTATCACTTAAATCCTATGTTATCAGTTCGCCCTATTTTGCAGGAGTTGCGAAGTCTGAAATGCACCAAGCATGGTCATGGGCTTGAAACGTGAACCCCAATGCCCAGGTTCATCCTTGGGCACTCGGATTCGCTCGGTAAGAACCCGAGCGAATCCAAGTGCCAAGGATGAACTTGGGCGTTGGGGAGCAGAATCTGCAAGGTTTTACAATAAAAATGGTCAATGATGTGTTTCTTAATTTTTTTATCATATTTTCACAAAACCAATGACTTTAAATAATACAAAAATAAAAAACGTGAGACCAAAATGAGAATGAGAAACTAAAAAGAGGATGTGAGACTAGAACGAGGGCATGCACGATTATACAGTTCAGTTTCAAGTTTACTGTTGCAAGAAAGGGAAACACGACAATTCACATTCATGAAGGGTCATGATTTTTCCAGAAGTGTAAATTCGTGGAAGGAAAGACTATTGTTGCAGTCGTGCTAGGGCACGTATCAGGACAAGTTTCAAATGTTTGCAATTTGTTGTAGAACAAGTATCAAATATCGTGGTTTATTGCAGAACTTATATTAATATTAAACAATTTTGTAATATTTATATTTATATTAAATATTTATTTAATTGTAGATGACAAAAGTTTCAAATATTTATTTAATTGTATAATATTTATATTAATATTAAATATATAATTAAAGTTTGACGTTTTTATTTTCTAAAACTTATATTAATGACAATGTCACTAATTTCCTATGTATTATGTTAGAATCTTTATATATCTTTTATATTTTTTGTACGTACGAATCCAAAATGAACCCAAGGAAAAAATACCATTGTATTGGTGAACCAAGTTCTTCAAACTCAAACCAGAACAAAATATGAACTGGTAACTTAGCTTAAACCATAAGAGCTAAGGCTACAATCCTAGTTGAAATTTCTTACAGATAGGAACAAATGTTGTAAGCCAAAAAATCCTTTGCTTCTGAGAGCTTACATTGTTATATATACTAATTTCCCAGCAGTCGTTGGCCAAAAACATGTGACACCTGCAATCATTGGGGCTGCACAGATCTATGTCCTTGGACATATGGTGTAAGCCACTGAATTATTCATTGCAGAGCATGCCGGATCATTAGATAGGTGCATAGATGCTCTATGTTCATCCATATCCTTTTCCCAATCCACGTGAGAATCTTTTGATCATTGTTGGAGGTGTTTTTGATCTTCTAATTGCCGAGTTTGATTTTGTTGTCAGCCAGGGCCTTCGGATTGTTAGATCATCCGAGATGGCATGATCAACATTGTAGGGATCTGTAGGCATGATTTTTGTTTTCTATGCTTTGAAGACCTATTAGTGGTCCACATGTTTGCCACTTTACACTTCCTTTTTGAAGGGAGGTACTTGCACATGATAACATATTGGGAAGGCTTTCGCCTTGATGAATATTTGATTAAATACAAATCATTGATTCAAGGTGAATCAACGATGCAGGGAGAGATTTGTTTTGGCAGATTGTTGTCAGTGAGAGATGGTCTGTGGTTCATTGATCTTGCCTTGTTGGCTGCAATGGATGGTGTGTATTAATCTGCCTTTACTCTTTGTTTCTTATAAAGTGGCTCCTGTCAATAACTGTAATAAAAGGCTATCGCCTTTATTAAAGTTGATAAAGCCACAGTGGATATAACTTTTAATCTGCATTGTGTGATTAGAGTTGGATCGACAGTAGGGGGAATATTGACGTTATTAGGCTTGTACTAGAGTTTAGGCAACGTGATTGGTCTTCCATCCATCTCAACTTTCGATCAACAATGAAAGGATGATGGCTCCGACCAACCTTTGATTCTTCTATTGGGCTTCTACTTGCCGTTAGATTTTATAACATTGGATTCGACAGCAAGCGGTACAAGATCATTTACATTAGAAATTATACAAGGCTTTGGCCTTTACAAAATTGTGCTTGAAGGCACGATTGATTACATAAGGCATTGCCTTAGATATTACAATGATAAAGCTAACTTTAGTACAGGGAATGTCTTTGGACATTGTATTTCTAGTGACTCACGGAGGATTCTCACTTGGAAAAATCAGAATCGTGTAGCCTTTATCCAGTGGGCATGGAGTTTGAGAAAGGTGAACAACTTAAATTAAAGAATGGCAGTCAAAAGAATATACTATAACTGACAGAAAAATATTGGAGAGGGGAAAACATTAATGTTTTTGAGAACATGAGACCAATGCCTTTTTCAGCTTATCCCACTCTTCTTGGGTGGGGAGTTCGATTTTCAACAGTCTTTGATAATATCTTTGGAGCTCAATGGCGTCTTGGTATGAGAAATCTTTGATATTTTCCACCACATTGTGGATATGGACTTTCAACTCTGCTAATGGTTTAATTACTTTAGACACATCCTCCAACTTTGGTGCCACTGCAAAATCTTTGAAGGCTGACTTGCTCTTCTTTCTATTCTCTCAGTTGTAGGAAATTTCCTTTGTTAACAACCCGCTGTTACTTCCCCATGGGAAAGTTCCTTTCAAATGAGTAACTTGATATGGCTTTGCATGTTGTCTATTGTTTGGCTCAGTGCTTCCAGTTTATTTTGACATTTTTGGGCCACTTCTTATTTGTATGATATATCAATGGCCTTTTGAGTGGTGTCATATCTGTCTTGGATACCCACAACAGTCAATTTATCCTTGGGCAAGGTGAACAATTAATCTCGACAAGTGAAAACTTCTGGCAGCTTAGAGTTGGTTTCCTTTAGAGATTTCTCAATTTCGGCTCCCACCTCCTAGCTTTGGGCAATTGCAGCATCATTGAATTTCACAGCCTGGGATAGAGTTCCGATAAAACTTGGGTGATATTATCCCAGTAAGACATGCACACACCTTTAATCATGTCCAAGGACATGGCTTTATTTTCCAGTCTTTATTCTTTTCTTGGGACTCTTTCAGCTCTATGTGAGGTTTTGGGCCTTGGTTCTTTCAGCATTTGGTAAGCCTTTTGAAATCGTCTATGTTAGTTGTTTATGCAATGAGGCTATTTGCAATTCCATAACTTTTATCTTTATTTGCTCATGCTTGAGATTCTTCTCAACCTCTTGAAGTTTCTTGGCATTTTTAACCAATTTACTATCTTCCTTTAGATAGCGTTGAATATCTGAGTATTTTGATCAAAGAACTCAACTCTATCAGGGGTTGAGCTCTTTGGAAGGCGATGGTGGTGGTGGATATATAATAGTCTGAGGGCTGCATTTGGTCTTCAGGCTTCACGGTTCTAGGAATCATTTGGGCCAGGTAAAGCTTCTAATCTTTAGGCTCATATTGGCTTCTAATCTTTGGTTGGGGTATGTGTGAAGAATTTTTAAACTCCTTCTGATGATAATGTTAGGCCCTTTATTTTATATCACTGAACTCGTACAGGATTGATTGGGTGCCCCATTTGTTCTCTTGCAGGGACTATTGCTGAACAAGGGTGGATGAAGGATAGAGTCGTGAAAGGAGAGATTAATTTGGTGACATGAGCGAATTGTGAAGAGGAGAGGAAAGGCTAGATTGAGATGTCTTAGTGCGAGTCATGGTTATATAAGGGGTTAAAAATGGCACTAAGAATGAAAGTGGAGAAGAGGGGAGTTTACAAGAGAATGTATAGGGGAGGTAGCAGGGGAATGTGCAAGAGTTGTAACAACAAAATATACAAAACCGCTTACAGTCGGGCTATTTACCAACATTTTGACAACAGCGAAACTCACAATTGATTGTGCAATAGGAGTATGCACCATGGGAGCTTGAACAACAACAATTGTTATGGGAAAAGTACTTACCAGAGGAGGAGCAATAGGTATTACGGTAGGAGTGGTAGACGGTACCTCCTTTTTCTTCTTCTTTGGATATGTGGGAGGTGAGTCATGGGAATTTGGTATTTTCCTCTTTTTCCTTTCATATTCGTTGTCATCCTTCTTGCCTTGTCTTGTTGTTGATCACGATGGGGTCCCAAAGTACTTTATTCTTGTTGTGCTCCCTGTGTTTGGGTTTTCCCTTGGACATAGTCACTGTCTCGTTCACTCTCCTTGTGTTCTTCTTCCCTGAGGTGCTCAAGCCAAACATAAAGCATGAATTTTTCTTTAGACCCATCTTTCTTTGCTGCTTTGCCTATTAGTTCATCTTTCTTTGTTGCTTTGCCTTTGCAACTGCACATAACCTTCTACACTTTACCCCCTGTTGCTATTTTTCGCACGTGTTCGATTCTCTGAAGTGTCTTAGCTCTAGATTTATTGTTTGCAATGCTCTGAATGGTGTTCACCCCTTTATAAATAGTCTTTACTTTACCGACTTAATTCCTTGAAAAGTGCTTTATGTTGATTGTGTGAGCAGATTGCACATTAATTTTCCTTTTGGGAAGTCCAACTCTTTCATGATTTCAGCCTTGAACATGATTTTGAATTTTGACTATTGGTATTGCTCTTTACATGTGTCTGGGTTGTAGCCTATCTTGAGTAAATGTCTCTCAATAGGTAGGCAATTGGTTGTGGTACCTCTTCCATGTCCATTGGTTTGCGACTGGCAAGGAGTCTTGATCCAATGACAAGGGGGATTTAGACGGATATCTTCTTAGCATTTTAACAACCCCTAAGCCTCTTCCACATGGAGCGTCTCTCCTTTTATTAATTTTAATATGGGTGGCCCCCATGCTTCTTTATTATGTATTTTGCGTTATTAGATTGTTCTTGGAAGGCATGTTTGTGATTGACAATCCATAAGCCATTAGTTCCCACGATTTTATGATAGGGGGAGGTTTAAAATTTTGATGCCTGAGTGAAACTTAGATGTCTCATTTGTTTGCAACGTAGTGATCTGAACGATGGGCTAATGTTTCTTTGTATGTTTAATGTTGCCTTGCGCCATGTTTTACTTTTGCAATTTGGTGGTGCAGATTGCTTTTGGGGTGATTCAACAGTGCAGATTGCTTTGAGACCTCTTTCAGAGTTTAATGGCAGAGGATTCTATCAATCCGATCTAACAATGGGGATCCCTATATATATGTTTACTCCATGGTCTATATATGGATGTTCCCTATTTAGTGGTTAAGCTAGTGGACCATGGTCCATATAAGAGAAATAAATAGTTATCAGGTATGTACATTATTTTACGAGCAGGTGCACACCTCTAAGAATAGTGTTTTAAATAAATCCCATTGATTGGGATTTGTAATGATTCTCCACTAATTCGGATTAATTTGAATGCACCGCTTTGTTTGCAATTGGTAACCTGGTACGGGCCACACCATATTTAGTCGAACTTTGAGTGCTTTCCTAGTTTGGCTCTGTCCTCGTTCCATTTTAAAACCAAGTCTCCTTCCATGAACTCTTGTGGTGTCACCTTGTTGTCGAACCATCTTTTGACCGTCTATTGGCGAGCACTCAATTTCTCATAAGCCTTTTCCCCTTTTCCTCTAGTTTTAACAATTTTGATATTATTATAGTCATAACATCATTCTTTTCAAGTTCCAATTGATGTGGAAATTCTAACACTAGGAGTTCTATATATGGAGTCTTGCCGCTTTTCAATAGACTAAGCCATATGAGGAATTCCCAACCACTTGCTTGGGAGTTATTTTGTCAGCTCACACGGCTCTTTTTAATTCAGTGTATCATGTCTTATGGTTTTCCTCAATGGTCCTTTTCATTATCCTAACCAAATTCTTCTTCGTGCTTTCTGACAAACCATTCTGTTGACGCTGTGGATTGCACCATCTGAAAAGATACTCAACTCCCTTCCTCCACGGGACACAATGGAAACATTCCTCTTGTTGTGGGTGGCAAACATGAGGGATGAATCTCTTGATTAGGGGCTAGCTCCCCTTGATGCACCTTGAGGCCCTGGATTTCCTACTGCTAACAATGGGGGGAGTGAAAAGAGAGAGAGATACTGAAAAACAGAACCTAACTAATGTGGTGATGCACCAAACTGGTTGATCTAATCAGCTTTGACCTACACTTTACACTAGAGAGAAACAAACATACACTTCATTCGAATGAGAACCTTTCCTGCATTAGTGTTTCAACAGGGGATCTTATGGAAATACAGGGAGGAAGAACCTACCAGAGGTGTTCTAAGACACTATTGGACAGTCTGTTCACCTGCGCCTATACTTTGAGTTGGACACTTTTTGTTGACCTACACAGAAGAATTCACAATACACTAGATATGCTGGTATAAACTTATGAAAGCATTAAAGCAAATGACTGAACATAAGATAAGACCAGAGACATGCAAAAGTGCAAGCTCAAATGTAGATAAAATGCTTCTTTTGATTCAAGGTAAATTCTTCAGGGCTTTGCCATACAATGCTGAGAGATCCCCTCAAAAATGGAAAGTTACAAACATATATAGAAAGCTTAGAAACAGACAATTGACTAGTCAAGGGATGGGAACCCATGCTGCATTAAACACTTCTACAACAATCACAAGCCCATGCTACTGCTGTCTCCTTGCAATTGCGTATGGGAGAGCCATGCTGTAGGTGTCCAAGTCGCTGCCCATACTGCCTTGGGCTTGCAGAAGCATGGAATATTTATTCTAGTAACTTACAAGGCCATCCCCATGTTGTGTTGACTGGGCCATGCTCTTTTCAATGCTGAGCGCAACTGGCTGTTCATTAATGGCAAAACAAGAAAACACGGGCCGCTCTCTTCAATGTTCGCAACCAATCCTTTTATTGGTTTTCGGTGGAGACTATTTCACCTAAGTGCATTTACTCTTCCTGCTGACAACTCCTGTGCCACTTGCTTTGGTCTGGTTCATCTTTGGGTCTGCGCTTTGACTTGTTACGCCAACTGGAGCATTTTGAGCTTTTGTTTTATGTGCACGTGGCCGCGTTCTGGGTTACCCGCCTTGTTTTCCCTTTGCTATTTCTCTCTCGTCCTGGCAACTCGAGCTCTCGGCACTTATTATTCTTTACCGGGCTCCTTCCTTCGCTTGTTCGCTCATTCATCCTTCGGGCTCTCAGGCTTTGAATTCCTTCGGACATTTTGTCCGAAGGAATTTTCCTCTGGGCTTGTTACCTTTTGACTTTCCTTTGGCGGGCCTTCCTTTTATGGGTTCCTTCGGACAAAATGTCCGAAGGAATTCTTCTTTGATTTTTTCCAATGGCTAGCTCACTTTCTTGAATTTAACGTTGACGGGCCCGTCATCGGACATTTGAATCCCAATGGCTGGTTTACTGCCTTGAATTTGACGTTCACGGCCCTGTCATCCACTAGGACAATTCCTTCAGCATTTTTGCAAACGAACTTTTCCGAAGGGGAAGTGACCCTTCGGAAAAATTGAAAAGGTCCTTTTTGGCATTCGAAAATGTCCCTTGCCTTTAGAAAAATACCTTCAAAAAAGTTACAATGGTCCACTTTCATAACCAATTGCCCCCCGCAAAGACACCTACCCTTCGGACTTTCGGTCTTCCGAATTCCTTCGATCTTTTGGTGACTGTCGAATTTCTTCGGACAAAATGTGCGAAGGAATTCCTTCGAACATTTTGTCTGAAAGAATTCTTCCTTGACTCTTCTTCCTTGGTTTTCCTTCGGACAAAAAGTTTGAAGGAATTCTCCTTTGGCTTGTCACTTTTTTCGAAGGGCAAGTTCCTTTCGGGCTTTCTGTCTTGCCCCTTTGCCCCAATCAACTGCCCTCCGCAAGGGCAATTCGAGCCCAAAGTTACCCTTCGGACTTTTGAAAAGGCCCACTTTGTCCATCGTTTACCCCCTGCAAGGGCTCCTTGGCCTCCAAAGTTGCCTTTCGGAAGAAAAGAAAAGGTCCCGTTTGCCGCGTAAGTGCCCTCTGCAAGGGTGCATACCCTTTGGGAATCCTGCAAACGACCCTTCGGCTTTTCCACTTGGTCCATTTTGTCGATGAAAAGCCCTATGAAGTAATTCACTTATCTTTTGAAGCATCCAAGATCAAAATCGAGGTTTGCAAGTGGCTTTACCTATGAATTTTTTACAAGTCACTCGTCAAACCCGAAATGCACTTGGCAAGCAAAGAGAAAAACACTTGGTTTTTTCATGGAAAATGGTCTGATAGAGAAAATTTTGCATGAAGCAGCCGAGGGATGAACTAGCCAGAACCTGGATTGAATGATTCTTGCAATAAAAAGAAGAGGGGTACCCAATTTTTGGCCTCCAGGACCAAAAATTGGTCAACACATTTAGCGATTCACACGGGAAGCATGCTTTCTATGCTTGAGAAGGTTGGTGGCCTAAAATTCCATTGGGCATGGAGTCAGGATGCAGCTTGAAAAGTTGGCAACAACCTTGTAAAGACCTAAGAACCAATAAAGATTTTACCCCAAACAAAAAGGAAAAACACACACAAAGGCTAAAAACACTACACACATGCATGACAACACTTAGGGAAAACGAGGAAAAGACAGGGAAACTGTGTACATGACAAAAGAAAGTGACAATGCTTAAGATATATCCCATTGACTGGGATATGTAGCTCTTCACCATCCAACTTGGAGAGTTGGAAAGCATTATGTTGCTTTTATTGGGTGATGACATATGGGCCACTCCACAAGGCGCCAAACTTTGTGTGCCTTCTAGACTTGGCTCGGTCCTCATCCCACTTCAAGACAATGTCACTTTTTGAGAAGCTCCTTGGTGTAGACCTCTTGTCAAAATGCTTCTTTGTTTGCTGTTGGCGGCTGGTCATTGCATCCATGGCTTGGTCTCTTGTTTCTTGAAGCTCCATTAGCTCACAATACCTAACTTCCAGGCTGTCGCTCTCCACTAATTGCAGCTGATGGGCAAGATCTAGGGCCGGTAACTCAAGTGAAATAGTAAGTCTAGCTTCCCTTCCATACACAAATGTGTATGATGCATTCCAATCACCCTCTTTGAAGTGATCATGTCTGCCCAGAGAGTTGTCTTCAACTTGGCATGTCAAGTCCTTTGATTTTCCTCCTTTGTCCTTTTTATGATCCTAATCAAATTCTTGTTTGTGGACTCGGCCAACCCATTCCCTTGTGTGTAGTAGTTGGAAGAAGTGCTGAGATAGATGCCATATTTTAATGCCCCTTCACTTGTCTTTGTTCCCAAGAAAGCCAATGCATTGTCTGAAATGATTGTGGCTGGGACCCCAAATCTCGTCATTATGCCTTCATAAAAATCTAAGACTGCACTCTCATTGGCCTCTTTCAAAGCGACAACCTCTACCCATCTCGTGAAATAATCCATAGCAGTCAAAACCCAGTTGTGGCCAGCACTAGGAGGATTGATCAATCCTATGAAGTCCAACCCCCATTGCATGAATGACTGTTCCACCTGAATAGGTTGAAGAGGCATGGCAGCCAGTCGTTGCTTCCCATCAAAGAAAGCACATTTTTTGACATTTCCTCACCCAAGCATGAGTGTCTCTAAACAAACTGGGCCAAAAGTAACCAACCCTCATAATCCTTACAGTTGTGGTCTTGGGAGCAAAGTGGCCACCAGCTGGCTCATCATGGAACTCGGACAGTACCTTGTTGACTTGGTCTGAATCAATGCATCTCAAGAGTACCCATGAAAAGTCTTTTCTGAACAACACTCCATTAACTAGGACATAAGGAAGAGATTGGAGTCTCAAATACCTCCTCTTGGTCCTATTAAGACCTTATGGACACTCACCAGTTCGAAGGAAATGAACCATGTCTTGTGCCCAACTCTTCATGATTGTAGGTATTGTTGTTGTAGCTTCATTGTGGAGTACCAAAACATCCTCCTTCGGCTCCTTGTAGTCTGTAGCGAGGTGTTCACACAGCCCTCTTCCCGTTACCAACTTGGTGGTCTTGATCTCTACGTCATACTCCATTACTTTGGTGATCCACCTTGCCCTTTTGTCATTCAAGTCTCGGCTTAGCAAGAAGTCTTTTACACTAGGATGTGGCACCATGATTTGAATCTTGCTGTTAGACAACATATGTCTGAACTTCTTCAGACTTCGTATGATTACAAGCGCCTGCTTCTCAACATACGTGTATCTAACCTCGTAGCCTTCTAAGCCTTGGCTAAAAAAAACAAGAAGCTGTTCTAAATTCTCACCATTAGCTTGAGTGAGCATAGCAGACAGTACCTCTTCATTTCCAAAGGTGTATAAATTGAAGTCCTTAGAGAAGTCTGGACTTGTTAGGGTAGGAGCCTGGGTGATAGCTTGCTTGATGCCTTCGAAGCTTTCTCTTCTTCTTGCTGTCCACGTGAACGTCTCGTCCTTCTTTAGCATGGAAGTTAGTGGCTTGACCAGCTCAACAAAATTAGGAATGAATCTCCTAATGAAATTTATTTTGCCAAAGAAACTTTGCAGGCCCTTCTTGTGCTTCGGCAAGGACAGTGCTGAGATGGCGTGTACCCTTTCTGAATCAATGGACATGCCTCTTTTTGAAACTACATGGTCCAAGAGCTTGTCTTCGTGGACAACAAACACGCATTTCTTTGGGTTGAGAGAGATGTTGAACTCTCTACACCTCTCAAAGATTTGCCTTAGGTGCTTCAAATGTTCACTTGCCTCCTTGGAGAAGACTATCACATCATCAAGATAAACCAACACAATGTCATTGATCAAACCTTGGAAAGCCATATCCATAACACGTTGGAAGGTAGCTCCAGCATTTGACAATCTGAATGGCATCTTCTTGTAGGCGTATCTTCCCCACTTGGTGGTGAAGGCCTTCTTGTATTGGTCACATTCTTGCACCAGGATCTGATTGTATCCGGAGTAGCCATCCAGGAGGGAGAATATTTCACTGCCTGTCATCATCTGAAGAATCTGCTCCATACTTGGGAAGGGATAGTGATCTCTTAGTGAGACTATTCAAGTCTCTGAAATCCACACACAATATGATCTCTCCATTCTTCTTCCTAATAGGGACCAAATTGGCCAGCCAAGTAGAGTGTTTGATAGGGAAGATGATCTTGGATTCGATCAGTTTGGTGAGTTCCTTCCTCATGAGAGGCTCGATCTTCGGATTGATTGGCCTTTGCTTTTGCTTGATGGGTTTGGCACTCTCCTTCAGTTCAATGGTGTGTTGGGCCAAGCTTGGGTCAAAGGCCTTCAAATCACCATACTCCCAAGCAAAGACATCAACAAACTCTTGGCATAACATAATGAAAGCATGTTTTTTCTCTTTTGTATATGCCTTCCCAAGTGCAAGCAGCTTATCCTTGTAAATCTCTACCCTTTCATAATTTTCTTTCTTGGTTGACTTGCTTGCTTTGTCCTTCTTGAATTGGTCATCTTCATTGAAGATGCTCTCAAGAGTTACCAAACCTTTGGGAAGCTTGTTGGTCTTTAGCTGAACAATCTGTCCATCATACTGCTGCTGTAGTTTGAACTGATTTTTAGAAGTGAACTCAGCGTCTTCCTACAAGAAAAACGCTATTTGTTAGTCGCTTTCAAACACCTGCCAATTGGTGACATTGTCTAGTATGGAAGGCCTCACAATCACCTTTAAATGGTGTTGATTCTTGCTTTGTCTCACCCCCTTTGGGATATCAAACTGAGCACCAACTGCTGCGAGGCTACCACATGTTGGTTCTCCTCTCTTGGAATGGAAATGATGTTGAACGCAGCTAAGCTCTCCACAAGGGCCTACACTCTGTGCTTATAAGACTTGAGTAAGGAGTTCTTGGTCAAGCTTTGGCCCCTCACTTGGTTCACAATCAACTCGCTGTCTCCAAATACTTGCATTTTTTTGATTCCTCTCTTCCTTGCCCATTCTAGTCCATGAACAAGGGCCTCATACTTCGCTACGTTGCAAGTGCAGGAGAACTTAAACCTGAAAGTTGATAAGTATTTCTCCTTTGAAGGTGAAACCAACATTGCTCCACCATCAGCTCCCAACTTGCTTCTAGATCCATCAAAGAACAATTGCCACAAACCACAGTCCTCTGGATTAGTCTTCATTAATTTCGGCATGAAAGCATCTTTCTCATGCATGCAGTAGACTCCAAGACCAGCGTCTTCAATGAACTTGTAAGGGTCATGCTCAAAATTGTCATTTCTCCATTCATCTAGGAGCAAGTCAGCAACTCCTACAAGGGAAGATGATGGAGATTGGTCCACCTGGAGCTCTTTTTCATCAATGATGGCGCAGTTGACATTCGCTGCTTTGGGCGAGTATAGCTCCAGGTGATCTTTGTGGATGGGCTATGACTCAATCTTCACCTTAGTTCCATACTTTGTTCCAAAAATCATGTAAGACCAATTGGCTGCCAAGTATCCACCTATTTTGGATGTGAAATCCCTTGATAAGCAAAGAGCGAAGTAAGGAGGAACATTTGCCACTACCACATCATGGGGAATTGAGAAGGTCGGACAGGCATGGAGAGTCAGATTCAAGCCTCTTACCACTCCCAAGGTCTTCGTTGATGATCCATCCAACTGTAGAACTCTTTTGGTCATTTGCTCATATTTGAGGCCTAGCTTATCAGCTATGCATTTGGGTATAACTGAGGTGTTTGGCCCACTATCAATGATGCAATTGTGAACCAAGAAATCACCAATAATCAGAGACAAATAGAAGGGAGGAACCTTCTCGTCCTTCTTTGCTTGACCTCCCATGGGAGGAGTCCCATTTACTATCCACACATTATCATTTCTTGTTGGGACGAATTGCTCACCTAGCCCGTGCAATTCCTTTTGGAGTATATCCTTTTGCCCTGGCAGTGCTAAAGAATCCCACAATGAGATGTTCATGTGTAGCTTCTTCATTTGGTCCACTACATTGATTGAAGGATTGCCCCGGTTGGAGCTCTCTTTGGGGACATTTGTAACTTGTGGTGCAACTTGAGGAGTTGATGCTGCAACCGACGGTCTGTAATTGAGAAACTTTTGATTTGCTTGTGATGAAAGAGACGCTGTAGGTGCTTGAGTAGCTTCTTGAGCTCCATCCATAGCTCTCCTCTTGGACCTGGTGTTGGCTGCAACATAATCATTCTGATTACTTGTGCTCCCCACATAGTTGACTGCGTAGAACTCCCCTTCCAGGTGATTCATAAGAGTGGAATCAGATTGAGCTTGCTTGCTATCCATCCCAAGTTGTGTTGACATCTCAAAACTTGAGAATTGGGCTGCCTGATCACCTTGTGCGTTCATGCTTTGATTTGGTATCTCACTGGCATAGGCAACCTGCTTTTGACCATGCCCCAAGGGTGGATAATTGGGCTGCTCCTGCACCAAATTATTTTGAGTGGGGACAAGAGCCTTGGAAGATGAAGGGGCATTTGGATTATAGCTCTGATAAGGCTTGAGTTGTGTAATTTGACCCTGCCCTTGATTATAATTCTGAAAGGGAGGTCTATTTGTCTGTCCAAACTGCTGGTAGCCTTGATTTGGCTTATAACTTTGAGCTTGTTGCCTCTTGAGGGCAACTAACATGTTTGTAACACTCTGTAGTAGGCTCTTAACTTCGTGGAGATCATTTGCAAGGGTAGCAACAGGCTTCTTTTGATTAGGCAGAGGAGCTAGAGTGGGCACAACAGGCTGGACTGAGGGCTGTAAATCAGGAAAGAGTGGCATATGAGGTCTAGGAGCTATCTTTCCCGCTTGAACAAGGCAATTTTCAGCAGCGATGGCTATCTCATAAGCAACGGGCAGAATATGTCAACCCATGGATTGTATCATGATAGCAATGTTGCTATTTAGGGCCTTCAAGTAGTAAAGGAAGGCATAGCTTGGGGTTGGCCTCACGAGAATTGGGATTCTGTCCCAAGTCTTTTGAAACCTGGTGTTAAAATCTTGCATAAATTCATGTGGGGCTCTCTTCATGGTGGTCAATTGCTCAGCTAGAGACAAATGGTCACTTTTTTCCCCAAACCTATTTGTCAAGAGGGTCCCTAACTCGTTCCATGAGCCAACTGGGTTCATAGGCAAGGTCCCATACTAGTCGAAAACTTTCCCTTTGAAGGACAAGGCTAGCAATCTGATGGCTACATTTTCCTCAGTGATATTATGAATGTTGCAGAGGTTGGCTATGTTTCTAATATGCTCGATAGCAGTGATTGGGCCCTCTCCACTAAAGGGAGAACACTTTTGAGAGCTGTCCCTAGAATTGGGTCATACTGTTGAAGGTTTAAGGGACTCTAAACATTGAAGGCCACAAAAGGGAAAGCCATGGTTGTGGAAGGATTCAACCGGGGTCTCCTTGAGTAGGTGTATTTTATGGCTAGTTTGGGAAAGTGGCTTGCTACGTAAGGGTGAGTATTTGCAAACCTCAGCGTTTTTGCTGAGTTCAAAGACAACTCAATAAATTCGAAAGAGACACCCCTAGAAGAAGATCTTCTAGTGACCTTTGGCATGGGATACCAGGCTGATCATGAACCAGAGACTGAGTTCCTGAATGGAGTTGCCAGATGCTGGATTATAGCTGCTTTTGGATTTTTTACAATATCAGGATCAACACCAATCCTGAAACTTGCAAGACTCAGAAATTAGTCCCATCGGGCATACCAAAAACTGTTGACGCTGTGGATTGTACCCTCTGAAAAGATACTCAACTCCTTTTTTTCACGCGGCACAATGGAGACATTCCTCTTACTGTGGGTGGCAAACTTGAGGAATGAATCTCTAGATTAGGGGCTAGCTCCCCTTGATGCACCTTGAGGCCCTGGATTTCTACTTCTAACAATGGGGGGGTGAAAAGAGAGAGAGATACTGAAAAACAGAACCTAACTAATGTGGTGATGCACTAAACTGCTTGATCTACTCAGCGTTGACCTACACTTTACACCAAAGAGAAGCAAACATACACTTCATTCAAATGAGAACCTTTTCTGCATTAGTGTTTCAACAGGGGATCCTATGGAGATATAGGGAGGAAGAAACTACCTGAGGTGTTCTAAGACACACTATTGGACAGTCTGTTCACCTACGCCTATACTCTGAGTTGGACACTTCTTGTTGACCTGCAGAGAAGAATTCACAATACATTAGATATGTTGGTATAAACTTATGAAAGCATTAAAGGAAATGACTGAACATAAGATAAGACCATAGACATATGCAAAAGTGCAAACTCAAATGGAGATAAAATACTTCTTTTGATTCAAGGTAAATTCTTCAGGGCTTCACCATACAATGCTGAGAAATCCCCTCAAAAATGAAAAGTTACAAACATATATAGAAAGCTTAGAAACAAACAATTGACTAGTCAAGGGATGGGAACCCATGCTGCATTAAACACTTTTGTAGCTTTCACAAGCCCATGTTGCTGCTGTCTCCTTGCAATTGCGTATGGGAGTGCCATGCTGTAGGTGTCCAAGTCGCTGCCCATACTGTCTTCGGCCTGCAGAAGCATGGGAGATTTCTTCTAGTAATTGACAAGGCCATCCCCATGTTGTGTTGACTGGACCATGCTCTCTTCATGGCTGTTCATTAATGTCAAAACAAGAAAACACGTGCCGCTCTCTTCAATAATCGCAACCTGTCTTTTTATTGGTTTCGGTGGAGACTATTTCACCTAAGTGCATTTACTTTTCCTGCTGACGATCCCTGTGCCACCTACCTTGGTCTGGTTCATCTTTGGGTCTGCGCTTTGACTTGTTACACCAAATGGAGCGTTTTGAGCTTTTGTTTTATGTGCACATTGCCGCATTTTCGGTTACCCGCCTTGTTTTCCATTACTTTGCTATTTCTCTCTTGTCCAGACAATTCGAGCTCTCGGCACTTATTATTCTTTCCCGTGCTCCTTCCTTCGCTTGGTCGCTCATTCGTCCTTTGAGATCTTTTGCTTTGAAATCTGGACATTTTGTCCGAAGGAATTTTCCTCTGGCTTGTTACCTTTTGACTTTCCTTTGGCGGGCCTTCCTTTTCTGGGTTCCTTCGGACAAAATGTCCGAAGGAATTCTTCTTTGATTTTTTCCAACGGTTAGCTCACTTTCTTGAATTTAACGTTGACGGGCTTGTCATCGGACATTTGAATCCCAACGGCTGGTTTACTGCCTTGAATTTGACGTTCACGGGATTGTCACCCACTAGGACAATTCCTTCGGCATTTTTGCAAACGAACTTTTCCGAAGGGGAAGTGACCCTTCGGAAAAATTGAAAAGGTCCTTTTTGGCATTCAAAAATGCCCCTTGCCTTTAGAAAAATACTTTCGAAAAAGTTGCAATGGTCCACTTTCATAACCAATTGCCCCCCGCAAAGACACCTACCCTTCAGACTTTCGGTCTTCCGAATTCCTTCGATCTTTTGGTGACTGTCGATTTTCTTCGGACAAAATGTGCGAAAGAATTCCTTCGAACATTTTGTCCAAAAGAATTCTTCCTTGACTCTTCTTCCTTGGTTTTCCTTCGGATAAAAAGTCCGAAGGAATTCTCTTTTGCCCTATCACTTTTTCCGAAGGGCAAGTTCCGTTTGGGCTTTCTATCTTGCCCCTTTGCTCCAACCGGCTGCCCACCTCAAGGGCAATTCGAGCCCAAAGTTACCCTTCGGACTTTTGAAAAGGTCCACTTTGTCCATCGTTTGCCCCCCGCAAGGGCTCCTTGGCCTCCAAAGTTGCCTTTCGGAAGAAACGTAAAGGTCCCGTTTGCCGCGTAAGTGCCCTCTGCAAGGGTACATACCCTTCGAGAATCCTGCAAACGACCCCTCGGTTTTTCCACTTGGTCCATTTTGCCAATGAAAAGCCCTCCGAAGTAATTCACTTGTCTTTTGAAGCATCCAAGATCAAAGGCAGTGAAAACCAAGCAAGTCACAACAAGTTCTAAAATTGAAGCCAAACGACAAGGCAAATGAAAGCAGTAATGGCAAGGTGATGCCATTACCTGACTTGAGGTCCTATCGGGACTATGTAGGCCGTGCTTGATTCACATTGAGGTTAGCGCAGTCCCCCTTTCCATATGCTCTCGCTGTTTTGTGAGCAACCTAAGCCAATGCTCTCGTTGTTTTACGAGTGGTATGTTGTCAATCTCTAATGAGTTAAGATACCTCAAAATTCCAAAAACGTTCAAAAATTTTAAAATCCAAAAACATTTGTCTTGTCTAAGCCTAGTTAGTCATCCTCGATCCGCCCTTCCATTGTTAGGATTTTTTTTTTGCTTTTACTTTCATGTTTTTTGTGTGTTTGTTTGCTTAGTTGTTTGCTTTTGTTGTTGTGTCTTGACTCAGTCTATATGCATTCATTGGGTGATTCTTTGCGCATTATTCTTGAGTCTATTCATATTCATACGTCAACATTGTCATCATGGTTTTTATCATTGATGCAGTGTTTTCAATTGTTTATTGGATCGAGAGTCAGTCCTTATGCATATTTCGGCCAAGTTATTATGATGTTTTCTATCATGATGTTTACCATCTCGTACTATAGCAAAAATCAGGTCGGGAAGTCTTACAAGCAATGGAGCTGCATAAGTTTCTCCTTGGTAGCCTTGGCAAATCCTCCCACCCTCGATCAAATCAACACATTGACCATTCTAGTTGTATCAATGCTAATAAAGACGAGCATCTTCGCATTGGTAGGTACGACTGAATCATTCACATTGATCAAATCCTATTCTTCTATTCATCTCTTTCATCACTTTGTGCATCTTCATGTGCCTGGTTGTTTGTGGCTTCTTCAGTCATTAGACCATCGCATCTACATTTGTGTTCGTTCATCTTTAATCTATACAAGTTATATCCTTGAGTTATGCTTGCCAATCTACCCGTTTGGGGCACAATCAATAATCATTTTTTATTTTAAGGTCATCTTAATGATTATAACCACTTGTGGACAAATCATTATTTTTACTCATCCGTCCTAACTGGGGCATATGCTTGTGCCACTAATTAGAACCACCTGTGGGCAATCAGTGTCTCAACCTTTGTTACTGATTATAACCGCCTTTGGGCAAATCAATACCTTTTTAAATCAATGCATGCAAGTATTTTTTCGTTTGGATTAATGTCACCTATGGGTTAATTTCATTCTTCTTCTTGCTTCTTTTTGAGGGACCATCCATTAATTGTATGTGTCAGCCACTCCCTTAAGGGGGTATCATTATAGACTTCCCAAACATTGTTTGGAGCTTTTTCTTCAGTCATCTTTTCGACTTGTTTCATTATTTGAGAAGACATTATTGTGCCTATAGCTTGCAACATCTTCTCAAATAGGGGCAAACTGTAGACACTTAAAACTGGTGACAATTGGCTTTCGATCGGATTTCAGATTGATTCTTACCAACCATTGCAAATTAATCTTGGGAATCATTGAACGTCCCATATTTGCTTGCGCATCGTTAATCAAAGCTCAGAATCACGTTGAGACATCCCTACTTGGGGTATCCTACTATATGCAACAATAACCTCTCATGGATTCATCTCTAATCATCTTGTGGCATTACAACAATCAATGTAGCCTATGGACCTATTAAGTGGGGTACATGAACAAATATCATATCTTGAAATGTCTAATCAGAACTAATTAACAAGTTAAACCAAATTAAATGCTTAGTTGAATTATCCATTTGAAATTAATGAATTTCATAAAAAGAAAAATCAAAAATTCAAATATCTTAGCCTTTCATCATTACTTTTGTGAGTTGTCAAGCTCTTTGAAAATATCCTAAAATATCTCGGTTTGAAAGCCATGCCTATTCATTGAAAATCATAATTACTTGACAACTATTAACTCTACTGTGGTTATATTTGATTCACCTAGGTTAGGTTTGAACCCATTCCAAGCCTTAACTCAACCTTAACTCTCTTAAGGTTGGAGTTAAATCCATTTGCTATAAATATAATGCCATGCCAAGTGAATTTTAAGCTCTCAGAAGCCAAAGTTATAATGCAAATTTGGAGAGAGACAAGCCATTTGATTTTGTGTTATAATGCCAAAATTGACTTGCAAATAGTGCTATAATGCCAAAATCTTGGGCCAAGCTACATCAAGCCACATCAAAGCCAATGGTGTCAAGGAGAGAAGGAGCCAACAAGCTTCATTTGCCAAAGACTCTTTGATGCACAAGCCGAACAAACCACTTAACAAAGCATTTGGAGCTCCCAAGAAAGGAAAAAGATTTGTTGTCTTTTGCATTTTAGTTGTACTTTCATTTGTCTTTTGTTACTAAGCTCACCCCTAAGATCTATGCTTGGAGTGTAAGTGTTAGAGTGTTTATTGAAGTTTTTATTGCTTGAACTAACATATTACTAACCTCCCTTCTTGGATTCCTATGATCACAGGTTGTGTGTTTGATGCGGAAGATTTATCTTAGCCTTTATCAACTTTTAGACTTTTTTTCTCATCAAAGGTTTGACTTTGGGATTTCACTGGTTTTTTTGCTTCTGCGTAACATGTATTATATCTGGCATCAACTCAATGGTATGCTCTATGATGTCTTTACTTTTAGATCATCATAGGTCCAAGCTATATTGTCATCATATTCTTGACATAGCTTGATGAATTCTTCTTCTTGTGTGGGGGTACAAATCTTTCCTAGGTTTAAAGCTTTTCTAGGTGCAACTGGCACTTAATGGTAGTCTTCAATTTTCACAATCATGGTTCTACCACTTTCTTTGCTTTGGTCATTAGGGCTGAATATATTCTCTAATGTGATTAAACCCTTGGTGATCTGATTTGTTCTTAGCCAAGGAATCTGGGCATTATATGCCCTCTCCAACATGGCTTTTAACTCTTCGGAGAACTCGGCTTCTTGTTGGATGAAATTTGCAATTTGTTCATTATTTTCAAAGAGTTGCTAATGTGTAGCATTATTTGGGACTGTGGGCATGATTATAATCTTGACATGAATTTATTTTCCATATAGATCTTTTGAAGGATTGAACTGTGACCCTATTACTACCATATGATCTGCTTCAGTATTCTTTTCCCTTGGAAATGGTTTTAGTTTTACCACATCAAAACCTTCTATTAGGTCCTATATCTCATGTTTATAGGTCTTAATCAAGTTGTTGTTTGAAGTGCATTGGGATCTCACTTACCTAATTAATAATTAAGAGCTTCCGAAGACTTGGAATAGTTTGATCCCTTTCTTCTTAGCTGGTTGGAATAGGCTTTATACTTTGCAACATTATTGGTGCAATTGAATTGTAGTTTGTATGAGTGCAAGGTTTTATTTCCATTGGGAGGGGAGTGCCATCCCAACTCTGACTCCATTTTTGCATTTGGCACCATCAAAGTATCGTTTCAACAGCCTGTCTAGATTCTCATTTCCCTTTAATTCTTCAGGGTGTTGGGATTCTCCATCGCATATACAATTGGTTCCCAGGGCAATCTATTAAAATCTATCATTGGAATCAGCTTCTTGACTATCATCAACCTGTTGTTCTCGTTTGGTATCATGGCAATTCTCAGTGACCTCTCTATATATGATAGAATCTATGAAATTTTCTTCAATTGTTGCTATACATTTGTTTTCCCTTTTTATCATTGTTCTTGATTTGACATGATAGGTTACTATTTGTTATGAGGCAGTTCTGACCTTAATGTCATGTCCTATTCTAATTATCATGTGTGACCAATCTAGGGAAAGATGTAATGTCCCTTTTCAGGACAAATTAGAACAATTTGGGTTTTCTAGCAAACCCTTAGAGAAAAATACAACACTCAAAGATCTGATTTTTTAATGAAAACCCTAGGGAAAATCACAACATTTTGATTTTTCTGATACAAATCGGGAAAAAGCAAATTTTTATTGAATAAAATTGTAGAAATAAATCACAACGGAAATTATTTGGTAATTTTTTGAATGCAAATTGACAAGAAAACAACTGACCAAAACCACCAAATGATGATGCTTGCTCATAATCAGATGCCAAATGACAACATCAGCCTTCCAAATGAAACGCGGTCTAAAAATGATGCGCAAAAGTGTGACGTAAACCCTCCCAAGTGTGACATCAGCCCTTGGATGGATGCTCTCGCAGATCTGGATAAAAAATATGATATTTCCTTGACTGATTGTGATAAAAATCTGAATTTATGGATGATGCCCTAATTATTCTCTCTCTGAAAGCTGATGTTGATGTAGATCTGAAGCCCAAAGTAATCTCTAGATGAGATTACCACAAGTAACATTGAGGGTTTTCATCCCGAGATCAGTAATCAGAAGATGGAGGTTTTTCATCCGCACAAAAAAAAATTGCAATGGGGGGTTTTCGTCCTCAGATGCAGAAATAGAACCAGTAGCTAAAAATTTCAATGTAAAAATAGATTGATGGCCAAGATGATCTTCAAATGACCCCCAACGCTTCCTTTATACCTTTCCCCAACTCAAATCTCCGAAGTCCCATTTATTTTTAAAACATAAGTTGCTAACAATAAGTTACTTTTGGCTAGCTTAGTCATTATTATTTTTACTTTAATTATTTAAGAATACTTTTTATTTTAATAATAATAATATTATCAAGTTGCCCAAAAGATTAGAAATGACTGGGCCCAACTTAAATAATATTAGTAATTATTTCAATCTAGAAAGGGGACATGACAAAAGATACCCTCTTATTTTAGCAATGAAATTTATTTATAGGCACATCCCAAAAATAGGGGGCAAGTCTACGACAACAATTTACTAGGGAACGCTAATGCCCGAACATGCATGAAGGGTTAGGGGAAGATCTTTGATTATGCCAACTGTTCTAATATGGGTTCCATCTAATTGGTTGACAACTCTCTCTAAGGGGGTATAGGTGATTCCTAACAAATCAACAACTTACTGAGGCATTACAATGGTACTAGCTTGAGAATTGAATATACAATTATCATGTGGTGACCAATCTAGGGAAAGATACCCTCTTATTTTAGCAGTGAAATTTACTTACAGGGACATCCCAAAAATGGCGGGCAAGTCTACCACAACAATTTACTGGGGAACACTAATGCTCGAACATGCATGAAGGGTTAGGGGAAGATCTTTGATTATGCCAACTGTTCTTATATGGGTTCCATCTAACTAGGTGACAACTCTCTCTAAAGGGGTATAGGTGATTCCTAATGCATCAACACCTTACTTGAGCATTACTGTGGTACTAGCTTGAGAATTGAACATACAATTATCATGTAGTGACCAATCTAGGGAAAGATACCCTCTTATTTTAGTAGTGAAATTTACTTACAGGCACATCCCAAAAATGGCGGGCAAGTCTACCACAACAATTTACTGGGGAACACTAATGCCCAAACATGCATGAAGGGTTAGGGGAAGATCTTTGATTATGCAAACTGTTCTAATATGGGTTCCATCTAACTGGGTGACAACTCTCTCTGGGAGGTTATAGGTGATTCCTAATGCATCAACACCTTACTTAGGCATTACAGTGGTACTAGCTTGAAAATTGAACATACAATTTTGTATCACATGCTTACCAGTTATTAAGGAAACACAGGAAGGAGAAGGCATAATATTACTTACCTTTGGGTTGTTCACTTGACAAACATTTGTTGTCCCTGGCAGGGGTTTCTTTTTGGTGTCTGCCAACTTGACCTTGACATTTGAGGATCCGACATGCTGCTTGAGATCCTCTTGTAGCAGGCCCATTTGTCCTGGGATCAACGTTGCATCCCACCAAGTGATGTTAGCTGTCATTTTCCTCGTTTGTTTCACATTGCTGAATAGGCATTCTGGCTTAAAATTCTTCTAGGAAACATATGTGATCCTGTCTCTCTTTGGCCTGAGTCAGGATAGGAGACCGCTACAGGTCAAGATCTGTTAGGAGCTTGCTCAGACAGCTTCGATGTTGCTTGAGAAGGCTTCCCCTGAATGTCCTTAGGAGTCCTCTTTAGCAACCACTGGAGGTTTCTGAACCCCAGATGGTGCCTGATTTGTAGGAGCTTGATTTTCTAGGGCCCTTTTCTTTGCCCTAGTCATGATATCTGACTGAACTTGAGGCTTTAAAGAGGTTCACATATTTTCATTCAAAACACAAAAGTCAATCTCCTCCCAATATAGCAACATTTCTTCTCAAGGATTAGGTCTTTGAATTGGTTCTGCTCGTTGGGGTTACTGGCTTAAGGCATTTGGCACCACAAGCACCTGCTCTTGATGTTCAACAGGACAACTGTTGGAGTTAAGTGCCATATTGTAGGGATAACACCATATATTTCTCTCTTCATAAAAGTTATTCTTCACAATTACCGATATTCTTGGATTGTTAGGATTTGGCATCCCTTGGATCTGCTAAAGTGCTCTTGTAGGGATAACTTGGGGTAGCTGGGGGGTGGAGGTCTGAGGGGACGGGTTAGCAACCTGGAACCTATTGGGTTGATAGCCTTGATTATTGTAATATGGCCTTGGGAGGTTTTGGGCATATTGCTTCATGAGGGCTACAACTTCATTTGAGAATCCTATTAACAATTTGTTTGCTTCTAATTCTTTTGTATGGTGGCCCATAATCTGTGTAGAGATTCCACTACTAACTCATCAATACGAATTCTTTTCTCAATCCTAACAACTTGATCGCTTTACTTGCTGTTTTGTATCAATTATACTTCTAAACAGCCATTAATGGTGCTAGAACTGAATGTCAATAGCTCTGAAATGTAAAGTAAAATTTAATAACATGAGCAAAGTAAGCAATTACTGAAAGAACAGCATAAACAACATTGCAAAGAGACACAGGGATTACACTGGAGAAACCTAACTTAGGAAAACTCCAAAAGAGTGAGGGATGGAACCTCTACTTGCCACTATCTTCTTCTCAATTATATATATCTAGCTGGGACAAGGCTAAGATGATTGCTTTTACGATTAATTCACTGGGATTTCCATGACAGTTCCTAAGTTATATTTGAATCAGCAACCAAAAAAAACAATAAACATAAATAAAAACATGAAGGTGAAATTAACCATACTTTCAGGACATAATTGTAATTATTTCAAACAAGATTGCATTCCAAGGAAGATGCATCAAATGGTACAGTAGAAACATTCAAGCTTGAAAACTATTATGAGTTCAAAGCACATGTATCAAACTGTGAATTCACAGTTATTAACATAGTGAAGATCAAGATCATTCTCATGCAGGCCCTATTGGTAAGGCTTTCCTGAAGCAAGTGGAAAACCGTAGATGTTCTACCTAGCCTAGTAATCTCCTCAGAGGTATATTCAAGGCTAGTTGGGTGAACATGGCATGGAGGATTTATACAGAAAATTTTCAGAGAAAAAATAATAAATGATTGAACCTATGAATAATGTTTGTCTCACTACAAAACATATCCAGTTTTTCAACAATCAATGCAACACCACTAAAGTTGCCCACCTAGTGGAGATCATAACTACAAAGATTGACTTAAGCAAACCATGAGAATACAATTCCAAATTGTAGTATCATATTTAGTGAGTCTACTATATGTTAAAATAAAGTCAATCTTCATGACCCATTTTGAATAAAATTTGCCTTTTGATTTTTCATAAATAATTATAGAAAAGTGGAACATTACGCTTTCATGGACATTAGTTATAATTCAACATGCCTATGCTTTCATGGACATTAGTTATAAATCAACATGCCCAAACCCTTATATATGATATACTGTCACTTTCTTACAAACACTTACAGCCCACAACCCAATGCCAACAACCAAGAAGAACTGCTAGGAGAACATCAATGAATACATGGATGAATCATTGCTTGACTCAAGGCAACACTGAACTACTCAGTGACTGATTGTTGCCTCAACCATACCACAAGAGCATGCATATAATGCATCAAGAGAGAAACTCGAAAAGGAAGAAGGATCTATCCAAAACTAGAAGAGACAACGTTTTCAACCATTACTTTGCCCATGTCTTGGCTGTGAGCGAAATGGCCGCTTAAAACAGGATGAAACCGTGACGACAATTATGTAACCGCCACCTGCACTAATCAGCAGTTACGCAATCGCTAGGCCGGTTTCATCACCTTCAATGATACTCTTATCTTTCTACAAGAAGAACCTACTTAAGCCTTCTCATCTAAGGTGTCCAGATCATCTCGAATTTGACGTCTCTGTAGACCCCCTTGTACTTATCTGATCAACCTTCTTGACTGCAACTTCATGGAAAACAACTACTTAGGAAGTGTTACAAGTGGCATATTACATCTATTGAGAATACTGGACTAGTTAGCTTATCTTGCTAACTACTACTGATCCAACATTAGGATCATACCTCCCCATTTAGGAGGGTTTTGGTCTCCAAAAGCTTAGGAACTCATTAAATGAGAAATTTTCTTCCCCACTTCCTCCTTAGAATACCATTTGGATTTGCTTGGCAATTGTCCTTTTAGTCCAACTTGACAATTCCCCTGCACTCCTATCCTGGTTGCTCTTTCCTTCTTCTAGAACACCACCTCTTGCTCCAATTCCTCTTGACTTTCTTGAGTGAAATCTTCAATGGAAGGTAGCAAAAGATCTTCTTCTTCATTTGGCATTAAAGGCTGAGAGACGTAAGTTCTCAACATTCAAAACAGATTATATCTTCATGTAAGGAGGCAATTCCATTCTGAAAGCATTCTTTCCCACTTGTTCTAAAATGAAAAATGGTCCATATCAAAGAGTCTTAAACTTCTTAGTTTTACCTTGGAGTCTTTCTCTACTCAAGTATAGCCATACATTGTCACCAACAAAAAATTCATGGTCAACCCTATGTTGACCATGCCTTGCTTTGTACTTGGCTTGTGACTCCATCAACTTGTCTTGCACTTGGAGGTGAATTTGTTAAATCTTCACTATGAATTTCTCAACTCTGTGGATTTTGGAATCCACCCTTTTTTGTCCTTTGTATGGCTATCTCAAAACATCAAATGTACTTGGAGGGAATTAACCAAAACATGTTGCAAAAGGTCTTCTTCTTCATCTAGCATTAAAGGCTCAAAAACGTAAGTTCTCAACATTCAAAACAAATTATATCGTCATGTAAAGAGACAATTCCAATCTGAAAGCATTCTTTCCCACTTGTTCTAAAATGACAAATGGTCCATATCAAAGAGGCTTAAACTTCTTAGTTTTAACTTGGAGTCTTTCTCTACTCAAGTATAGCCATATCTTTTCACCAACAAAAAAATTGTGTTCAACCCTATGTTGATCATGCCTTGATTTGTACTTGGCTTGTGACTCCATCACTATTGCACTTGGAGGTGAATTTGCTGAATCTTCTATATGAATTTCTCAACTCTGTTAATTTTGGAATCCACCCTTCTTTGTCCCTTGTATGGCTATGTCAAAACAACATCAAATGCACTTGGAGGGAATTAATCAAAACATGTTTTAAAAGGGGATTTATTAGTGGAGGAATAAATTGCCCCGTTATAAGAATGCTGAATATACACTAAATTTTCATCCTAAGTCTTAGGATGCTTCCTAGTGTATCCTTTTGAGAAGCACCAATGTTCTATTGACCACTTCTGTATGCCCATTGGTTTGTGGATGAAACATGGTAGATCTATTTAATCTAGCATCTATCTTCTCCCATAATGTAGTCCAAAGGTTCCCACAAATCTAGAATCCCTATTTGAAATAATAGAACTTGGAAAACCAAAGTGAATCTGCACATTAGTAAAAAAGAACTTGGCCACCGCACTGCCCTAAGTTTTTTTATAAGGAGTAAAAATACACATTTTATTAAGCTAGTTTACAATTACAAATAAGAAGTCATGTCCCTTCTTTGGCAAAGACACACCTTTTACAAAGTCCATGGAAATGTTTGCCATGGCGTAAAAGGAACTGACAATGGCATATACAAACCCAACTTCCTGTTCTTAGTCTTGTGCTACACAATACACATTCTCTTATGAATTTTGAAATATGAACTTGCATATTTGGTCAATGAATATAACTCTGCAAATTTGCTACCATTTTTGTTACTCCGACATGACTTGCAACCTTTGAAGTATGTGCTTCTTTCATCAGCTAAACCCTTCCTTCTCTAAGCACACAAAGCTTACCCATATTGTAGAGCAACCCATCTTGGAGGTAGTAGGCCTCCTCGGGCTCAAAATTGAAACTTTTGGTCTTTTTGCTTGATGAAATGTTTCTCAAAAATATGCATCATACTCATATCCTTTTACATATGCCTCTTGCACAAAAGGCTTAAGTAAAGTTATGGTGGCCAAAGCTGAAATCAAAGGTCTAGATAACATATCAACTAACTTAATAGTCACACCTTTCTTATATTTAATAACTATTGTTGCAATAAACCCATCCATTTATAATGATGTGCTTACTGTAATTTAGATTGAGCTTGCAAATATTGAAGATGTTGATGATCCATGTGTATAATAGTTTCTTTCCCCATTAAATAGTGCTTCAATTTTTAAACCATTCGAACAAGAGCATACAATTCCTTGTTATATGTGTAGTAACATATAATTGAACCATGAAATGTCTTTGAATGATACCACATGGGCTTACCTCCTTGCAATAGGACAATCCCCATAGCCTAGTTACTTGCATCTGTTTCTACCTTAAATAACTGCTGCAATTTTGGTAAGGTTAAAAACCGGTGGATTGTGATCATGTGCTTAAACTTGACAAATGCATCTTGTTGTTTCTTACCCCAAGTAAAAGATTCACCACTTGCTATGATTACCTACAATGGTGCTTTTATGGATGAAAAATCCTTGATGAACTTCAATTACAGAACTACACACCCACAAAGCTTCTTGTGTCTCAGTTACATTCGAAGGCTTGAGCCAATTCATAAGGGCCTCTACCTTTGCTCGATCAATTCTCAACTTTCTATCTCCAATCACATGCCACAAAAAATAGACAAGTGATTGTTGTGCAAATTCATACTTCTCATTCAGTAATAACTGGCTTTCCTTCAACACTTGCAAAACTTGCTTCAAATGTGTTAGATGCTCATCATAGGTTTAAGTGAAAACTAGAATATCATCCAAATACAAGAGAATCTATGAATGGTCTTAATACCACAATTCATTAACTTTATGAAAGTAGATAGAGCATTACACAATCTGAAAGGAACCACTAATCATTCATACAACCCTTGCTTTGTCTTGAATGTTGTTTTCCATACGTCATCTTCTTTGATTCTCCCTTCGTGATATCTAGATTTTAAATCCAACTTGGTAAAATATCTAGCATGTTGAAGCTGATCCAAGAGATTATCAATATGACCAAGAGGGTACCTATTCTTTATAGTTATTTTATTCAAAGCTCTATAATCAACACACATTCTCTATAAGCCATCCTTCTTAGGTACAATGACAATTGGAGAACCACAAGAAGTACTAGGATGAATTACACATTGATTCCACAAAGGTTATGAGTGTTGTCTTACCTCATTCAAAGACTACCGATAGACCAATGTTGGAAGAGGGCAATCTGATAACAATTGTATCTCATGCTCAATGGCCCTCATTGGTGGCATGCATGTGGGCTCTTGGAAAACTTCCTTACACTACAACAACATATCTTCCATTTGTTTCTGTTCCTTAGTAAATGTGTTATGATAAGTTTTATATTCTACCACTTCCTTATCTTGCATATCTCTTAAAAGAAGCAAAACAAACTTTCCACTTGCATTAGTCAACCACTTAGCTTGGGTGGCACTTACCAAGAATATTTTTTATTTATCTTTATAAGCCTTGATGATGTAGCTTTTCCCATCCTTGACCAAACGGTATTGGTTGGATCTTCTTATGAATATGGCATCCCGAATGTACATATAGGGACTGTCAAGGACTACACTACACACATCAAGATGTACACGATTCGCCAATACTTTATCAATAAAATGTTCATTAATCCCAAACTTTGCATTGTTTGGTTATTGTCGACAAATTTTCCACAAATCAGATTTTCTCTTGCCACCAGAAAATTTTCTACGGACTCAATCAAGTATTTTCTACAGACTCAATTAGGATTTCTACGGACTCTCCCGACACTTAGGCAATTTTTAGAAGTCAAACAGCCCTTGCAGAGGGCAGAAAAGACAGAAAGAGCCAATGACAAAGTCCGAAAAAATTCGGAAAAGTTGCAAAAAGCAAGGAAAAGTCCATTACAAGAATTTCGAAGGACAGGGTACCCTTCGGAAGGGACACTTTCAATATTCCCGAAGGGCACCTACCCTTCGGGAAGGCACAAGACAAAATTCAAGGACCTTGCAGAAAGCCTGGGTGCCCTCCAATTTTTCCGAAGGGCACAAATAAGAGCAAAGGCAAAGACATATCCTTCGGACAAAAAGTCTGAAGGAATTCGGAAGGGGCAAGAGACAAGTCCGAAGACAAAGCCGACGAGAAAAGACAAGAAAAAGCTAAGTCAAGAGAAAATGAATTCTTTCGGACTTTTTGTCCGAAGGAATTCCTTCGAACAAAAAGTCCGAAGAAATTCGGGAAGATTGCGCAAGACATAAATCTGAAGAAAAACAAGTCCTAAGACAAAAGACAAAGGCAAAAACGAAGGAAATGAATTCTTTTGGACTTTTTGTCCAAAGGAATTCCTTCGGACAAAAAGTCCAAAGAAATTCGGAAGACCACAGAGGCAAAAAGACCGTGGGAAAATGCCCGAACAAATAAGAGAAAAGGAAAAATGGCAAGACGGAAGTCCGAAGGAAATTGCCAAGCAGAGAAATCCGAAAAAAATAATAAAGCTTCCGGTGACGTCCCGCAGGCCATCAAACTTTGACCGCGGGAAGTAACCATTGGAACAGAGATAAAGCCAGAATTTCGAAAGATAAGGTCAAATGGGTAAAAATATAGACAAATATATCCGAATATAGAATCCCGCCAGAAATAGATACGAACAACAGACTAGAAGAGAACGAAATACATGCAAACATTGGAGCTATTTTCGAATATCAGAGCTATTTTTCGAACAATCAATCAAAGCTTCAGTTGACTGATTATTAAAGTCATGTTCATCTCCAGCCAGCTCATGCATCCGAAAGTCTAAATCAGCTTCAACAAGTGTTCCAAATTCGAACGACAAGTTGACTATTTAGATTTAGAGTGAACTAATTGGTTAAAACGCCGCATCCACTAAAAGCTTTCCATGCGAAGGAGAATGATCTCTTCGTCTAACTCAGTTTTCAAAAGCTACAACTTGGCAATCAAGCAGCTCACGTAGAGTTCTAAAATTGACATCTGCGTGGATCTTCATGTAAAAAAGAGGTGGGCGGCTCATGACAAAGATAACTTCGCTTCATCAAACGAAGAAGCTTCATGCAAGGACAAAAAGGAAAATATATTTTATTGAAAGGCCAAGTAAAGCCTTGAGTTAACAAAAGTGAATCTTTCTCTTCAAGTTTCTACACCAATCTTTGGCCTCTTGTAATTTTCTATATAAAGGATTTCAGTCTTGATTAAAATCATCCAATCTCTCTTGGTTAGACTAGACTCTGCCATTGGTGAGTTGTGTAACCTCTTCGATCAATAAGGACTGTATTTCAGATTTCAAGCTTGGCATAGTGTATATTTCTTCAGCAATTTGCATAAGTGGTAGAGTTCTCTCCCTTCCCAAATTCTTTTTGTACCTAGTTGCTATATTATCCTTGTGCAGGTTATGTTAAAGTGTTCTTTATTGTCTTTTGCTAAGACTATAAGTGGATGTTAGGCCGCTGCAAAGTGTCTTTTATCATACCTCTCTCCACCGTTTTCCCTCAGGTTTTAGTTATTGGACCGAACCTCTGCATGAATTACTTATGCATAAGTGATTAATTGAAGTCTAAGGTCTTCCTTCTCCCTTGCTCGTTCAGTGTTCAAGGTTCCAAATTGAGTGGATCAAAAATTCTGGTGTATCACCCCCTTTAGATAGGATTTCCCCTTTAAGTTTCCTTTCTCCCTTTTCCACGGTAGTCAACAGTGTAGAGTAGGAGTCTTCATTGATACATCATACAGGAACCAGCCTTCTCTGGAGGTTCTTCTCACTATTGAGGCACCCACCCTCGTGAGAAGATCCCATTGTTTCAGCGGGATAGAAGACTGGCCGTTTCGCGCACGTCTTCGAATCAGGGCGCAGCCCCAGGTTGACAACAGTTACCTCTTATCTCTACTCCTTGTTTCACCCAGCCCAAAGCATAAGGATTAGGATGATTGTAGGTGTTCAATCCCAACTTGTCAACCAACTCTTTGCTAATCAATTTTGCTTGAGAGTAAGATAAAAAGGAGCACCAACCTTTATTTATTTAATCTGAATTTTGAAAGGGAAAAGTTTGGTAAGTTCACCTTTATCTTGAGCACCATTGCTACCCAAACATACCTCCTTTTGAATAGAGGTACAACACATCTTTTCATCCACATTAGATGTAATATCCCCTCCACTAAATCGCTGATTACCATACAATTGAGGAGAGAGCGCTGCCATTTTATTAAGCAAATTGCTATGGGAGGAGCGCTGCCAATTAATAAGCAAATCGCCCTTGGTTAGAATGCATACTACAGCAGTTACATATTATAAGTAGTAGTCATTAGAGTCATTAACAACAATTATTAATTACTTAATTAATTAGTCATTAAGCATTCATTTGATGAAAGGTCACAATCCTTAGAGGAGACATGTTTGAATGGGAAGCGATGAAGGTATTTATATTCAACGAATTGATGAGAAGGAAATCATTCAACCATATACATTCAACTTGTACAAGCATCATGCTTGACATTACTTTTAAGGATGAAACCCCTTAATTGTAGAATCGGATTTCAAGGACGAAATCCCTTGTAATCATAATAACCCAAGGACGAAACCCCTTGAGGAATTATATTTTATTATTAATACAAGTATAAAATATTAACTTAATGTATTATTCTAAGTACAAGTTTACATTTATAAAAATATTATTTCAAGGAATTTTCGAGCAAACAAAATTCTTGTATAATATTCCGATTATGAATAGTACATTGGTATCAGAGGTCTCTATCATGCTAGTCTATGTAATGAAAACTTTATGCAAGGTGAAGATAAAGAAATCCGATATTATTTGAGAAATAAAACTAAGGGTTCCGATAGCAAATGGAAGAAATTGAAAAGGGAGACGAAAGGGTAAATAAAGGAGAGAGGAACCGAGATGATGAACCGATGGATAGGCTTATCCAAGGTCAAGAACAACTAGCTAATACAATGACTCAATTTGCTCTCGCAATACAATCTATGACAAATCCTAGACATCGAAATGGTGAAAATAGCCATTCTAATACTAGCCATAATCAAATCCCACCAAAAACAACCATGAGTTCTTGAAATAGACCTTTCCAACCTAAATTTATTTCAAGAAATAAATCAATTATGGAAGAAGAAACCCAAACTTCATTGGGAGAGGACCTTACATCTTGTTTTGAAGAATATCGAGACCTTTTAGATGAAATATGAAGGGAAGTACCACTCACAAAATTCATGGAAATGAAAAGCCATCGAAATGGTACCAGAATGGAGCATAGACCAAAATACTTAGAGAGATCTTTAGCATGTGTTGGGTAAATTGAACTTGTCAACTTTCGATGGATTTAACAAATGCATGGCATGGGTATGGATTAAAAAATTGGATACCTATTTATCTCTCCGACATCATAGCCATAATCAAATCCCACCAAAAACAACCATGAGTTCTTGAAATAGACCTTTCCAACCTAAATTTATTTCAAGAAACAAATCAATTATGGAAGAAGAAACCCAAACTTCATTGGGAGAGGACCTTACATCTTGTTTTAAAGAATATCGAGACCTTTTAGATGAAATATGAAGGGAAGTACCACTCACAAAATTCATGGAAATGAAAAGCCATCGAAATGGTACCAGAATGGAGCATAGACCAAAATATTAGAGAGATCTTTAGCATGTGTTGGGTAAATTGAACTTGTCAACTTTTGATGGATTTAACAAATGCATGGCATGGGTATGGATTAAAAAATTGGATACCTATTTATCTCTCCGACTTATGATGGAAGAAGAAGCAATCAAATTCACAACCCTTCATCTTGAAGGAACAACTCATGAATGGTGGTATTATGGGTGGATTATACAAGGACATGATTTCATTAGATCATATGACGAATTTACTAGGCGATTGATTGAAAGGTTCGATAGAATCGATCCCGAATTCATTTTCGGGAATTGACCTTGTTAAAACAAAATATCAATGTGGAAGATTGTGGCGGAGTTTCAGAGACTCGCCATGATGGTTCCGGATGTCACTGAAAGGCGACTTATAGTATTGTTCATGGAAGGATTGATTGAGCCACTCAAGGGTTTAGTCAAAGCCTTTAATCCCTCCTCCTTCAAAGAAACAATCAAAAAGGCATTGGATTTGGAGAGATCAACGCCAAGAAATAAAACGATGCCATTTATACAACCAAGAATAACCAATAACGGACAACCATAGACCATGCCTTTAGGGCAACAAGGGACAACACCATATAGCGAAAAAAGAAGACCTTTTCAATCAGGAGGATTCCAATCAAGGGATCCACCTAAATCAGGTAAAGAGACGGAAACAAGAAATGAGCTAAGGAGGAAAAATTTATGCTTCACTTGTAAAGACCCTTGGGACCATGCCACCGTTGTTTGTGAAAAGGGCAAGTCCATTACATCGAAGTTGTTTCCAATGGTGAACCCGATGATGAAGTTGTTGAAGCTAAAGAAATAAAATGTGCACCATAAGAAGTGGAAAAGACATTGGCGAGTACCCTTGCAACTTTATCAGGAGCTTTGAGATACTATCCCTTTAAAGTGAGGGAGTCTGCAAGGGCATAAAATCACCGTGTTGGTAGATGGTGGGGCCACCCACAATTTCATTGATGAAGGACTAGTAAGAAAAATGTGTTTGAAAGCCAAAGAATTTCAATGTTTTAAGGTGATAGTTGCTGATGGTTTTACCATTTCCATGCACTCGAAAAATTCAACAACTCTGTCTCACATTGGTAAGACATCAAATAAATGATGATTTCTATGTCGTAGGCACTGGTGAAACAAGGTTGGTGTTAGGTGTTCAATGGATACATTCTTTGGGGGAATTTACTTAAAACTATCAAACCATGGAATTAAAATTTAAAGTAGATAGGAAAGAACTGGTGCTTCAGGGTATGGCTAATGGATCCCCCCAAGTGATTACAACCAAGAGGATGGAAAGAACATTCAGGAAAGGCCAAGTTTCATGGGTGGCACAATGTTTTGCGAGCTCTAAAAAATCGGAGTCGCAGAGACATCATGACGATATTCAGCCCATATTAACAAACATTCTAAGGTTTTTGAGAATATTCCATATGGGTTGCCACTCGACAGAGGGTTTCAATATATCATTGAGTTAGAAACCGGTACCAAGACGATAATAATCACTCCATACCGCCATCCTAGAATCTATAAAGAAGAGATTGAAAAGGCTATCAAAGAATTGATGGAAATGGGGCATATTAGGCCAAGTTCAATCCCTTTTTGCTTCATCCGTAGTCCTAGTCAAGAAGAAAGATGGCACATTGAAAATGTGCATAGACTAGTGACAATTGAATAAGAAGACCATTAAGAATAGATATCTGATACCAAGAATTGATGAACTAATTGATGAGCTCCATGGAGCTATTTTGTTTCCCAAAATTGATTTAAAATCAAGATATCATCAAATTCAGATGCGAGACGAAGATGTTAAAAAAATGACATTCAGATGTCATTATGGACATTTTGAGTTCTTGGTTTTCCCTTTCGGATTGACCAACGCTCCAACGACTTTTCAATCTTACATGAATCACATATTCAGTAAGCATTTGCAAAACTTTGTTTTGGTTTTCTTCGATGATATATTGATATATAATACGTCATGGAACACTTGAAACATTTAGATAGAGTGTTAGAACTATTGGAGCAGCAATCACTTTTTGCTAAAATGTCTAAATACGAATTCGGGATGTTGGAGTTTTTATGCTTGGGGCATGCCATCAATAGGTAGGAAGTGCACGTTGATCAAGAAAAAAATCCAAGCTTTGTTAGATTGGCCTCTTACTACCATGACCCAATTGAGAGGGTTCTTGGGGTTATGCACTTATTATCGAAGGTTCGTTAAAGGTTCTCTCGAATAACTGTCCCTTTGACTAATTTGACAAAAAGGGGAGCCTTTCATTGGTCGGAAATTGCTCAATCAACATTTGAGAAACTTAAACAAGAAATGAGTTCATGTGCAGTTTTGGGTGTACCAAACTTTTCATTACCCTTTGTGCTGGAATGCGATGCGTCGGGTGAAGGAATATGTGTTGTTCTAATGCAACAAGGTCATCCAATTGCGTTCAAAAGTTGGAAGCTTAAAGAACATGAGCACAAATACTCTATATATGACAAAGAAATGTTAGCAATCATGCATGTGCTAGCAAAGTTTCGCCAATACTTGGTATGTGGAAAATTCATGGTATGAACGGATCATAATAGTTTGAAATTTTTCTTAAGTTAGAAGGATCTAAACGATAGACAACAAAAATGGGTGAGCAAGGTTCAAGCTTTTGATTTCGACATTGAATATGTGAAAGTGAAAAATAATATTGTGGCAGATGCATTATCAAGAATACCATCTTTGTGCTCCATATCTACGATTGCCATTGATTGTAAGGCTTTCATAACAGCTGAGTATGTAAAAAATGAGTTCGCTAATGAGGTATTAGAAGGAAAGATCGGGGACAAACGTTACAAGGTAGTAGAAGGTCTCATTTTGTATAAAATAGAATCTTCTTGGTACCAAAATCAAAATTTAAGCATAAAATGTTAAAAGCTATTCATGACAGTCCATTGGTGGGCCACCCAGGCTATTACAAGACATATAAGTAGGTAAGAGAAATGTTCTTTTGGAAAGGGCTTAAAAGTGAAATTCTTAAGTACATTCAGGAGTGTCCTACTTGTCAACGAAACAAATAGAGTAGGAATTTCTAGCAGGATTGTTGCAGCCCTTGCCCATTCCAACTCAAAAATGGGAAGGTATTTCAATGGATTTTGTTACTGGGCTGGCCGTGGTTCAAGGAAATAGTTGCCTCTTTGTAGTTATTGATCGTTTGACAAAGTATGCTCATTTCTTCCCGCTCTTCACTAAGTATGATGCCCCTGTGGTAGCTAGAATATTTTTTAGAGAAATCTTTAAATTACATGGGCTGCCAACATTGTTAGTGACAGAGATAGCAGATTTATGAGCTCATTTTGGCAAGAGCTCTTTCACCTAGCAGACACTGAATTGACCCCGAGTACAAGTTATCATCCTCAAATGGATGGTCAAACCAAAGCCACCAATAAGTGGATTGAAGGGTATCTAAGGAGTTATATTTTAGGGCAACAAAATGCATGGATCAAATGGTTGCATTTAGGAGAATTCTGCTATAATACTTTTTATCACATGTCAATCAGAATCACACCTTTCAAAGCTTTGTATGGGTACAATGCAAAGTCTTTTGTGGATTTGGTCATTCTTGATAGTAGAGTTCCGGGAGCTAAAGACTTGATCCAACAAAGTCAAGATATCCTTAGAACTCTCAAAGACAATTTTCAACAAGCATAGAATCAACAAAAGTTGTATGTTGATCAACATAGAATGGAAAGGAAATTTGAAGTAGGGGACATAGTAAATTTGTGATTGCAGCCCTATAGGCAATCTTTGATCAAGCAATGTGGAGTTGAGAAACTCAAACCCCGATTCTATGGTCCATATAAAACCATGAAGAGAGTAGAGGAGGTTGCTTATGAATTGGAATTACTCGGATGTAGTTGAATACATAATGTCTTCCATGTTTCGTGCCTAAAAAGGGCACTTGGACAACATATTACCACTTCTATAGAGCTCCCTCCATTACATGAAGAAGGCAAGTTTATCTTAATACTTGAAGACATCCTTGAGGTCCGTGAAAGGAAGTTAAGAAACCGAAGTATCAAATAATACTTGATCCATTTGAAAAAATTGTCGGTTGAGAATGCCACATGGGAAGGAGTGACCATTTTAGAGCATTCCAACTTACAATCACTTGAAGACAAGCAATTTCGGGAAGGGAGAACTATAATATCCCCTCCACTAAAACGCTGATTAGCATACAATTGAGGAGAGAACGCTGTCATTTTATTAATCAAATTGCCATGGAAGGAGCGCTACCAATTAATAAGCAAATCGCCCTTGGTTAGAATGCATATTACAACAGTTACATATTATAAACAACAGTCATTAAAGTCATTAACAACAATAATTATTAATTAATTAATTATAGTCATTAAGCATTCGTTTGACAAAAGGTCACAATCCTTGGAGGAGACATGTTGTTTGAATGCAAAGTGATGAAGGTATTTATATTCATTGAATTGATGAGAAGGAAATCATTCAATCATATACATTCAAAAATTCAACTTGTACAAGCATCATGCTTTACAACCACTTTTAAGGACAAAATCCATTAATCGTGTAATCTGATTACAAGGATGAAAATCCTTGTAATCATTATAACCCAAGGACGAAACCCCTTGAAGAATTATATTTTATTATTAATACAATTACATTTTTTTAATTTAAAGTATTATTCTAAGTACAAGTTTACATTTAAAAAAATATTATTTCAAGGAATTTCCAAGCAAACCAAATTCTTGTATAATATTCTGATTAGGAATATTACATCAGAGTTGCACCCAACTTCCTTTCCTTGAAATGAAGTCATAGCTTTCTTTCTTTTCTTGTTTTCTAATGGATGTAATTTTGGATGCAACTTCGAACAAGTCTCCTCTTTATTACTATCAACATCACAATGTTCACAATGCCTTTTAATATCCTTTTGAGAAAAAGAAGTTGTGGCATTACGTTTATTTTTCCATTTACCTTTTCCCTTTGGTTTGGAATCACCACCTTATTTTGATGTACTTGGAGAGGTAGACGAACCCTTTCTTTTGTCCATCTCAAGGTAGTGAGCTTGAGAACAAGCCTCATCTATATCCATAGGCTTGGACAAGAGTACATGTCTCTTTAGATGTTTATGGATTCCTCCCACAAACTTTATCAAGGTTTCAAGGTATGGTAACATCCACACATAATAATGGAAATATACTTAATAGAAACCACAATATGCAATATATAATATAGATCATACAACATGAGAGATATTGGCGGGCCAAGATGCCCTAATATGCAATATATTCAGAAACATAATAATACCCTTAAGGTAAGGAAACACCATACAATACTCAAGGAAGGAATAACTGCACAAATTCTTAATGAAAATATACCTATGTTGCAGAACCCCCTGCTCTCCCCCTTGACGTCTCCTGCCTGGAGACGCCTCCGGTACAAGGACGTCCCGAGCACGCACGGAGGCATCCATAACAGTGCTTTACACGTTCGACACTGTTCCGGATGCCTCCGAGCATGCCCAAACCATCTCCTAGTGTTTCCAGCGGGGGCATGGGACAGTTGGTTGCCCTAGAAATTCGAAAATCGCCTATTTTTAACAGCAAAAAATCCCCACGGAAAAAAAGCCCTAAAGTCAACATGACAGACCATGACTGCGTGACAATGACAGAAGAGTGTCGTGGATGTGGAAGGCAGGGATGAAGGTTGACGACGACAATTGCTTGACGCGGACGGTAGCAACTGGCAAACAAAATAATTATTCAATGACAATTTGTTTTGTTTTGTTTCATTTTTATTTCATTTATTTTATTTTAGCTTTTTATTTTTAATTTTGTTATTTTTAAATTTAATTTAATTTTATGTTTTGTTATATTTTATAATTTTGTTTTAAATTTTTTATTTTTATGACTTTTAATTTTTTAATTTTTTTAATTGTGTATTTAATTTTCATATTTATATTTTAAAAATTTGCGAACATAATTTTATCCTCGTCAAACTCGAACTCGAACTCGAACCTTGTAACTTTGATTATGAATATGAGGACAATCTGAATCTAGATGAATCATGATTTATTCTAGATATGCATTTTGAAAATTTGAATGTATTTGCAATGTCTACTTTGAACATTTTGAAGCAATGAATGAACAAACACTGTGTATTTTCAAGTGTAAAAAAATGAGTAATATGCATTGTTTATATATATATATATATATATATATATTTTAAAAATATATATATACAGACGTACCCACGGCATATCCAAATCAAGGTTCTAGAAAAATGGTGTACCCACGTACTCGAGTCGTACGCGTACCCATATCCATATCCAAACAACATAGAAATATACTTAATAGAAACCACATTATGCAATATATAATATAGATCATACAACATGAGAGATATTGGCAGGCCGAGATGTCCTAATATGCAATATATTCAGAAATAGAATAATACCCTTAAGGTAAGGAAACACCATACAATACTCCTCAAGGAAGGAATAATTGCACATATTCTCCTAATATGAGAGTACCACTTTGAGAGGACAAATTCCAATATGCTTCTATGGAATAAAATACTCTCTACTTCACATTCTTCACAATGATATTCCTATCCTTTATATAGACCTTTATTACTAATAATGGATAGGTACACTTCTAATCCCAATGTACGCTGACTCATTACCCAATGTAACTAATTCCACAAGTTACATTTTGACCAATAAATGTGACCCATATAACTAAGGGGGTGTATGACCATGTTGGCATCTCCATCAACCCATATACATTATAATATCATTATAATATCATATCCCTAGGTACATAACATGGTTTGCTACATCTTTGCCCATTTGGACTGCCTTCTTGTGGAACATGCTTGTATAAAGATGCATACTTTGGCCTTACTTTTGCCTAATATATTGCTAATACATGGACCTCTCATTCTCATTACAGATAGGATAAAACTCTCTTTGGATTAACACCTTAAGCACATCCCATTTAGTGATTGAAGGTCAGTAATTAACAACCAAGGATTGAACATAAATTTCAAACCAAGTTAACACATGATTTGTTAACTTTAACTTTAGAAAAAATATTTGTTGACTTTCATTAATCTGATGCAAACTGAAATATGCCTCTATCTGGGCTAACCAATGGCCCAGCTTGTTTGCATTCAACTCTCTTTCATAAGGCTGAATTTCAATCTTTGCTTCGCCTTTGAATGGAGGCGTAGCTTGGTTTGTATGGGTCTTCTCCTTCTCATGGTTTGATTTCTTTGATTCTTCACTTGCTTTTGGATTCTCCTTGGAAACACCTAACTTTGCCAGTAGAACCTCCATATTGGACTTGAACTTGTCAACTTTCCCTATGGACAGAGAGATGTTGGCGCAACATCTCCTTCCAACTTGCAAAACCTTTCTTCTTCAATTTGAGGTACTTCATCTAAATGAGCCATGCCTCTCACTTCTCTGTTTCACCTTCTTGTGGATATCTCTTGCAGTAAAGGAAATAAGATACCTTCTATTCTAGCACTTATTGCTCTGGCAACAATCATCAATCTTCGACAATGGCTACAATACACAAACCATACACAATGGAACAATAACCAGCTTTGATAACAAGCTGATACATAATTTGTGTGGAGTTTCCACTACTAACTCATCAATACGAATCCTATACTGAATCGTAACAACTTGATTGCTTTACTGCTGTTTTTTTATCACTTATAAAAAAGCCATTAATGATGCTAGTATTGAATTGCAATAGTACTGAAATGTAAAGGAAAACTAAATAACATGTGCAAAGTAAGCAACTACTGAAACCTTGGAGAAACACAACTTGGGAAAACTCTAGAAGTGTGAGGGAAGGAACCTCCTCTTGCTACTTTATTCTTTGAAGTGACAGGGGTACTGCCATCCTTAGGCCTCCATGGACATTATTTACAATACAATATACCCAAACTTGTATACAATATATTGTCACTTACAAACACTTCTTCACACACAACCCACAACCCAACACCAACAATCAAGAACAACTACTAGGAGAACAACAATGAATACATGGATGAATCACCGCTTGACTCAAGCCAACACTTAACTACTAACCGATTGACTGTTGCCTTTGCCATACCATAGGGAAATACATTTAATGCATCAAGAGAAAAACCTGAGAAGAAGAACCGGCCCAAAAGTGGAAGAGAATGTTTATAAACCGTTACTTGGTTGTGTCTTCGCTGTGGGCAAAATCACTGCGTAAAATAGGGTGAAATCACTGTGGCAATTATCTAACCACCACGTGCACTAACGGGGTAGTTACATAACCTCTGCTTGTAGGAATTGGTGGTTGTATCACCTTCAACAAAACTCTATCTTTTTGCAACAAGAACCTAGTGAAGCCTACTCATCTAAGATGTCTGGATCATCTCAAACTTGACTTTGTTTCTATAGACTCCTTTTGTACTTATCTGATCCACCTTGTTGACTGGAACTTCATGGGAAAAAATTTCTTAGGAAGTGTTACGAGTGGCATATTACATATTTTGAGATTAGTGGACTATTTATTTTATCTTGCTAACAACTAATGATCTAGAATTTAGATCAGACGGGTTGAGGAGTTTCAGTTATTAGGGCTAATCCTAGGGTTTGCAAAGGTGCTGGGAGTTGGGTTGGGTTATAGATCTCTAGAAATAAGGGCATTGCAGGTCTAGTGGTTAGCTTACCAAGTTGGGTTAGATTATTTTCATCTAAGACAATATAACCATAGGTTGCAAGAAGAGTATCACCTCCTGTAGATTGAATCATCATAGAGATCTTAGGATTGAAAGCTTTAAGATGGTATATGAAGGCCATTCCAGTTAGGGAACGTACTTCTATGGGTATTCTTCCCAAGTCATTTTGAATATAATGTCGAAGTCTGAGAAAAACTCCATAGATGCTCTCTTGATAGTAGTGATTTGCAGTACTAGGATAGGTTATCACCGTTCTCTTTGAATTCTTTGTATAAAAAACGAACCTACTCGGCCTAATCATTTATTGATGGATGGTTTAGGTTTAAATTCCAATCTAGGAACTTGGTTTTGAAAGAAATTGCAAGAAGCCTAAGGGCTACATTAGGGGCTTGAATGTGGTGCTCAAAACAAATGTCAGCTACATCTTGGAGGCGGTTTATAGGGGTAGTGAAACTTTTGCCAAAACAATATGTGAGGGCTTTGAGGGCAGACCATAGGATATCTTTCCATTGTAAGATGTGTTGTTTGGTCCAAAATCCTGCTCCAAAAGGCATTTATGAGATTAAGTGTTCCAGAGAGAAAAGTGGGAACAATAAGGGACTTTCATCATCCATTTTAGGATTACTGCTTGATCAATCTAGGGCACAACTGTAGGTATGTGGTTCCATGATATAACTTGCATAGAATAGTTTCCAAGAGATGCAGTGCTACCACCAGAATCTTAATACTAGTTGTTTAGAGTTACAATTTATTGTTCTAATCTTGCTGCTAAAGTTAATGTGCTTTACTTTGCCATTTTAAAAAATAGGGGAAGAGTAGTTCAATTCAAAAATAAACATAAAAGGAGAGGGAAGGGAGAGCAAAAAAGAGGATTTCCAGTGAAGTGAATGCCAATGCTTCAAGAACTAAAGTATGTCAAATCACAGTTATACCACTGTATTCCTGACTCAATAGTTATAGAAACTTGTAGACACAATGGGCAATCTTCTAGGTGCATAAATTGGAATACATAACTCAAGAATTCTTCACTAAATGTAAACACACAAAAGACTCATAGTTGTTGCACACAGAGCTTTCAAATTGCTTTAAAGCTTGAAGCACATAAAACAAAGACTGTTTTGAGGGAAACGAAAATAATTCTTAAGCGAATTAGACTAGCTGTAGCACAATCTAATTAATGTATTCAATTCTGTAACTAAGCATATTACCAAACCTTTGACATAAGCATGGACTCAAAACAAGAAATAATGGGTGACATTTAGTGAGCAGAAGAGAAAATTTAAATGAGTAATAATCTATTATAGTTTTCACTGAGTTTCTTTACACAAAGTGCCAACCTTGGCAGACAAGCAAAGTCCAAAAGCAAGAGAGAATAGCAGGTGTAAACCTGACTAAATTCCACTAGCATTTTGGGACTAAAATTTGCCGACCTTTTACAACAAGAAACGTCCGTTATATAGATAGATTTGTCCATGAAGCTCGCTCAGCCCATTATTGGAGTGGTTGCAACATTCAATGATGATTGGAGAATGCAGTTGGGATTTTAATAGATTTGTTGGCCTGGAAGCCATGCTTCTTCAAGGCAAAATATTTGACCTTTAGTTCTTTGTCTCTGACTTCTTATAATGCACACGCCAAACAATGACTCATGTCACTATGAGTATTTTACATTCAATTCTGGGGGATAATTGCAAATTGATAAAAACATTAAAGGCAAATTGTCGTTGGGATTTTCTTAGGACTGCCATTCCATCATGCCGTGCGCAAACTTTTGCATTCAATTCACATACCGATCAAATCGATACATCAATCCAGCGTAATTTTAGGACCTTCGAGTTGATTTCTCATTACTCGTCTTGAATTTTGTTGCTTATGAGCCTTTCAGCTAGTGAGGAACCACTTGCAATCTAAATGTGCCACACAGATTTGACACAGTCCATTTGAGGGTCTTGACGGCCTTGATGGGCCAGACGGCCGTTGATCTTGGTTCTTGGGTGCCTTTGGTGACTAGGTCTGCTCATTCAGTCGTATACCATTTTACTTTTCCCCAATATTGATTTCCTTGCCACGCAACAACATGTCGCTTTGCCCAGGATTCCCTATGCTTTGATTTTGCTTTGGCCATGAAGCAGTGGGATGATACCCCGTGGTGACATCCTGCTAACCTGATGCTCAGATGTGTATTAGGAATGCATAGACCACCTTGGAACAACGGGTCACCTGTGGCACAATCTCGTTAATTTGCTCGCCTGGAGGCCTGTTGACTAACATGGATGACTCTAAGACGACGGGTCGCTAAGATTGTGCCACATGGCATAATCCCACTGATCCACTTGTCTGGAGGCCTGTTTACTTGTACGGATGGCTTCGGGACAATGAGTCGCCTAGATCATGCCACGTGGCATAATCCCACTAATCCACTCATCCAGAGGCTTGCTACATTCTTAAAGTCCCACAGAGTGGCCAAAAGATGCTATGTGGTTTTGGGAAAGATTGCTAAAAATCGACTAAGTGGTTGAGACCACTAGGAGTTGTGAAAGACTGCCACGTGGATCCAGGAGCAAAATGGGCACCTACGGGCAACGATACAAAAGAAACATTGTTAGCAACTTGAAAATTCGAAAACAAATGATTAGAAAAATTCAAACGAAAATGGCTATGCTTTTTGAAATAGAAATGGTTTAAGTTTTTGAAATAAAAGCAAAAAGTGTGCGGAAACTTAATGAAGAGAGCCATTTTCATTGAATTTAAAGCTAAAACTTTGCCTATTTATACAAAGTGGGCTAAGGTAAAAGGGGAATTTCATAAGCACTTAGCCAATTGACATTAAAATAATAGAAAAGCTAGTCACACTGCTAAAGGCAAAATTACAAAAGACTCTAACAAGTGCAAACCATTATTTAAATTAAACCAGTTCTAGATGTGCTATTCAGACCAAGGATCTATAATAAAGATTTACTTTGTAGACTCAGTAAAATTAATGAAATACAAATTCAATATTTCAAATTTTCACATCCAAACAACTGCAAACCATAGGCCTTACAGAAAGAAAAGGGTCCACATATGAAAACTGAAGATGGGGTGTGTTAGTCGCAACAAATGACGACTTATGTGGGAAAAATGTTGTCCATCATTTAGAATTCGAGTTGCAAGCCTTCGTCCCTACACAAAACACTGACTGCAAGAAAATCCTTAGACATAATAAAAAAATGAAGGCACTAAAGTCTTTTGCTTTGCTTGGGCTGGCTAAACTGGATTTTCGATGAGGGATTTTAGTAGAAGGTCACGCTACGCAGTGATTTGAACAAGTTCATGAAGAGTGATATTTGCTTTAATTTTCTTCATATCCTCTACTATATTATATCCAATTTTGCTTTGAGACGACTGAGTCTCCACATGGGATTTGGATTCATTAGGTCTTGGAGGTGGAGGGTCATTCCTAGCATTATGATTAGAAAGAGTTGCGACATTGTTTGGAGGAGTTGAGGTAGTGAGGGGTTGTTGTTGTTGTTGTCAGTTCCTAAGGGCATAATTGATTTTTTGAAATTGTTGCAAAGCATGCACTTCACTAGCACTCTTTTCTAGTTCATTCTCTTCTTGGCTAGGAAACTCCATGGTTTCTAACACCATGGCTATGCTAGGTGGCCTACCAGCATTAGATGACTTAGGTTGGTTTGGTACTACCTCATACTCTTCCATTTCCCTTTGGAATATGTTGAAGGCATTGCAAAATTTAATGCAATCAAGCTCTCCATGTTGGGTTGTGTTATGCACATGACACCAATTAGTAAGAGCCATCTCATAGATGTTGATTTTAGGAAGCTTATTGGGATAAGGCTATGGCTGATTGTGGGGACGATTGTAATTCTTGCTTTGCCTTTGGTAAGTGAAGTTCCTATTTAAACTCTCAGCACCAGAGCTACCTATTTGCCTTTGTAAACTGAGAAAGTTATTACTCAATCTTTGCACCATTCGTTGGATGGCATACAACTCATTTTTTGTAGACTCTTGGGGTTTAGCTTGGGTATTGTTAGCAGTTGCTAACGTTATTTAGCTTTGCAAGTGGGGAACTACCTTATTGCTAGCTAGGTTTAGAAAACCCATGTGCTGATTTGGAGTAGCATGTCTCAAAGGGAGATGGTTACTTATTTGTAACAGTTGAGACAAAGGCACATTTTGGTTTGCATTATGAATGAGGTTCAAGGCTGACATGTTGGGTAATACACTTGGGATGGGGGCCATCATCTGGCCTTATGGATTGAGTTGCCTATCGATCTTGATAGCTTTAGTGTATGCCAAAGGCAAGGTTATCATCACAAGGTCTCGCCTTAAGAACATAGCAGTCGACGGGTCCAATGCATTTTTGTACATCTCTAATACCAGCTGAGCATCAGGTTTGTAAAGATTAGTGACTTGACTATACATCTAATAATGGGCATTGAAATTCCTAATAAGTTCATTGGGCTCTCGTTTGATGCTTGCAAACTGTTGATATAAGACGCTTGGGTCCATAACTTGCCTAAATTGGCTAGGAAAGTACTACTGAACTGTCCCAGCTTGAAATGGAGTCCTCGGGAAGGTTTAGGAACCAATCATATGATATGTCCATAAGTGTAAAGGGGAATAGTCTGCAAGCCACATCTTCATGCTTGACGTTGAGGTGTCTTAGGGTAGTTTTGTATGAGGTTATGTTCTCCCATGCAGTCCTTCCTACACTAGGAGGGAATCTTGGCAAGTACCTCTCTGGATTTCTAAGTAAGCCATGGACCATCCTAGGAATGTTTATGGCAGACCCAACAAGCCAAGCTAATGGTAAAGTTGCGAGTATATACCGGATTTGGGCGGTCTGAGAAGTTGAGCCAATAGAGGTAACTAAGGGATATGTCTACCTCTAGCAGTTCGAGTTCTCCTATGGATTTGTAGTGGCAAGATAATCAATCTCCCATGGACAGATTGGGCCCTGGTAATGTGCACACTAGGATCCAGCTTTGTTTACAATGCACAATTGAGTCAAAACTACTTTTCTTGGGCAAATTGTTGTGTGTGTTTAAGCTTACAACAGGATGGGGAAGCAAAAGTAGAAGCAAGCAAAGCAAAAGTTAATGAATTCCAAAGCATATAACAATTCTTAACCAATCTTTAACAACTTTCAGCACTTTATAACTGTTCTAGTACTCAATCAAAGATTAAACTACAACTGAAACGACCCTCCTTTTAGTGCTAGTTGTTGTTTGGTTCAAAATCTTGCTCCAAAAGGCACTTATGAGATTAAGTGTTCCAAAGAGAAAAATGGGAACAATAAGGGACTTTCATTCTCCGTTTTAGGATTAATGATTGATCAATTCAGGGCATGATTGCAGGTGTGTGGCTCCATGATATAGCCTATGTGGAATAGCTTCCAAGAAATGTAGTGCTACAACTAGAGGCTCAATATTAGTTGTTTAGAGTTACAATTTAATGTTCTGATCTTTTTGCTAATTTCACTTTGCCATTTTATAAAATAGGGGAAAGGTAGTTCAATTCCAAAATAAACATAAAAGGAAAGGGAAGGGAGAATAGAAAAGAAGATTTTCAATCAAGTGAATGTCAATGCTTCAAGAACTGAAGTATGCCAAATAATAGTTATACCACTGTGTTCCTAGCTCAACAAATGCACAAACTCTTAGAGACACAATAGGCAAGCTTCTAGGGACATAAATTGGGATGCATAACTCAAGAATTCTTCACTAAATTTAAACACACAAAAGACCTGTAGTTGTTGCACACAAACTTTCAAATTACTTTATAGCTGCAAGCACATAAAGCAAAGAGCGTTTTAAGGGAAACAAAAATAATTCCTAAGCAAATTAGACTCGCTATAACACAATTTAATAACTATATTCAATTATGTAACTAAGCATATTACCAACTCTTTGACACATGCATGGACTCAAAACAAGAAATAATGGGTGGCATTCAATGATTAGAAGACAATTTAAACAAGTAACAATCTATCACAGATTTGATAGTTTCTTTACACCAAGTGCCAACCCTGGCAGATAAGCAAAGTCTAAAAGCAAGAGAGAATAACAGGTGTAAACCTGACTAAATTCCAACAACGTTTTGGGACTAAAATTTGTCGATCCTTTACAATAGGTAACGTCCCTTATATAGACAAATTTGTCCATGAAGCTCGCTCAACCCAGTACTAGGGTGGTTACTACATTCAATGATGATTGGAGAATGTAGTTGGGATTTTGACAATTCCGTCGGCTTGGGAATGATCTGTATTTAGAAGCCACACCTCTCTAAGACAAAATATTTTTCCTTTATGTTTTGTCTCTTTTGCCTCTTTATAATGCGCATGCCAAGCAATGATTCATGTCACTCTGAGTATTTTACATTCAATTCTAGGGGCTAATTGCAAATAGATTCAAATATTTAAGGAATATTGTCGTTGGGATTTTCTCGAGACTGCCATTCCACCATGCCCTGTGTAGACTTTTGCATTCAATTTGCAGACTGATCAAATGGATATGTCGATCCAACCTGACTTTAGGACCTTCGAGTTGATTTCTCATTTTTTGTCTTGAATTCTATTGCTTTTGAGCCTTTTAGTTGGTGAGGAACCACTTGCAATTTGACTGTGCCAGCAGACTTGACACACAGTCCATTTGAGGGACTAGACGGACTAGATGACTGTCGATCTTAGTTCTTGGGCTCCTTTGGTGACTAGGTTTGCTCATTCAGTTGTCAACCTTCTTTCTTTTTCCTGGGGTTGATTTACTTGCCATGCGGCAACCTGCCACTTTGCTAGGGCCTTCCGTGAGCTTTGACTATGCCTTGGCAATGAAGCAATGGGATGTTTTCATGTGGTGACATCTCACTAAACCGGTGCTAAGATGTGTATCAGGAATGCATAGACTACCTTGGACAATGGGTTGCCAGGATTGTGCCACATGCCTCAATCTCGTAATACACTCACCTGAAGGCTCGCTAACTTGTACGGATGGCTCCGGGGCAGTGGGTCTTCAGGATCATGCCACATGGCGTAATCCCACTAATCTGGTCGCTCGGAGCCCTGTTAACTTGTATGGATGTCTCTGAGATAGTGGGTTTTCGTGATTGTGCCACATGGCGTAATACTGCTAATTTGCTTGCTCGGAAGCCTGCTAACTTGTATAGATGGCTTCAGGACAACGGGTTGTCAGGATCATGCCATGTGGCATAATCTTGCTAATCTGCTCGCTTATAGGCCTGCTGCATTGTTGAAGTCCCACAGAGTAGTTGACAGATGCCACGTGGCTCCAAAAAAGATTGTTGAAAATTGACTAAGTGTTAAAACGCTTTTGCGAAGGGGTCAGGACCGCCGGGAGCCGCAAAAGATTGCCACGTGGCTTCGGAAGCAAAATGGGCACCTATGAGCAACGATACAAAAGAAACACAGTCAACAACTCGAAATTTCGAAAACAAACGGTCAGGGAAATACAAACGAAAACGGCTATGCTTTTTGAAATAGAAACGGTTGAGTTTTTGAAATAAAAGCAAAAAGGGTGCAAAAACATAACGAAGAGAGTCATTTTCATTGAATTTAAAGCTAAAACTTGCCTATTTATACGAAATTGACTAAGGTAAAAGGGGAATTTCATAAGCACTTAGCCAATTGACATTGAAATAATGCAAAAGTTGGTCACACGACTAAAGGCAAAATTTCTAAAGACCCTAAAAAGGTCAGATCATTATTTAAATTAAACTAGTTCTAGATGTGCTATTCAGACCAAGGATATATAATAAAGATTGACTATGCAGACTTGGTAAAATCAATGAAACACAAATTCAATATTTCAGATTTTCACATCTAGACAACTGCAAACCATAGGCGTAACAAAAAGAAAAGGTTCCCCGTATGAAAACTGAAGATGGGACGTGTTAGTCACAACAAGATGTTCAGAGGGCTGCTAGAATTCCAGGCAGGGATTGGTTCAATCCTTGGGTTTGCCAATGTGCTTTTGGGCAAAAATCTTTGGCTGGGGGGTAAAGAATGTGTTTTGGAATATGGGGTTGTAGATTTGGTAGCAAATCTACTTCTCCTTGATCTAGGAGATCATTACAAGAATTCAATAGGTTTTTTTGTAGTTACAAATCTAGTCTAAATTGTTTCCACATGTTACTAGGTTCCTTTATAAGCTGAGTCACTAGGTGAACAATATGTTTTTCTCTCGAAAGTAGATTCCCAAGATTCTTCACCAAGATCTTGGTAGTAGAGTGTGTGTTCTAATAAAGAGAATGTTTGATTGAAAAGACATTGGCTGCTTCAAAGATCTTAATGATAAAAATACTTGCATCCAAAGTCTCAAATCTGCCAAACCAATTTCTTCAATCTTCAGTTTAAGTCCCACTAGATGTGCCAAAAACTATTGATTTTTAAAAGGCATTGTGCAGGCCATTATTGGAGGGATTGGAAGCAGAATTCGGGAAAAGCCATCCTCAACTATAAAACAAAGGACTTGTATAAGCAAGTATGCCATTCCAGTTCCATTGCACCCCAATTGAACAAACAATGACTGGTTCAAGATCCTGAAGTCCGATGGCAAAGACGTTGCCAACTTATTTGGAAAACTAGAACATCCTTCAAACACAAGGTGATAGGATGGCTAGTAATACATCAAGGTTTAGCCTTTAAAGCAAGGCTCATTTACAGATGCATTTTGTATGGTGTGTGGGAAAGAAGAAATAGCTGATCATATCTTTTGGAAATGTCCAACAGCAAGAGGCCTTTGGAGGTGGCTGCAAGCTGAATTCAATTTTCCTTTTATTGCTCCTCTCTCTAGGAAAGGGCCTCATTTAGGGGATTCTTGGATGGTTAGGAACAGCTGAAAGGTTTATGGCATACAACACATTTGGAAGCAATCAGCTTTCTTTGGAGGACAAGATGCCATGCTGTCTTTCAGAATGACACCTCCCCTCTTTGTATGGGGAAGCTGAGGCTTTTTAGACAAGAGTTGGTTTGGATTGTACAAGCTAAGTTTGAGTGGTTTCTTAGAGATGTGAACTCTTTGCCCATTGGGGCACAGACTCAAGTGCTTTCTTTCCTTGCCTACATAGGGAGAAATGCTTCCTATTAGCCTTATGTTTAGTTGATGTAATCTTTGCTTTTTTTGCTTTGTGCTTTGTGATTTAACCTTTCGTTCCCTGGAGTAATATATGATGCATTTTTCAAAAAATAAATAAATTTGTTGATCTTTTGTTTTAGATTGCTTGATGTTTTATGGTAGCATCCAAAGTCCGGCGACTACAATGGGAAGCATTAGTAGTTTTAGACCAAGACAACCTTTGGAGAAGTCCGACTTCCTTTGATTCTATCCTAATACTAATCTATTGCTGTATCTTACTCTATTGCTTTGGTTGGGGGTGCAAAGCGTGCGAGAAAGGAAAGAATTGCATTACCATAAAGGCGATGCATCGAGATAAGAGTGATCTTAAAACCTTATTTGACAGGATACAAGCACAAAACAATCTATAATATTAACCTTAATGTCTTCACAACACAACTAATGAGGTGCAAAAGGTAATAAATCCAATACTACAAACAAACATTCACAGACTAAATGATTCACACACAATTCAGATGGAGGATAGAAAAGAGAGCCACAATGGGAAGCGTTGGGCAATTTTAGACCAAGACAACTTTTGGAGAAGGATGTCTTCCTTTGATTCTATCCTAACACTAATCTACTGCTATATCTTACTCTATTGCTCTAGGTACAAGCACAAAAAAATCTATAATCTTAACCTGAATGTATTCACAACACAATTAATGAGGTGCAAAATGTAAGAAATCCAATGCTACAAACGAACATTCATACACTGAATGATTCACACACAATTCAGATGGAGGATAGAAAAGAGAGCCACAACAACTTTATTATATGCTTCATGAAAAATAAAATTGTGTTTCACTTGTAAAATGATTACAAAGATACTAGACTACCAATAATAGCATATACAAAATAATAATTGCATAATGTACAATGGCAGAGCAGAGTATGAGAACAATAGCACCTTTGTATTGATAAAAGATGGTTCTCCTTACAATTCATTATAGTACAAGGAGCTCTTGATACCAATGCCCTTACCCCGATGTATATCCTTCTATTTATAAAACAAAAGACTTAATGGTTTATCACTTAACATGACTGTCAACACCCGAACATAACCAACAAGAGTCATTGCAAACTGCCTAATGCCGACAATACAACCATTAACCACATAATGACATTTACTACTAACATATAATTAATAAGACACTGATAACAATACTGACAGTCTACATTACCTTAAATCAAATCGGAGTCCATTCCGACACAACCCATATACAACATGATAAAAAATAAGAACGAAGATGAAAGATGAGGACAGTCCTAGTGGAGTGACCATTAGTGAAGGGTTTGTGGTGGAATGACTAGATGCCCAAGCTGAAAATCTGCTTGGAAAACTTTGAAGCTCTGAAGACATACAGGACACCGAGCTTTTCCACACAAAACCACTACCCAACATGTTTCTAAAAAAACACAAATCCATTCATGATTTTTTCTTTTAACAATTCGTCTTGATGTGATGACAAAAGACTAAAAATACAAGTGTTAACTGACCATATGGTGGTGCCAAGATTGAAGTCGTTGAACCATACAACTGCATGGTGTTTGACAAGGATATGGCAACAGATGACTAAACAAAGGTTGGATGTACAGGTCCCATGAGTTGGAAGTCCAGTCTTGTGGTTGTGCAATGACTAAAGGTGGCTGTATTACATGTGTTTGATCGATGGTTGTATGGAACCAAATGGTTGGTTACAGGTGGTTGCAGATGCATGACAAGATGTGGTTGTATGGGTGCAGGGCATATGGTGCTTGTTGCGCCTCTGTGATGTTTGTATGAGCAGTGACTATCGAGGGTTGGCTGAATAGTGAGGGATATTTGGTGGTACGGTTTTGGACATATGGTAATGATTTGTTGTGGTGTTGGCCAGACAATGACGATCCACTGCAGTGTTGGTTGGATGGTGATTGATTGTGTTGGGCATGTGGTCAGGGATGGGTGGCCATACATGATGTTTTATGAAAAATTCTTTCACGTGCTTGGACATACATTAAAGGGTCCATGCTGGTTGTACTACGGTGTGGGTGGTTGCACATGGGTTGGTTGTACATGACTGTTGGGGGCTATCCATACCATGACATTGGAATGGTTTGGTGTTGGCAAGGTGTATGAACCTTCTGCTCCTTGGTTGTTAGGTGGGTGGATGTTAGGTGCTGACATCAGCTTGCTAAGCATCAAGAAACTAGGCATCGAGCGATTAAACGTTAGGCGGATGAGCGTTAGTCGCTTAAGCATCAGGCAAATGAGCATTAGTCGCTTAAGCATCAGGCGACTGAGCATTAGTTCACTAAATGTTGGGCAACTGAGTGTCGATTGGCTAAGCATTGGTTGACTGAGCATCGGCCAATTAACTGTCAATTGATCAAACATCAGTTGGATGGGTGTCGGTTGACTAAACATTAAGTGGCTAAGTGTCGGTTGACTGATTGTTAGTTGGCTGAGCGTCGAGTGATGCAATATTAGGTATTGGACTTTATGATTTTTATGCTTGTTACACTGTCAAACTATTGGGCCAACTTATCCTTGAACTGTGCATTCCTGCCATTGTATGATTTGAACTTTGGTGGGTAAGACAACTGTGATGTTGATGGTTTAGAAGGAATTGACATAAGTAACATATGTTTCTGATGTGCCAATCAATGCCCAGTCCTCAAAGTGTGGCTAGAAAAGCACTGCAACCAAAGACGTTCATCTATGTGCTTGTTGGTTGCCCAGTTATAACACATCTTGCAATATCGTACAAGATCCTCTGATTTGTCACCGGTAAACTTTGTCAGTTTATACTTTTCAAGAGATCGAGTTGATGGGATGACCGTGGCTTTGGTTACAAGTTTCTCACGGTGGCTCGTCGAATACAATTTCTCCTTGAGAAGGTTTGTGTTGGACGTTCCTCTGCTGTCTTTGCACCATCAGACATGCCCCTATGCTTGACCCTTCCTTTGGCAGGGATCCGTTCACTATCTTGCACACCCTTAGATCCCCTTTTCATGCCACTCCTTCCAACTTGTTGTTTAGGCCGTCTTAGGATCTTCCCATGATTCTCTTGCAGCACCCTTTGAGCCAACCTAGTCGGCAAGGTCCACACTTTCTTCCTCTGGAAGGGGTTATGGCAATATCTTGTCGCTCCTTACTCGTTAGTGGCATAGGGTCCACTAGTTTCAGGCCGAACCCTTTCTTGGTTTTGGCTTCGGCTGCGACTCTGACTTCTTGGCTTTCGTTTGGACTTTTACTTCGGACTTTGCTTGAAGGATTTTTAGAATTGGCTGCGTATCACAGCCTTTGTCATCTTTCGTGTTGCTCCACCAATCGAGTAGACCATTAAACTTCTTGTTCCCTTCCTTGACCATGTTGCCCTCTTCTCCCACTTTGTTGGAAGTCAATAGCATGAATTATTTCTTGTATGGCATCGGCTTCCTCTTCTTGGAACTCTTTGTACCGTTGTAATTTCTTTTGTCATTGTGTTTCACAGTTATGTTCTGCACATAGATCTTATAAGATAATATAGTGTCTCACTGAAAGTATTGTCGACTGATATTCACTTTGAACCAACTTTTAACTTAACCTGATGTTCTTGAAAGGCATGGTGCCAAAATGTAGAATGATCACAGCGATACTAGACTACCAATAATATCATATACAAGATAGAAATTGCAAAATATATCATGGAATAGCAGAGTATCATAACAATAGCAGCTTTGAATTCGTAAAAGATAGTTCTCCATACAATTCATGCAGTACAGGTAGGAACTGATACCAGCACTGTTATTCCAATGTATATCCTTCTATTTATAAGACAAATGACTTAATGGTTGTTGGTTGACACAACCGTCAACACCCAAACATAACCAACAAAAGTCATTGCAAGCTATTAATGCCAAAAATACAATCATTAACCACGTAATGACATCTGCTACTAACATGTAATCAATAAGACGCTGATAACAATATTGACGATCAACATCACTTCAAAGGCTAACAACAATGACACTTATATCATAAAAGCTAAGACTATAATCCTAGTTGAAATCTCTCATAAAAATGAATAAAAGTTCTAAAGCCAAAAGATCCTTTGCTCTTGAGAGCTTACATTGTTATATACTAATTTCCCAGCAGTCCTGGGCCAAAAACAGGTGACACCTGCAATCATCGGGGGCGCACAGATCTTTGTCCTTGGACAGATGGCCCAAGCCGCTGAATTCTTCATGAGAGAGCATGTTGGATCATCCGATAGGTCCATCAACGCTTTTTGTTCATTCATATCCTTTTCCTGATCCCCGTGGGAAACTTCTGATCATTGCTGGAGGTGGTTTTGATATTTTGATGGCCGATTTGATTCTTTTATCAGTTAGGGCCTCCAGACTGTTCGATCTTCTAAGATGGCATGATCAATGGTGCAGGAATCTGCAGGGTTGATCTTTGTTTATTATTCTTTGCAGACCTGTGAGTGGTCCACGTGTTTTCCCACATCACACTTCTTTTTTGAAGGGGCGCCCCCCACAAGACGAAATATTGAGAAGGCTTTTACCTTAATGAATACTTGATTAAATTCACTTCATTGGTTCAGGATGAATCAATGGTGCGGGGAGAGCTTTGTTGTAGCAGACTGTTGTCAGTCAGAGATGATCTGTCATTTGTTGATCTTGCCATTGTTTTGTTTTGAAGTCCTGTCGATACAATTATTGGGTAGGTATTGATTTTATTTATATGTTAAACTCTGTAAACGAATAAACAATAAATTTTGCAAATAACTTTTTTGTTTATTTGGTATCTTGATTTTATCTTCCAATTTCTTAATATGGCATTTTTGTTTTGGAAGGCTGCTGGAGTTCTTGCTCAAATTGAAAAGGTCAATTACAAACGACGGGGTATTCAGGTAGTTGGCTTCATTATGTGTTTTTACTTTTTGGGTGGCAGAAGATTCTATTGTACTCATATTTGGCTGGCTGGCTTAAATTAATTTGTACATTTTTACCTTTGTCTACTAGTTACTGAAAGTTCAGGATGTCATTTTATATGTTGTTCTTTAGTGGAGTGCAGAGGAGGAGGAAGCATTTAAAGCACAGGTGATAGAAAGTTATGAAAGAGAAGGAAATCCATACTATGCAACTGCAAGACTCTGGGATGATGGCATAATTGATCCTGCTGATACAAGAAAGGTTTTAGGTTTGGCTTTAACTGCTTCAAAGCAAGATACCCCAACAAGAACTTCTTATGGAGTCTTCAGGATGTAAACCGATTTTTTTTTTTTATGGTAATAGCCAGAATGGTTGCGAGGCATCAATAAAATTTGTATTCTTAAAGATTTTGAAACAGTAGTCAAGCCAATGGAAATTTTCTTGATGGCAATTTTATAAAGTGGCTGTTTTCACAAACGAGGGCCATGGGCCAGCATTGGGAAAAAAATAGAAGCATTGAATGATCTGGCTCTAAGTGGAAAATTCACAAGGAAATGGTTGACAATTGCTTGCATTGAAAGTTGGGTCAAATCCAATTGGAGATTAAATATAGAGATGAGATTTCTTCCGAATGATTTTTTCTGGGTATTATGCCCTCGAAATAGAGCTAAGAGGAGATTTTAGAAAATTGTCATTAGTTAATGGGAAATGCTAGGTTATTTCTCCAAAAATGGGAACCTAATTACAATTCGTTAAAAATAACATTAGGGTGTATGCCAGTTTGGGTCATGTTCTATGCTTTGCCTCCTAAATTTTGGACTCACTAAAATAAATTACTAGATGTTTGGGAAAGGTGTTGGAAATAGATAAAATAAACAGTGAAGGATCTTAAGCCTTCTATGCGAGAATCTGCATCTCAATGAATTTGTCTTGCCCTATTTCCCACAAGCTTAACATCAAAAAATTGACGTGGATAATTTTCCTTTTAGGTGTTATAAGTGTCATCAATTGGGACATATTCGAGCTCACTGCCTAGTCTGGGTAAGAGCTTATAAATGCAAAATGTTTTGGAGAAGGAAGGCAGGAGGCCTGTCAATTGATTTTTGTGCTAGAAATGGGGGTAGTGTAGCATCTATGTAGGAATTCCACCTTTCTCACCAATCAGTTAAAGCTGCACTTCAGTCATTCCTGAGACTTCATTTAAGAATCTTTCTCATAAACTCATATTGGAAGCCTCAAAATAGATTGTAAAGGAATCAAGTGAAATAATTTTGTTTATTAGGATCCGATTGGAAGGTTCCTCTGAAAATGTACCTCTCACCAAATTTTATTTGGATGATCAGGGAGTAGCCCCACCTTTAGTTGAGTTGGAAGAATTGGGGTCAACCATAATCCTAACCATTTCTCAAAGTAAAAACCTAATCAAGACCCCCAACTGTGGTGCCAAAGGTAAAAGAGGCAAGAAATTGAGCAAGGTGTTGGAAGTTGTATCAAAGGCTACTCAAGACACAATTAAATATTTTCTAGTCCCGAGAAGTGGGGTGGAATTCCATTCTTAGGTGCGATGAAGCTGATCTCTTGGACTGTTATGGGATTAAATCGCCCTAAAAAGCGATGCTTGGTCAAGCGTCAAATGTTAAATCTTCAAGTCGATGTATTTATATTCCAAGAAAACAAGTTAGGTGAAGATGAAAAAAAATATTTGATTGAAGAGAGCTGGGAATGGTAGCATGGATCCTTTGTGGGGTTTGATGGAGTGTTTGATGGCCTTGGTGTAGTTTTGAATTTTAATGGAATTTCCATGGAAAATTTCAGTTATGGATCCTACTAGCAACTCACCCCATGAAGAAGCATCTGATGGCCTTGGGATAGTTTGGAATCCAATAGAATTTCGATGGAAATTTTCAAGTATGGAGCTAACTAGCAACTCTATAAGGTGAAATTACTTTCTTCAAACATTTCCTTCTTTCTATGTAGTGTATATGCACCAAATAACATAGTTTTGAAAAAATGATCGTGTGAGAAGCTGTCTTTGGTGACACCCCAACTTAAAGAGTAAGGTCTGGTGTTTTGGGTAGATTTAAAAGCAACTTGTCAACTAAAAATAAACTTGAGAGTTTTTTGAGGGTGTCTCAATCGTAGCTAGATTTTGTTGAGTTTGTTTCAAATAATAGTTTACTTGATTTATAACCTAAGGGTGGACAGTTCATTTGGCCAATTAGAATTTTGGGATTCTATAAAATACCTATAAAACTAGAATGTTTTCTCATCAATACCGCTTAGCTAAACTTGGAGTGTACTTTGAAAAGCAAGGCCGTGTCAATTTCAGGATTTGATCATTTTCCAAATTCTTTGAAAATCATTTTGGACTTGGCACCTTTTTTGTGTCCATTCAAGATTGAACTCATTTTATTACAAGATCCTTTATGAAGGAATTGAAAAAGTGGTGGAATAGTGTCCCAATTATTTTAGGTTCCAAAATGCTCGCTCATGTAAAGGATGTCTAAAACTATGGAATAAGGAGAGTTTCAAAAATATATTTATAGATAAGGATTGGGTGGAAGCAGATTTAGAGGAACTAAACAAGGAATTATTTAGGAAAAGTATGGATAATGTATCCTATCTAAGAGAGAAGGTATTGTTATATTTCCAGGAAGAAATGTTGACCAAAGAAAAAAGTTTATAGAAGCAACAATTGAGATAATTCTAGTTAAAAGAAGGGCATAAGAACACAAGCTTTTCTCCATATTATTTTACGGCTAAAATGAATACAAATAGAATGTCCTCTATTAAATCCAGGGATGGATCAATTCTAGACAATGTTTCAGACATTAGGGTTGAAACAATGTCTTTTTTCTAAGAATATACTTGCTGGTAGTACTCCTCCGATTTTGGGTGCTTAAGCCTTGCTTCTAAAAATCATCCCAAGGTTAATCTCATAGCATTAGAATGCAGAGTTGATGGTACCCTTTTCAGAGGATTAAAATTGATGGGTTTTGTTCTTAATCGTTAGGGAAAAAGGTGCCTAGACTGGATGGTTTTTTGACAACGTTCTTTCAATATTACTGGGACATGGTGGGTAAAGACATATTTTTGGCACTTGAAGAGTCCAAATAGGAAAAAAGGTTCTCAAGGATTTAAATTGCACTATTATTTCCCTAATCCTAAAATTAACTTAACCTTCTTCCTTTAGGGACTTTGGGTTGATTTCTCTTTACAATTCGATTTACAAAATCATCTCTACAACTATTGCCTTGAGACTCAAAAAAATAAAATAAAATAATGCCCTGATTTCACTAGAACAAGGGGGATTTGGTCACACAAGCTAATTTGAGAGGGAATTTTAATCACCCATGAAATTATCCACTCTTTAAATCTCTCTAAGCAAAAAGGAAGGTTAATCAAATAAGATGTCAGTAAAGCTTATGACAGAGTCAATTGGCGGTATCTTTTAATTTCCTTGGAAAGGGTTGGATTTTATTAGGAATGTTGTAAATAGATTTTTAGCAATATCTCAAGCGTAAGATTCTTTATTATGGTAAATTGGATCCATGTGGGCTTTTTTTTGCTTCAAGAGGATTAAGACAAAGGGACCTAATCTCTCCCTATCTTTTCATAGTAATCGTTGATGATTTAGGGAAGTCAACATCAATAGATTTGTGCTCATTTGGGATTCAAGCGATCAAGGCAATATAAATATTGGAACCATTTACTCACCAAAAAATTATTAATGATACTCTTTTATTTGGGGCAGCTAGAATAAGAGAGACTATATCTTTCTAAAGTTTACTGGAATCCTACTTTTGGAGATACTAAATATTTATATCATTTCAATCTTGAACATTTAAAAAATATCAATCAAGACTCTACCCTTTATTTCTAGACCTCCCTGCTATTGAAAGGGTCACATTCACCATCTCGTTGTGCCTAATGCTTATCTCTTAGTCTCATCCATATCATTATGATGACCTAGGTCCCATGCACTACACAGAGAGTTTAGACCTTGATAAACATTATTCACTGGTAGTTTGAGATTCGTACCTATTTTGTAATCCTTTAGACACTATTGGCCACATAGGGACACTATTGGTCCCTTGTACTACATAGAAAGCTTATAACCTAATAAGCATCATTCACTATCAGTTTTAGATCCGTGCCTATTTTGTAGTCCTCTGGATACTACGAGCCATAGAGGGATACTACCACCGATGGCAGTGTCCAGATCCTTATTTAGTGTCTAGCAGCCAATAGTCATCCAAATTACAAAATGATCGAAAACTATGGGTCGACCTAATGGTCTTATTAAACTCCACCATGAGATTTTTTAAAAATGTGTGGTATAAATAAAAGTCTAAGCCTTCTCATTCCTCATCTAGTAAAATACCATGAAAGCACATACCAAAGCTAAATCAATCGACTACACAAGCATTCTAATCTGACCTATTCATCCTAATTATCAATATCAAGCATATGATTAGTCATACAATAAGTCTGAAGCATTCAAAAAATATCCCATGAATGATATTTTTAAAATCACAAGCTAGATCATTGCATGCATCTTCATATAGTATGCATCACCCTTGTGAGTACACTTTCCCACACATGGGAAAACTACATAATTTTAAGGCCCTCTTTGGAGTATTGGCTATGTAGGCAGCGACCATTGATAGAGAATTCCTTGGGGCAACTCGATACTGTGAGCCAATTAACCCATTTTACAACAAATTCATTCCAAGGGTGATTAACTAGGGTTTGATCAATCGGGGAAGAGTGACACCCTGTGTCACAAATGTGAATACATTAGGAGAAAGAAAAATAAAACCAAAAACAATGAAGTTGTTTGCATCTTGACCTAGTCATTGTTCTATATTAAGCACGTGTGCCACGGTCAAACACTAGCATTGATGGTAGTGTCTACGACCATAGAAATACAATTTCCAAAATTTGACAATTAATCTAGAACACTGATCTTGCATAATTTACACATATTTTCAGTCTAGATGTACATGGGCATAGTAAACCAACTATGTACTATTGTTGCATATTTATTGCAATGTCTGTCAATAGTTGTACTTTACTATTTTTAGTTATCTCAGTTGTATAAATTTAGAATATTATTGATTTGATTTTTTTAACTAACTGCTATAGATTAGTTTATCACTCTTGTGTTATAATTGTTTATATATTACTTAAACCTAGACCTCCCACATTCTTAATTTTGGGTTAAACATTTGGTGAATATGATTTAATTAATACATTACATATAATTAATACATTTTTCCTAATTTTCCAGTCTTGAGAAGTGAGGGGTGGAATTTCATTCTTAGGTGTGATGAAGCTGATCTGTTGGAATGTTATGGGATTAAATCGCCCTAAAAAGTGATGTTCGGTCAAGCGTCAAATGTTAAATCTTCAAGTCGATGTATTTATATTCCAAGAAATCAAGTTAGGTGAAGATGAAAAAAAATATTTGACAAAAAAGAGTTGGGAATGGTGGCATGGGTCCTTTGTGGGGTTTGAAGGAGTGTTTGATGCCCTTGGTGTAGTTTAGAATTCTAATGGAATTTCCATGGAAAAATTCAGGTATGGATCCTACTAGCAACTCACCCCATGGAGGAGCATCTGATAACTTTGGCGTAGTTTGGAATCCAATAGAATTTTCATGGAAATTTTCACGTAGGGAGCTAACTAGCAACAATAGAATTTACATATAAACATTATATGTAATGTTTATGAGCTTTCTTGTGGCATAAACATTACATATAAGTAATACATTTTCCCTAGTTTTTGTTTTTTTCTATCACTCATCATGGATGATATAGATGGTGTTGATGCTTATGTTGCTGAAACTATTCCACTTTCTATTAAAGGAGTGGAAATATACTAGTCTTATCTTTTAAAATTTATAGGGCCTTATTTCAAATATTTTAACGGTAGTAGTTACCATCCCTTTAACCAAGTCCATGCCACTACCATATCAAGAGATAAGTAATAAAAAAGAGGGTAGTCAAACTTTTCCTTCATCTCCTACATCCAATTTTGATTCAAATAGGCGAAATCTTCCATTCTATCATGGTCATTTTTTTTGCCAAATGCATAATGACATCATGGTTGATTTACAGTCACCTACAAAGCATTTTATTCTTTTGAAACGCTGACAAAGTATGTAATCCTACATTGCCATTTATTTGTTGATAAATGACTTATTATTAGTGGCCATCTATCCTTTAGCAATTACCAATTTCAAGAAATCACAACTGTACACTTTGACAAACTAATGTTATACGTGTATGTCATGTTAGCTTAGCACAAAATATTTAATTCTGCTGCTTCAAAGATGAAATGAATCTAGTAAATACATAACTCATCTGCAAGAAGTCTATGGTTCAAACATCAGGGTAGTGAATACATTGCTCACTCTTTTATCATGGCAAGCAGCTTTGGAAAAGAGTATGTTCACATCTTTGCATCTAAATGACAAATATCTGGGGTACAAAGGCTAGGTTATTTATCAATATCATGCAAGGTATGAAGCTTGGGCAGCTTCCTTGGCTTTTCCATAATAGTCTATTTTAGTCTATTCTGCGGGTCCACATACATTTAGAGAGTCTAAAAGGCATTCTTCATCAATATTTTACCATACTATTTAATTCACTAGAGAGGAAACAACAATCACCCTAGTAAATTAAACGTGTTTTAGGGGAAGGCAATAGCTAGTTAGAGGAACATTGGCAGAAATAAACCAGATCTACTTGCCAGGGGTCTTGAAATAGATTGAATCATAGGTGCACTGCATAATGAGTGTCTTGATGGAGGATAAATGTTGCATCCTATTTTCAGGGAAACATTTTGCAAGTGATACAGAATGGACAATATCTTTTTGAGATGGCAAGAAGACTCGTCCAACTAGAAATGACCCTCAAAGGGGGTTTCATGCAATAACGAGTAACAATAGTTAACAATGCTCAAACAATTAGTGGTGATATGTTTTATAGAGTAATCTAAACTGACATTATAAGATTTGGATTTAGAAATAGAGTTGGGTTTTTGTTACTAATTGTGACGGAACATTGTCTGTCTGATGTAGTGTGACTTGAGTTATACACCAAGTCGACATGAGTTCTAGATCTGACAGGTAGTCATTGGTCATGGGTAAGTTGATTGATATTGACAATGATTTGAGAACTGAGAGGTGTTAATCCCAAGGTATGGTGATAGTGCACTAGCAACATTAATATGCTTAACTGGTCCTCATAGTTTAAATCGACTGTTTTTTGATATTTTATCATAGGTTCTTGATTTTGGAAGCAAAAAATAATCTTGACAGGGCTCATAAATTTTATATAATTTAGATGGTCCTCAGGAAATAAAACACCGATTAAAGTAAAGACAGGGATCTTATAAAATGGAAGAACTATTATGGAATATGAAGAAACTTATTGACTACAAAAGTCTTACGGTTTGGATTAAAAGTGGAAATTTGCTATGACCAAAATTGATATTGGAGGAGGTTTCTCAGGATATTTTAGTGTACATTTTGAGCCACAAAACTTCTCAAAATCCTCCTCAATTTGTTGAGGAGGATTTTGCCGATGTTTTAGAGGATGAATTGCAAACTAAAAGAAAGAAGACAGATACAATTTTTAGTTTTTTGCAAATGTTTTCACGTGAATGCATTTGTTAGTGTTTTGACACACTGAGGCTTTTGTGAGGGTCTTGATGTACTAGTGCAATAGTTCGCTTGATGATGTACCACTTTGGCTTCCACTAATCCTCCTAGTCATCAATGCTTTAGTATGCACATGCATTAGTGCGTTTGAATTCAAATGCAATACTGAATTTATATGCACAAACAATGGCGCTTTCATATGCACATATATCGGTGGTTTCGTATATGTGTGCCCCGGTGCTTTTGTATACTTGTGCACTAGTGCTTTTGAAGAGATTTTTGAGAAGGCTTTGGTATAAATTCACTATGACCAAAATTTAGATTAGAGGAGATTTTACTATAAATTTTGGCCCATAAAACTTTCAAAAACCTCCTCCATTTGTTGAGGAGGTTCTTTTAGATGTTTTAGAGGATGATTTGCAAACTAAAATGAAAAATATAGGCATAGCTTGTTTTGGATGCTTTATGTCAAAGTGATGTTAGGTTCTTGAGGCATCAATGCATTTGTCAAGGTCTTGATGCATTAGTGGGATTGCTCGCTTGATGATACGCCACTATGAGTTCCACTCATTGTCTATGTCATCAATGCTTTAGATAATGCATTCACGAATGCTTTTGAATGCAAACATTTTAGTGTGTTTGTATGGACACACAATGTGTTTGTGTATTTGTGCATACACATGTGCTTTCGTATGGACATGCATAGGTGCTTTCGTATGGACATGCCCCAATGCATTATACGAAAGCACCTATGCATTTGAGTGCAATCAAAACTGTGCATTCGTATGCAAACACAAATGTGCATTCATATGCACATGAACACAGTGGGGCACAATGAAATTGTTAGCCAAAGTTGGCCCACATACAAAGCTTTTGCCTAGATGGATTAGTTTAGTAGAGTTCCTGATTGACCAAATGATCAAATGACTTGAGCAAGTGAAGATGGACCAAATCGTCATCAAACATCATGCAGAAATGGACAGGTCATGCTAGTTGCACGTTTAATAAATGCACTTGGGAAATCAATTAGGGTCGAAGATCACATGGACATGATGTTTTTCATGTCAAGGTCCCCTACAAATTTCGTATCTTGATGGGTTCTCTATCTCAAGACATAAGCTTCCAAAGTTGAACTTGCTGAGTGGGACGTGCGCACAGACGCCAAATTTGGGCCTCGTGAAATAGTTGTTTAAACTCAAATATTCCTAAGGTTGAACGTGGGGTTGACAAGTGTCAAGATCACAGAAGCTCGGATCAAATCTAACGGTGTGTAGGCGAGGACAATGTTAGTGGGTCCAAGCAGATCGATGGCGTGTGATCCATCGTGCAAAAGTAGATCAACGATGAGAGAGAAGTCAATAAGTCAGCGAATCTCGAGGACAAATGCATAGTTGACAAGTGTCATGACCACGGTAACTACCAGGTAAATCAATAGTATGCATTCGAATTGTGCTAAAGAAGATCGATGGTGTGCATAAGGTCAAAGAGTAAAGAGCTAGATTGAACGAGAAGTCAACACATGGTGTAAGTGCGTCAAATCGTGGAACTGACATCAAGATCCCACAGAAGAACACAAATTTGAAAAATGTCATAATCTTGAGGACCTAGATCAAGATTAATGGCCACTATTAAAGACGAAGCCAAAAGACTTCAAATGGAGAACGAATTCGACTCAGATCAAACTAGAGCAAATTTTTCAAAGGGCGTGTATCGCCATTGGAGCTCGGTTGAATGCCATTGAGTAGACATAGTTATACAGTCAGGATGGTTAATGATGAAGCTTTGTTGCCATTAAAGCTCAGACAGGACCTCTGGTTGATGATTTAGAACCTGTCGACCCCATTCTCAAAAAATTGCAAGATTATTTTGTGGTTGTGTTCATTGCTCTTTTAGAAGGAAGATCCTCGTGTGCAGGGACTTCTCGGTTTCCACAAGATTTAATGGCCAAATAAGTCTATTTAGACCTAATAGAGATCAAGAACAAAGCTACGTGGCCTGTAGGCTTTTCATTGATATGATAACTATAGGAAAACCAATAAATGAGATTGGTTTTCATCTATAGTAGACCTATGTTCAGATATTGAAATGGGGCAGATATGTGATTAGTGAAAGGAGTGTCCCATCTTTTGATATGGTCACATCCTTGACAAACAGGGACATATAGCCGCTCAAAACAGACATAAACATGACTCTGTGAGTTTCAAGATATGAATATTTTGTCTTCACATCAAGGCAAGTGGGAAGATGGCATGGAAGATCAAAGCAAGGAGATATGGTGATTAGAGAAAGTAGCTGGAGCATTTAATAGATTTTCAGGGTCTCTAAGGGTTTTTCTTCGTAACAAGATCATGACTCACCACCTTCAGCAAACTCTTGTCCTCTAGCATGTTGCTCGACCAATGAGAAGATTCAAGGGGTTATTGGGACAAATAAAAGTTAACTTGTCAATAGAGAATTGTGGTTGATTGATAAAAAGATGGTGGACCATTCATCAAAAGGTGGTAGTTTATTTAATGATCTCAGATGGCGTGCTCCCTCTCTCTTGACCCTTTCTCTTTATCTCCCATTCTTTCCATTTGTAAGCCCTCTGTCTCTTGCTCTGGGATTCTAGACTCCCACAAGGACTCTTTGATCTTGAAGAGCAGGGGACTTTCTGAGATATTGCAAAATATGCTCATCTTGATTAGGCTAAACCTTGTCAAGCATTTGTAAGAATTGCCTCTTGATGTAATAAAAGACTTTCTTTACCTATCTCTAACCTTGGATCTGTGTTGAGTGAGTTGTGCATGATGGCATTATGAAGGAGAATCTTTCTCATCCATTGTCCTCTTTTATGACCTCCTTTAGGGTGTTTTCAAGCTATTGCAGGTCTGGATTAGTGTTCTGCTTGAACCTAGTCTACGAAATACTTATGCAATTAGCTAGATTGTGAGATTGTGTGAGTTAGTATTGTCTTGTGCAGATCTAGTGTGGGTTCACGCTTATGGGATTCTTCCATTTTTATTTGGTGCACAACCTTTTAGCCTTTTTAGGAGCCCTTTTCCCCTTTCTAACCCTTTTTCTTGTGATAACATTAGTTTAGGTGATCCATCAAGAAGAAGTCAGCTTTCTCTGGAGGTTCAGCCCCGTCATAGGTTACCCACAGCATGGGGTTGTTCCCATATTATGGCTTAGTCGGAGGGAGCCTGAGGAACTCTCTTCAAGGGTGCAAATTAATATCATAACAATTTTTGGCACGCCTGGTGGGACTTACTATGTTGTTCACTGGTGAAGAGTTTTGATGTTCTTTTCATCCAATAAGCCTTTGGAGGCATGTGTTCAAACATCAATGGCGACTCCAAGCATCTATCAGTTGGTTTAAGCAGCATAACTAAGTGCCTAATCATTGTAATCTGGTATGTACAATCATCTTTTGATCAATATGCTTTTCTCTACCCCTACACATGACCAAGAACAACCTTTATGAACCTATTATGGAGGTCGAAGGCAGCCCACTCCATTTAGAGGAGGAGAAATCATGTTTGGATCAAACTTCTTAGCATGGCTTTGATGAATTAGAGCCTAAAGGCAGTACTAATGCGGTCATATTTGAAGGGATGTGTATTCATGAAGCAACTGAGAACAAAACAGACTTGATTGGACTATTGAAAGTCCATTTTGCATAAATGAAGAAGAGGAAAGCGTATCATACCTTTAGCAAGACAAATGTGATGTTTTGGACCTTGAATGGTTAAGGCAACCCCCACTTGTAGTTGAAGAACAAGATTAAATCTTGAATGAGGTTGATGAAAGGGACATCTCAAGTGCTCAGGGGATGCAATTTGATGAACATACCAGTGAAGACCCTGAAGAGTTATGGCAACGGTTCAATGCCATAACCAAAGAGTTTGAAGAGGCTAAGAGATATGTCCTTCCTCCAAAACACTATAATCATGTTTCTCTAAGCATGATTAGTCCTAATTAGCACAAGGACAAGGGGGAAGGATATGGTCTTTTTGAACCATCAAGTGAACCAAGTGCAGTTGCTCCCAAGAGCCTAAATGAAGTCTTCATGCAAGGCTTTCTCAAAGGTAATGAGCAACATCAAGCAAGTGCTCCTGTAGTCCAACATGAACTAAGCTTGGAAGACTTGGACTAGTATGTCTACATTGGAGGCATGTTTTTTTCTTTTCATCCATTAGAGAGCACATCAAAAGGATTGGCCATCAAGCCGCTTGGTTCACCATTTTTGGTACCTCCAAAGCAATCTATTTTTTATCTTAGTTTGTTACAAGTGAATGATACTAGAAGTTTCTCATTTGACTTAGGAGGGAGGTGCTTGTAAATTGCTGCACAATATTGTATATATTAGATTAGATTTCATGCTTTCCTCTAAGTGCCTTTGTGCACATTTGTTTAGTAGGTTAGTTTCCCTTGCTTTGTTTAGGTTAGTTTCCTTTTCCGTTGTGTGTTTCCTTTGTAGACACCAAAATCATGTCTACCCCTTGGTCGATTTCCCCCCTTGGTCCCCTTGGTCCACTTCTAACACATTCCTAACCCACACACTTATTAATTTAAAATAATAACTATTTTGAATTAATAACACCCCTTTGACACTTCACCCATGCCACCTCCCCCTACCTTGGATACCTCTCATTGGATGCCTCCTATCACCCTATGACCAATTTTTGACCTATTTCAACCCTCTCGCGCTCATTTAATCCACCTTCGACCGTTTTTCCACGACAATTAGCCCTGGCAGTTGGAAGAACGGACAGAAGGCTAATTTTAGCCCATTTTCCCATCTTCTAGCTGTCGACGTCAGTTACTATTCGGCCGACGCCGGCGGGATCGCCGACGTCGGTCGCTTAAAACAACCCGAAGACGATTTGTCTTCCCCCCCGGGACGCCCAATCAATCAATCAATTGATCAATTCTCTTCCTCGACTGCTACCTCTTTGGCTGCAGGTACACATCAAGCATCACAGGCTACAGGCACTCTGCATCAGTCTTCTACATCAGCAACAGGTCTTCTACCCTCCCTCATCAGCAAGCCAGAGCTAAGTACTCTTTTATTTCATTCCAGTAGCTTAGAATGTATTTATAATTAGTTTTTTGTTTACTGCTTCTAAGCCATATTATCAGACCAGACCCGGCTATCAACCAGACCAGCCCTGACTCTCTTCCTGATAACGCTGAGAAGCCTTCTTTATACTCTCACTCTTTTTGACACCCTGCCCCCTACCTGACTCCTTCCTCAGACCTTACTCTCTACCCTGCAAACCCTGCACAAACCATCAGAGTCTCAGACTACCACAGACCATTCCATCGACCAGAGACCCGTCCAGAACTCGTCCAAAGCCCCATTGCCCCGATCGACGCCGGTCTTCAGGCCCATTGCCCCTACCGACATCGATAGACTAACCGACGTCGACAACCTTAGACAATCGACGACGGCAGACTAACCGGCGTCGGCGACTGTGGAAGGCAGGCAGCGGAATACAGGTATGCATTTTCTTTATTTCTTTTGTTTAGTCTTTCATTATTTCTATTTAACAACATTCTCTTTTATCAAAATTGGACTGTCATCCCTCCAGAAAGTCCTTACACTTCAAGGACCGAGCTTTGCTTGGTAGTCCACCTTACATCCATCTAACAATCTCTTTGTTTTAGTCTTTCTCTCTACAGGTGTCGTCCTCCACAGCCAAAGAGGAGTCCCTACAACGTCTGGATAACGGTGCGCAAACTTCATTCGGGTATCATCTAACCCTTGACCCCTTATCTTAGTTTCTTACTTCCTTTGAATGTAGAAAAACGAAAAACTTGTAGAAACATTCTGGCACGCCCGGTTGGACCCTAGGACTTTTCCTTGGGTTCATATTTTTTCTTCTAAAAACAAACTTTTCATATAGGTGCATTAGGTCTCTTCTTGCATCCTTTTCCTCTATCTCTTCCAAAAGACACTATCAACAAAGTTAAAAAGAATCATTCTTTTTCTTTCTTTTCTGCATCTAGAGTAATAAATCTCATACTCTTCAACCTTTTCTCCACTTGTCTGCATCCGAACACACATTTCAATTTGGGCTTAAAATCTATTGCATCTCATTTCTGCCTGAATGCATACTTAGCTCACACCTAGTAACTTAAAACACATTATGAATAAAGCGTAATCCACTTATGTTACACGACCAAACCACTTTCACAAATCAAATATCAAAACAAACTTGAGACAAGGTCCGACTATGATTTCATCACCTAGCGGATACCTTACCCTACCTGGTAATCCCACTTGGACTTCATCACCAAGGGGAGAGCCCACTCTGTTCTTTGGCAAAGTATAAATTCTAGGGGAAGTATATACTGGCTAAGCGACCCAGCTTATCTCTGGGTTCGTGAAGTGAGGGGAGCTTGCTGCTTAGCATCAGGCCACGTACGGAACCTAACACAGACTCTTGCGCGCCAAAACTAACTTGAAACCAACTTTAGACTACTTCTTCTAGGACCCGTTCTAAAAGCCAACTTCCCAAACACACTCTTCTAAGGCATAAGCCAACAAGACTCTAAAACTTATTCTTAGGAATTAACGTTAGGGTCTACTTGTCTTCATCTACTTTTCAGTCTGTACCTGATTTTTTGAGTTGGTGAGGTCGTATTTTGAGATCTAAAAACAACTCAAACTTTCCTCTTTCTTCCAAAACTTTCGGTTTTTGGAAACACACAGTAACCGACATCGGATTTTCCACCGACGTCGGCAACCTTTTCACCGACATCGGTCATCTGACCGACGTCGGCTGCCTTTTTTTCCATCAAAATCGGTTTTACTACCGTCGTCGGTCACTGTCAAAAACTTCTTCAAAAAAAAACAACCTTAAAATCTGACCCTTTTTCTGTCGAAAACATATTCTGAGTTTTTGAAACTGAAAAAACACAGTTTCTAAAACCTGACCTTTTTTTGCCTTGGATGGTTTTGACACACAGTCAAACCAAAACTCTTGTTGACCACGCAAGGCAACAACCACTTCCGCCTTCGCCCTCCATAACAAGTCCTCTAGTGGGGTATCATTCAGACACTGAGACTACTCCTATCCGATCAACTCCAACTCAACATTCAATTGTTCCCGAAGGGGACCAAAACTTTGAGAGACTCCTTGACCACAACGTCAAGGCTCTCCAACACTATCTCGCTAAGGGCCAAACGCGACTCTTCAATTCAACCAAGTTCTACATCATACTAAAACTTGATTGTCTCGACTCCACACACTCTTGCGCCTATAAACGTGGGAGTGACTACCCATCCTTTTACCATTGCCGCCCTTCAACCACCTTTGGCGGTATCTAGTCAACTTGTGCCTTTCAACTTCACGACGCAAGCCCCTTTGACCTCAACCTCAGTCCCTATGACGAACTACCAATATGTTGTGCCTATACAAGCGCAACCAAGTACGTCATATGCCCCTCCTAATCCCTTCTGAGCGCCCTACAACCTAAGGGGTGACCCATCTGCAAATCCGTCAACTGATCCAATCAAGATGTTGATGGACAAAATGTCTAATCTTTAGACATCCATTTCCGGTTCAAGCAATGTTCTTTCATATGAACAAATTTGTAATGAACCCATTCATCCCTCTGTCCCAATCCGACCGTATCCTAGTCAGTGGAAACTTTCTAAGTTTGCTCGCTTCCAGAGTAAGGAAGACCCGCAACAACATCTACGAGCGTTTAGACACGCTTGTTACCTTATAACACATGACGATGCGTTGTTACTACGCACATTTTCCATGTCGCTTTCTGGTGCCGCCCTCGATTGGTATAGTTCCCTTACCAGTAACTCTATCTTTTCTTTCACTCAACTCGCCCAACTATTTTTCGACCACTTTTCAATCAACATAACTAAAAAGGTCTCCATCACGGACCTATATTCTATCAAACAATTCGACGATGAATCAATAGCCGATTTCGTCGCCCGTTGGAGAGGTTTGATTAACCAACTCTCCTTCTCCTTACCTCAAACTGAGCTCATTGAGCTCTTTTCTAGAGCATGTGCCAAGCACATCTCACCTACTTTGCGGGTTCAGACCTTTCGCACATTTGATGAAGCTTTCACCATGGCCCAAAAGCTTGAACTCCGCGCAGTCAAAGAGGACAAAGTCAAATTGCGAAATAACAACGCAAAATTCAATGACCCCTCTTCGTCTAAACCTACTTCTTCCCACTCCAAACCCAAGGGAGTGGCAAATGCTGTGGTCTTTAGGCCATCATCTTCGACAACAACTAACAAATCTCAACCTTCCATATCACAAAGCATCACCAAACAATTCCAACAACGGTATATACAGCGTCAATACACTCCAATTGGAGAATCATATGCTTTCGTGTTGGAAAAACTCGTCAAGCAGGGGGTCCTCAATCTCTCTCAAATTTGACCACCCCAATTTGAGTCCTCAAAACCTATCCCTACATGGTATAGGAAAAATGCCTTTTGTCATTATCACCGTGTCAAAGGCCATGACATAAACAACTGCACAACCTTTAAAAACATTGTCCAAGACATGCTAGACAAGGGTGATCTTGTCTTGGACAATCCAAACGCGCCACCCAACCAAAACTTGGACATCTTCAGACAACCTTTTCCTAACCATCCCCCTAGCCAAAACAACATTCAGACCATGGCCGATGACCCCCAAGAGCATAATATACACACAGTCAACACGGTCTCGCCTCTTATGCCTAACCAACCTCTCTCACAGTTTGAAGAGGTTAATCAACCTACTTGTCCACCATAGGTAGAGGAGCCTTTCTCTCCTATTTGTCCTCTGCCAATGGGGGATAGTCCTCCATCCACACCTCTTTCATATGGGGGAGAATCTACCTTGACCCCTCTCATATTGGAAGATGCCTTGACGACACCAACGCCAGCGGCCTCACCCTCATCTTTCTTATCATTAATGGGGGATCATACTTTTTCCGCTCCTCGACCACACGAAGAAGCCATGATTATCCCTACGCTCTATCCAACTAAAGAGCCACATCATCCAATTCCTTCTCCGTCGAGAGAACTTATCACTTCACCAACTTCGACCAAAGAAGATCTGGTGACGACTCTCTCACAATCACCTCAATCTTTTAAACGATCGACTATAAAACCTCATGCAACCTCATCCAAACCCTTGCAGTCATCTACCATGCCGAAACAGGGTAAATCCCTCAGTGTGCGCCCTACATCCAACCTCACTCACCCACAAGTGACGGTAGACTTAAACCTCGCCCCACACAATAGTAGTCCTCACACTAAACCAAAGAAGGCTACTAAACCTCATTGGAGAACTCCTCCCCCACCTTCACCATTACCATCCATCTTGGGTCCACATCCTTCTACTTTAGCAGGATTGCTCCCACATCCAACACCTCTCAACAAGAACGTGCCATCCCCACATGTGGCCATACTGCCAACTAAAAAGGTGACACGACAAACCCTCCAAACAACTCCTAAACAAAAATTGTCAACTTCTACTGCAACAAAGAGCGCAAACCCATTAAAGGGTTCTTATGCTTCGATGTTATGTCGATTGTTGCAATCATCTAGCATCGTCCTCCCGCCTATCAAGCCTTACCAACCTCTCAGACCAAAACCACCTTGGTTTGATGGCAATAAAATTTGCTGGTATCATCGCACACCGGGGCATGACACTGAGCGTTGTTGCGCCCTTAAGGCTGTCATCCGTCAACATTTGACAAAAGACACCCCCCACATTGAGGCTTTTTTTGACCACATTTTTGACCAACTATCGACACCATCTCATACCTCTCGAACCTCTTCACCTAAATTGGGATCCCCATACAAGACTATGGCCCCTCAACCACCTCCTCAACCTTTATTCGAAATCAACACAATCAATGTGGCCACCAGGCCCCAAACTGTGAAGAATAAAGGAAAAGACCAAACTTCTACACCTTTGACATACCCATTATTCATCAAGACCTCTCAACCAACGCAACCCAAGATTTGTATCTTGGACATGTCTCGACCATCATCTCTGGAGGAAATTCCTCCTAACCCCACTAGTCCACATGACGCTTGGTATAAGCGACTCGTGGACTACTTGACATATTCTATCATCCCTTCCAAACTCTCTAGCAATAGACGACGAGCTTTTATCAAGAACACTGCTCACTACACCATGCTAGGGGGACTTCTTTACAAGTGAGGTCTCGACGGCCTCCTTATCTAATGCCAACAACATCTTGACCACACATCAACCAACCAAGCATCAACCAAACCATGCCAACAACATCGACCTCGACCAGACATCAACCAAATATCAATCGACCAAGTCTCGACCAAGCCTCGACCAAACATCAATCAACCAAGCCTCGACCAAACATCGACCCCAACCAAGCATAGACCAGACTTCAACCAACCAAGCATCAACCAAGCCTCGACCAAACATCAACCCCAACCAAGCATCGACCAAGCATCAACCAACGTCTTAATCATCTTCATATCCAACATCAACCAACATGTGACCAATTTGGAACGAAGCAAATGGGGCAAGTTTGCTCCTAATTAACTTGGCCCTTACATCATAACACAAGCATGGGTCAGGGACTTATCAGAACCTGAGCCCCTTTATGCCTTGCATCTTCGACCAGTCTACTGTTAGTCAAGTAATTATTCACTTGACGTTTAACTTGAGCTCGATCCCTTGAGCAATCCCCGTCATCGTCATTCCTATCTCCCTCAACCCTCAACCCTACAAATATCAATTAACCCTTTTGTCAAGCATGAATGCTTCGTCCTAATAAAAGGGAAACCCTCTAAATATCTATAGTCAAGTCCATGACCAAAAATTCAGTCAACAAATATATATATATATATATATATATATATATATATATATATATATAATGGGATGCCTATTTAAAGGTCATAAAATTATAAATGTAGACTGCTCCCTTGAAGGACGGTTGCATAATTGCTGTAATAAATAGATTGCTCCTTTGAAGGATAGCTATTCAAAGACTTTCATATATATAAAGCAAAAATATAGACCACTCCCTCGAAGGATGGCTATGCCTAAATCTTGCTACAAACAACATTATCTCAGAAGCTTTCTGCATCGATCAGCTTCACAACATGACCACAAAGCAAAACAACATCCCCTTGCAGACTTCCCACATCGATCAGTTTGCCCAAAAAAAAAAAAAAAAAAACTGACTGACAAACTATAAAGTCATGGACTTGTCTATAGTCGTTCTCGAGGTCACCTATAAAAGAGGCCAAGTTGTTCCTGCCAAAAAGGGTTACCCCTTCCATCCATCTCATATTATCAAACCTATCACCCCAACATACTCAAGGGATTTCGAGCTCACTTAACGTCAAGTGCTTTGACTACTTCTCTAACACGAACAATGGTCAAAGACGTAATGCATGAACGGGGCTTTTGTTTTCAAAAACCCTACCTATGCTATCATTATGGTCCTTGTCAATGAAAGAGCAACACGCCTTTCACTTCTTGGTCACATACAACCAAACCACATTCAACCAAATCATTATCTATCCAACCAAACCAAATCAAACCAGAGATTTTCAGACCAACATGACATAGTCCATTTCACATAGTTTCTATGGAAAACAATACACATGAAAACTATCGATCAAACACAATTTATGTTAAGCATAAACCATTACTTGCTGAAGTATAAATCATCTCAATTCATTTTTAGCATACACCATCACTAATATGGAAAATTGCTAGGAATGAAAGACCACTCAACCAATGTTACAGAATACACCATCACACAATATGGAAAAGGCTGTAACATCATCATGACCCAACCAATCATCAACCATTTTGCCTCTTAGCCTGAACTACATTGGTCTGAGGCCCTTCACACAAGGGGATATGTAGGCAGCACTCAGATGACATGACATCTTCTCGGGTTAGCTTAGCCATATCCGTTTGTTTTTCTATCTGGTGGACAAACTATTTTACCTTTAACCTCGTCCAAACCAACTATCGACCACTTTGACTCTCTTATGAACTACATTGGTTTGAGGCCCTTCCAACAGGGGCTATGTAGGCAGCACTCAGATGACATGACGTCTTCTGGGGTTAGCTCGGCCACATCTGTTTGTTCGTCTATCTTATGGACAAACCATTTTATCTTTGACCATGACTTAACCTAGTCCGACCACATCCATAACCGACCCTCTTCCTCCCTTCTAGGGAGAACTACATCAGCCTGAGGCTCTTCACACAAGGGGCTATGTAGGCAACACTCAGATGACATGACATCTTCTGGGGTTAGCTCGGCCATATCCGTTTGTTCGTCTATCTGATGGACAAACCATTTTACCTTTAACCTCGTCCAAACCAACTATCGACCACTTTGACTCTCTTCTGAACTACATTGGTCTGAGGTCCTTCCAACAGGGGCTATGTAGGCAACACTCAGATGACATGACATCTTCTGGGGTTAGCTCGGCCACATTCGTTTGTTCGTCTATCTGATGGACAAACCATTTTATCTTTGACCATGACTTAACCTAGTCCGACCACATCCATAACCGACCCTCTTCCTCCCTTCTAGGGAGAACTACATCGGCCTGAGGTCCTTCCCACAAGGGCTATGTAGGTATCACTCAGATAACATAACATCTTCTGGGGTTAGCTCGGCCATATCCGTTTGTTCGTCTCCCTGATGGACAAACCATTTTACCTTTCACCATGACTTAACCTCGACCACAATCCTAACCAAACAACCAGCCCTGACATTGCAGAAGTCACCTTTGACTTCTCATAGGGCACATTGGAGATCACCGCCATCTCCCTGACCACATCAAACAACCATTTGAGATCACTTCTATCTCGACTCGACTCGCCCAACGACCATGGAGATCGCGCCTATCTCCTCAGACCACGACCACTTCCAAGACAACGTTGCCTTGGTTGTTTTTGCATGTATGCTACCTCACGAATGGTTAGCAAAATTGTCCGCAACCCGCATTACGACCCTCACAAGTATTAGATCGCGAGCAAGTTGATCTCCACTACTTGTGACATTTTCGTGTTTTCCAGGAGCACTTCTTGAGCCTGGAATACTTGGAACACGACGACCATTGGAGCTACAGCTTGGATCGAATAACCCAATCAGCTACGACTAAATGTTGGGGCCCGATTATTTTGATTTTGACACTCCTCGACCTTGACCTGCGACAATTTGCCCTGACCATCTCGTGAAGTGGTATGCGCACAATCTCAACTATTGCAACGTTCACCCTCAACCTTCACTATTTTCATCCACTCTCTATCAAATCAACACCCGATTCCAGGTTCCCTTCCCTCAACTCCTGCTTTGAAGGGGGAATACCTCATCCCATAATCGGGGCAACCAACTCTTATTTTGTCTTGCAGTTCATTAGAACAACCAACAGGTCAAAAAAACAACCTCATCCCATACCTGGGGCAATTTACTCTTGTTTTTGTCTTGCAGTTCGTCTAGAACAACCAAGACAAAAAGGGGCAAATGTAGACACCAAAATCATGTCTACCCCTTGGTCGACTTCCCCCCTTGGTCCCCTTGGTCCACTTCTAACACATTCCTAACCCACACACTTATTAATTTAAAATAATAACTATTTTGAATTAATAACACCCCTTTGACACTTCACCCATGCCACCTCACCCCACCTTGGATACCTCTCCTTGGATGCCTCCCATCACCCTATGACCAATTTATGACCTATTTCAACCCTCTCGCGCTCATTTAATCCACTTTCGACTGTTTTCCCACGACAATTAGCCCTGACAGTTGGAAGAACGGGCAAAAGGCTAATTTTAATCCTTTTTTCCATCTTCTAGCTGCTGACGTCGATTACTATTCGGCCGACGCCGACGGGATCGCTGACATCGGTCGCTTAAAACAACCCGAAGGCGATTTTTCTTCCCCCCCGGGACGCCCAATCAATCAATCGATCGATCAATTCTCTTCCTCGACTGCTAACTCTTTGGCTGCATGTACACATCAAGCATCACAGGCTACAGGCACTCTGCATCAGTCTTCTACATCAGCAACAGGGCTTCTACCCTCCCTCATCAGCAAGCAAGAGATAAGTACTCCTCTTTTATTTCATTCCAGTAGCTTAGAATGTATTTGTAATCAGTTTTTTGTTTATTGCTTCTAAGCCATATTACCAGACCAGACCCGGCTATCAACCAGACCAGCCCTGACTCTCTTCCTGAGAAAGCTGAGAAGCCTTCTTCATACTCTCACTCTTTTTGACACCCTGCCCCCTACTTGACTCCTGCCTCAGACCTTACTCTCTGCCCTGCAAACCCTACACAAACCATCAGACTCTCAGACTACCACAGACCATTCCATCGACCAGAGACCCGTCCAGAACTCGTCCAAAGCCCCATTGCCCCGACCGACGTCGGCCTTCAGGCCCATTGCCCCTACCGACGTCGGCAACCTTAGACAACCGACGACGACAGACTAATCGGCGTCGGCGAATGTGGAAGGCAGGCAGCAGAATACAGGTACACATTTCCTTTATTTCTTTTGTTTAGTCTTTCATTATTTCTATCTAGCAACATTCTCTTTTATCAAAAGTGGACTGTCATCCCTCCAGGAAGTCCTTGCACTTCCAGGACCGAGCTTTGCTTGGCAGTCCATCTTACATCCATCTAACAATCTCTTTGTTTTAGTCTTTCTCTCTACAGGTGTCGTCCTCCACAGCCAAAGAGGAGTCCCTACAACTTCTGGATAACGGTGCACAAGCTTCATCCGTGTATCATCTAACCCTTGACCCCTTATCTTAGTTTCTTACTTCCTTTGAATGTAGAAAAGCGAAAAACTTGTAGAAACATCCTTTTCCAAAGTGCCTTGGACATTTTGTTTCTTTTGGTCCTTGTTGCTTCAAGAGAGGGTTTTCAAGAAAGGGACAATGTTACTCAATTCAGACTAGCTTATGACTCCATGCCCAATGGATCAGACAAGGCAACTAGTCTGGGTTTTCAAGCATAGCAAAGATGATTCTTTGTGAGTCGCCAAAGATGTTGGCCAATTTGGCCCACATACAAAGCTTCTGCCTGGATAGATCAACTGAGCAGAGTTCCTGATTGACCAAATGATCAAATGACTTGAGCAAGTGAAGATGTACCAAAGCGTCATCAAACGTCATAAAAAAATAGATAGGTCAGTTTGGTTGCACATTTAATAAATGCACTTGGGAAATCAATCAGGGTCGAAGATCACATGGACATGATGTTTTTCATGCCAAGAAGGTCCCCTGCAAATTTCGTATCTTGATGAGTTCTCTATCTCAAGATATAAGCTTTCAAAGTTGAACTTGCAGAGTGGGACATGTGTGCAAACATCAAATTTGGACTTCGTGAAATAGCCGTTTAAATTCAAATATTCCTAAGGTTGAACATGGGGCTGACAAGTGTCAAGATCATGAAAACTCGGATCAAATTTAGTGGCATGCAGGTGAGGACAGTGTCAGTGGGTCCAAGCAGATTAATGATGCACGATCCATCATGCAAAAACAGATCAATGACGAGTGAGAAGTCAATAAGTCAATGAATCTCAAGGACAAATGTGTAGTTGACAAGTGTCACCACTGTGGTAATTGCTAGTTAAATCAATGGTACGCGTTTGAACTATGATAAAGAAGATCGATGGTGCGTATAAGGTCAAAGAGTCAAAGAGCTATATTAAACAAGAAATTGACATGTGGCGTAAGCGCATTAAATTGTTGAACTGAAAGCAGGATCCCACGAAAGAATGTGGGGTTAACAAATGTCATAATCTCGAGGACCTAGATCAAGATTAATGGCCAAGATTAAAGGTCGAAGCTAGGAGACTTCAAATGGAGAACAAATTCGACTCAGGTCGAATTGGAGCAAATGTTTCAAATGGCATGTAACGCCATTGGAGCTTAGTCGAACACCATTGAGTAGACATAGTTATATAATTAGGATGGTTAATGATGAAGCTCCGTCACCATTAAAGCTTAGATAGGACCTCTAGTCGATGATTTAGACCCTGTCGACCCCGTTCTCAAATAATTGCAGGTTTATTCTGTGGTTGTGTTCATTGCTCTTTTAGAAGGAAGATCCTTTTGTGTAGGGACTTCTTGGTTTACATAAGATTTAAAGGTAGAATAGGTCCGTTTAGACTTAATAGAGATCAAGAACAAAACTACATGGCTTGTAGGATTTTCATTGATAACTATAGGAAAACCAATAAATGAGATTGGTTTTCATCTATAATAGACCTATGTTCAGATATTGGAATAGGACAAATATGTGAATTATGAAAGGAGTCTCTCATCTTTTGATATGGTCACATCCTTGACAAACAGGTACATATAGATGTTCAAAACATACATAAGCATGACTCTGTCAGATTCAAGATATGAAGATTTTGTCTTCACATCAGGGAAAGTGGGAAGATAACGTAGAATATCAAAGCAAGGAGTTCTGGTGATTAGAGAAAGTAGATGGAGCATTTAATATATTTTTAAGGTCTCTAAGGGTTTTTCTTCGTAACAAGATCATGACTCACTAGCAAACTCTTGTCCTCTAGCGATGTTGCTCGACCAATGAGAAGATTCAAGGGGCTATTGGGACAAATAAAAGTTAACTTGTCAATAGAGAATTGTGGCTGATTTGATAAAATTATGGTGGAACATTCATCAAAAGGTGGCAGCTCATTTAATGATCTCGAATGACGTGCTCCCTCTCTCTTTATCTCCTATTCTTTCCATTTGTAAGCCCTCTCTCTCTCTATTAGATTCTAGACTCTCACAAGGACTCTTTGATATTGAAAAGCAGGGGACTCTTTGAGATATTGCAAAATATGCTCATCTTGCTTAGGCTAAACCTTGTCAAGCATTTGTACGAACTGCCTCTTGATGCAATAAAAGACCCTTTTACCTATCTCTTGCCTTGGATTTGTGTTGAGTGAGTTGTGCATGATGGCATTGTGAAGCAAAATTTTCCTCGTCCATTGTCCTCCTTTTTGACCTCCTTTAGGGTGTTTTCAAGCTATTACAGGTCTGGATTAGTGTTCTACCTGGACCTAGTCTATGAAATACATATACAATTAGCTAGATTGTGAGATTAAGTGAGCTAGTATTGTCTTGTGCAGATCTAGTGTGGATTCAAGCTTATGGGATTCTTCCATTTTTATTTGGTGCATCACCTTTTAGCCTTCTTAGGAGCCCCTTTCCCCTTTCTAACCCTTTTCCCTGTGACAACATTAGTTTAGGTAATCCATCAAGAGGAAGCCGGCCTTCTTTGGAGGTTCAACACCATCAAAGGTTACCCACGGCCTAGGGTTGTACCCATATTATGGCTTAGTCGGAGGGAGCCTGAAGAACTCTCTCCAAGGGTGCAAATTAATGTCATAATAGAAACTATATGAGGTGGTATGCAATGAAACTACATGCTTGAAAATTGACACTGGTTAATTGTTAGAGAGATTTTATTAGCCTAAAAATTCAATATTGACACATTGGTTAATTGTTTGAGAGATTTTATTAGCCTAAAAGAATTATAAGTGAGAAAATGAGGTACATGGACAATAAACTAAAATAAACATACACAATTTGAAAATAACAAGCATAATAGATCATTTGAAAATATGTGATTAGATTGATATTTTTTTTAAACATTATTCAAATTATAATATTGCAAAGTATACTATTGTGTAAAAAATGACAAATATATATAATTAAAGAGAACAATTTTAATATAATATTTATTGAAATAACAATATTATGGACTAATAATTTTATACCAAAAAATGTGTACAACATATTCATGGAAGAACACATTTGTCCCCTACACCCTAACCCCTAAACCTATGTCGAATAACATGTATCTATTGCGGGACATGTAGTCTACCATATCTTATCTTGGAAACCTAAGTCAAATCACATTGTTTACGTCAAATTTGTGATTGTGATCCTTCATAATGTCAGATGTGTAGTCGTGCTTCTCTACAATGCTAGATGCATGATTGCACTCCTTTTATGATGCATACAAAATAAATTAAAGTTAGCATTTTATGTTTGATTTTGAAAAGTTATCTATATAGTAATTAGATATATAGTATGCATCATAAAAGAAATTATATATATATATATATATATATATATATATATATATTATAACTCTTTTTATGATGCACTCTCTTTATATATTATAACTCTATCGCTTTTCTTAATTCTACTTTAATTCTGGAAATGCAATCTATAAAATTGCATCTGCAAACTTTTGTACATCATTAAATGTATTCTCAACAATTTGATAGAGATTTGTTACAAACTTACACAAAATCTCTGATCACCACAGCAAAATTTCACCATATCCATCCACAAGGATATTTCTATAGAATTTCAAACACCTCTATGAGCAGACTACACAAACTTTTATCACCTTAGATTTATTCAAACAACCTTAATATTATGCACTTACAAGAGATATAGGGTCTAAGATTCATCCACAATGGTTCCAAGCTTCTCTTTATTCATAATTTTTAATTCATCATTGCATATATCTTCTATAATTCAACTCCAAATAGACCTGTAACCTGTTTAGATTCAATACAGACCTAAAGGTCTGCAACTCTACCTATTTACTACGTACCACTTGCCTTCATTCTTGTCTATATTGCTTTCTTTAGATTCCCTTCTTCTAGGTTTGAACTTTATCTCCATATACAAGTTTAGTTTTTGTCTTATTTTAAGACCACAATCCTCTCAACCACCTTTTAGACTTTTCAAACATGCTTATATTATCTTCCTCCTACTTCGATTCACCCTTCTAGAGGATGAGTGGGGTGTTTTATTCACTCTTACATAAGATAAAAGGGTTTCACAATATAGTAATAAACTCTCATAAGACCTATACAACTCTTTACAATGCTCAAGGAAGCATGACATGGCTCCTTGTTATTGACCCTTAAGACTACTTATGTACAAAAATTACATGTTTGCTTAATGCTTCTGCATCAATATGTAGGTGTGTGTAATACATATACATATATACACACACACATACACTTTTATGATATATTTTATATATACCTTTTACGATACATATTATAACTCTCTCTCTCTCTCTCTCTCTCTCTCTCTCACACACACACACACACACACAATGATGCATACAATAACTTCTTTAAAACTCCTTTTATGATGCATTCTCTCTCTCTCTCTCTCTCTCTCTCTATATATATATATATATATATAACACATACATATTGAAGCAGAAGCATCAAGCAAACATATATATATATATATATATATATATATATATATATATATATATATATATATATATATATATATATATATATGTTTGCTTGATGCTTCTGCATCAATATGTATGTGTGTGTAATACATATACATATATACACACACACATACACTTTTATGATATATTTTATATATACCTTTTACGATACATATTATAACTCTCTCTCTCTCTCTCACACACACACACACACACACACAAAATGATGCATACTATAACTTCTTTAAAAGTCCTTTTATGGTGCATTCTCTCTCTCTCTCTCTCTCTCTCTATATATATATATATATATATATATATATATATATATGTAAATGATGCGTATACATCATTTATATATATGCATAATATGCATAGTTTATATATATATATATATATATATATATATATATATATATATATATATATATACGATGCATATATATGCATCATTTATATATAAGCGATTCTAAATGATGTATATATATGCATCTCGTTTATATATATGAACCGGATGCATATATATTAGTATGTATTGTTTATATACTATATATATATATATAAACGATGCATATTTACATATGCATCTCGTTTATATATTTATATAAACAAGATGCATATATATTAGTATGCATTGTTTATATATATATTAAAAAGATACATACTAATGTATATGCATCATTTATATATAGTACATACACACACATAAAATATATATATATATATATATATATATATATATATATATATATATATATATATATATAAGCATCTTTTAAGTGTGTGTGTGCGTGCATCGTGTATATATATATAAGCATCATGTATATATATGCAACGTTTATAATATATATATCATTTATATATACATGATGCATGATATATATATAAAAGATGCATCGATTATATATAGTACATACACACACACTTACACGATGCGCACACACACACTTAAAAGATGCATATATATATATATATATATATATATATATGCATGCATTATGTATATATAAACGATATACATATTATAAACATTGCATATATATATATATATATATATATATATATATATATATATATATATATATATATATGCATCTTTTAAGTGTGTGTGTGTGCGCGCATTGTGTATGTACTATATATAAACGATGCATCTTATATATATATATATATATATATCATGTATATATAAACAATATATATATTATAAATGTTGCACCTATATATATATATATATATATATATATATATATATATATATATATATATATATATATATATATATATGCATCTTTTAAGTGTGTGCGCGCATCGTGTATGTGTATGTACTATTTATAAACGATGCATCTTTTATATATATATATATATATATATATATATATATATATACAATGTTTATAATATATATATCGTTTATATATATATATATACAACGTTTATAATATATATATCGTTTATATATATATATATATATATAAAAGATGCATCGTTTATATATAGTACACACACACATACACGATGCGTGCACACACACACTTAAAAGATATATATATATATATATATATATATATATATATATATATAACATTTATAATATATATATTGTTTATATATACATGATGCATGATATATATATATATATATATATAAAAGATGCATCGTTTATATATAGTACATACACACACACACACGATGCGCGCGCGCACACACACACACACACACACACACATATATATATATTAGTAAGCAACGTTTATAATATATATATATATATATATATATATATATATATATATATATATATATATATATAACATTTATAATATATATTTTTTATATATACACGATGCATACTAATGTGTGTGTGTGTGTGTGTGTGTGTGTGTGTGCGCATGTTATATATAAATGATGCATATATATTAGTATGCATCGTTATATATATAAACGATGCATATATTTATTAGTATGTAGCTTTTTAATATATATAAACGATGCATATATATATTAGTATGCATCATTTATATATATATAACGATGCATATATTTATTAGTATGCAGCGTTTTAATATATATAAACGATGCATATATATTAGTATGCATCGTTTATATGTGTATCGTTTATAAAACACACACACACATGATTCATACTAATATACATACATACACACATAGATGTATGTATGTATGTATGTATAATAATGGTATACATACATACATACATACATACATACATACATACATACATATATATATATATATATATATATATATATATATATATATATATATATATATATATATATATATATATATATTTTATGATGGTGTATACACACACACACATAAACAAAATCAAATAGAAATGCTAATTTTTATTTATTTTATACGTATCATAAAAGGAGTGCAATCATGCATCTAGTATTGTAGGGAAGCACAACTACACATCTAACATTATGAAGGATCACAATCACAAATTTGACATAAAAAAAGTGATTTGACTTAGGCTTCCAAGATAAGATATGGTAGACTACATGTCTCGCAATACATGTTATTTGACATAAGTTTAGGGGTTAGGTGTTGGGGACAAATGTGTTCTTTTGTGAATATGTTGTACACATTTTTTTGGTATAAAAGTATTAGTTTATAATATTGTTATTCCGATAAATATTAAATTAAAGTTGTTCTCTTTAATTATGTATATTTGTCATTTTTTTATACAATAGTATACTTTGCAATATTATAATTTGAATAATGTTTAAAAAAACTCAGTAACTCCTATATATATATATATATATATATATATATATATATATATATATATATATATATATATAAAGGAGTTACTTTTCAAAGAGCCATGGATATGGCTTTCCAAGGTTTGCTCAATCAGATGGTGCTTGTCTACCTAGATGACATAACGTTTTTATCCAAGAAGGCTAGTGAACACTTGGACCACTTGAGATTGATTTTTGAAAGGTGTAGAGAGTATGGGATCTCATTGAAGCCCAAAAAGTGTGTGTTGTTCACGAAGGCAAAATTTTGGGGCATATTATCTCAAAGTAGGGACTAGCTATTGATATTGATAAAATAAGTGCAATTTTAGCCGTATCTTTGCCCAAGCATAAGAAGGGACTTCAAAGTTTCCTTGGAAAGAAAAACTTTGTGAGAAGGTTTATCCCTGGTTTTTCAAGCTTGGTTAAACCTATCACTGCTATGTTATAAAAGAATTAGGTGTTCACTTGGATAAGAGAAGGCAAAGAAGGAATTGAAGCTATCAAACAAGCCATTGCTCAAGCACCTACACTAATGAGTCCTAACTTCTCAATAGATTTCATCTTGTATGCCTTTGCCAACATTGATAACATATCAACTATGTTGATGCAAAATAATGGAGAAGGGCTTGAACAACCAATTGCATTTTTTAGCCAAGGGATTGAAGGGTATGAGGAAAGGTACACTTTCATAGAAAATCAAGTCCTTGCACCTGTGAGAAGTCTAAAAATATTCAGGGCTATGGTCTCCAACAACAAAATATATCTTATGGTGTCTCATCCTAGGGTGAGAGACTTCCTTCTCAACAAGGACCTAAATGAGAAGAGGGATGGTTAGATTACAAGAGTCACGGAATATGATGTAGAAATCAAAGTCACTTACCTAGTAAGAGGTAAAGGCTTATCTAAACACATGGTTGCCAACTTTCATGAAGAGAAAGGTTGTTTTGGTGACACAAAATGACTTATAGACAGTTGTACCTCCACCTCACGCTAGTTGGTTCTAGGATATGGCAAAGTTCTTGTAATAGGTGAGTGTCCTCAAGATATGGATAGAAGGAGGAAATACTTTAGACTTTAGTCTATACCTTATGCTTTGATTGTTAGGGTTCTTTTTAGAAAAAAACTCAATGGGGTGCTACTTAGAGGCATAAATGATGATCAAGTAACTAGATTCTTAGAGAAATTTCACGATGGACCTGTAAGAGGTTATTTTTCCCTAAGAACTATAGCTACAAAAGTAACAGGGGTTGGTTATTATTGTCTTAGCCTCTTCAAAGATGCATATGCATGGATGAGAAAGTGCCAAAAGTGTGCTCTCTTTGTAGACAAGCAAAGGTTGGTATCCCTTACTCTTAATCCCATTTAGGTAGAGAAGCCCTTCATGCATTGGGGCTTAGATTTTATAGGTATGATCAATCCACCTTTCAGTGGAGGACACAAGCGGGTACTAGGTGGGTGGAGGTAATTAATCTAAAGGAAGCCAATGAAATAACAATATTGGACTTATATGATAGTATAGTAACAAGGTTTGGTGTACCAATAATCATCATTTTAGATAATGCCTTAGTATGTGTTGGCATGAAGATGAGTGAATGGGTACTTTGGCTAAGCATTTACCTTAGCACATCCTCCAATTAATACCCCCAAGGCAATGGACTTGCAGAGTCAATGAATAAGAACTTGATTAGAATAATTAAGAGAACTATGGAAGAGAATCAGAGAGTGTGGCATTCAAAGTTAAGGATAGCCTTATGGGTTGATAGAGTGACTCCCAAGATTGCCATTGACAACTCATCATTTGTCCTAGTATATGGGAGAGAAGCCAAGTTGCCCATATCTCTTGAGTTACCTGCCTTAGAGCTAGCCCATTGATTTGAGTATATGGAGAGTGAACCTATGAGTGTGAGGATGGTAGAGATCATGTAGCCTAAATAAATGAGGGATCTTACAATGAAGACAATGGAATCACATCAATCTCAACTCAAGAAAGCCTTTGACAAGAGAGCCATAACAAAAGACTTCAAAGAGGGTGATCTTGTTCTCAAGTGGGATTCAAATAAAGCCAAGCTAGGAAACCATACTAAATTTGACAATTTGTGGAGTGGCCCTTACTTAATCCATAGGTGTAAATAACATAACACTTTTTATCTTGCCTAGCTGGATGGAGAGGTATTACCTATCCTAGTCATTAAAATTCTTTTAAAACCTTGTTACTAAAATGAGTTATAACCTTGTACATATTAGAGTAGATTTTGTTGTTTTCTTCCAAGTGCCTTGTGCAAAATTCCCTTTCATTGTGAGTTTCCCTTCCCTAAATGCTTTGAGCACATTGTTGTTTTGTTTTGGGTTGTCCTTGCTATTTTGAGAGTCCCAATCTAAAGTTTTGCAGCCTTGTGATTAGTTGAAAATCAACTAGAGAAAGAATTTTATGACCCTATAATCCCAATGGATAGACTAAGGCAACTAGTCTTTTGCATAGACATGCATGCAATCCTAGGTCACTAGAAATGTTGGCTAAAATTGGCTTACATATGAAACTTATGCCTAGATGGATCAGGCACTCTCTTATACCATTCAGTGACCTTTTACGCCCATGACTATCCTCTTTTTAGACTTGAATTGATGATGCAATGCAGTATCTTAGAAGGTCTTGGTATGGTGTGAGGGGTTGTGCAGGGTCCTGGTGCAGTATATGACCCAATGTTGTAAAGATAATACCAAACTCATGGCCCTATCTCATGTTCCTTACACTCTTTTGAAACACTCTAAACAAGTTTTAAGGTGAATTTAGAGTTTTAAGGAAAAGGCCTAGAAATGGGTCTTAAATTGCAAGTGAAGGATCTAGCTATTTTCTTGGGTGTTTGAGCATTCAAGGGAAAGAATGAGGTTTTCGCAAAGTGTCAAAGATTTTAACGAGTCAAAAATGATGCCTAGAGAAGCTAATTTGCCCAAAAGACCCTCAAAAGGGCATTAGATGATTTGAGGGTCTTCTAAATAGAAATTTTAAGTGAAAAGTGACTTTTTGAGGAAGTCAAATTGGTTATGAATTTATTATACCTCCTTATGATGCGTTCTCTTTATTTAGACATGTTCAAGACCATTTTAATCCATTTGGAGTGGAGGAGAGGAGTTTGGAGGCAAAGAGATGCATTTATGAGTTTTTTGGAGCTTTAACTGAATAGATTTTTGAAGGTTTTACTTAATACAGGAGCTCAAATATCATATGTCGACATCCATGGTGTTCCTAATATCTTCTCTTAGGCCTTTGAAATCATATCCAAGTACAAGAACCAACAGAGGCAAGGAAAACCTATTAGCTATAAACTAGGCATGAAATAAGTTTTTTGTCATTAATGGAGGTCTAAGCACTTTAGAAGGTTTAAAGAAAGAAGGAAAGGTCATTTACAGCATAAAAAATCTTGTTCAAGTGTTGGATTGCATAGACAGGCTTCTGATTCATGATGTTAAGGAAAAACCATTTTGGATAGTCGTAGACAACTATAAGAGAGCCTCAAGTTTTCACTTGGTATGGTTAGGAGAGAGAGAGTTGGGTCAGAAGCTTTAGGACAACGATAGGGACCCTAGTGGCCTTCCACTTTGTGTCATTGCTTGTTTGGTTCATCCCCCCATCTTTATGAACAATCACTAATAGTGCAGGGGTGTTTAAATGACATATTCATCCAGATAAGGTTTAAGTTTTATTCTGTTTCTTTGCTTCAAGATGTCATGGAGAATAATTATTTTGAGAATGTTTTCTACAAGTCTTGGAGCTCATTTTCATGGTGTTTTCATTGGCTAATTCGTCTCCATGAAGAAGTTTCACTTGATAGGATAAGGTCTTAGTGTACAGGTTGCTTTGATGAATTTTGCTACAAATCTTTTTTTCTCTTCATGGTGGTCACTCTTAGAGGTTTACAACCCTCCATCAATAATAGATAATCCTCCTTCAACCATAGAGTATCCTCCAAAGTCTTGGAATTCATAGGTTTGCTTGAAAGAGCCATCCTTCTTCATATGATTTGCTTCTCATGGAGACATATGCAAAATTTTTGTCATCTCCAAGTCTGGACATCATGTTAGGTTTGAATGGTAATAAAAATCCCATAGTGACATGAAGAAACCAACTTTGAGAAATTGAGAGTCAATATGTAATGCAAAACATGATCCAAACTGTCATTTCAAGCCATTTGGAGTGTGAAAAGAAGTTTCATGTTTACAAATCCATCTAACATGGCTTAGGAGATCCAAATCCATGTTGAGCATGTATTGACATCCCTGAGAGCATAAATGGATTCATCCAAGCCCATGATCTCATAAAAAAACATGGGATATCATCAAGAACTTCACTCTCAACACATGATCAAGTATAGTTTGTACACTTTTCGTACATAAGAGAATGGTGTGAAGAGAGTCAACAGGGTTTGATGATATGTCTCATGTTCCTAAAGGTTAATTGGAGTTCAAGGTCATATAGTGCAAGTTTATTGAATAATGAGAGAGAAAAGACAAAGTAAGAGGTTCTCAAATGTTATCAATGAACCAAATGAACACTTATAGCAGTTCAAGCTTCACTACAAGATGTAGATGATCTTGATTGGTTGCAAAGACCCACCTCATGTAAGTTCAATGATCCTAATTGAATAACTATTCAACAATTCAAGGACTAATACCATCCTAGTGCAAACTCAGTCTTGGGAGTTAGGTTTAAAGAGATAAACAACTTTGTTTTCTCTTGTTAGCATTTGTTAATGTGGTTTTGTGGAAATTAAGGTAATTGACATCTTTTTGTATCTTCTTCACTCAATCAATCTCAAAGACAAAACTATGAGTTTCCAAGAAAAGTGGAGTAGAGAAGGGGTAGGCAGAACATTAAGACATTTTACACTTTGGAAACCATCTTCTCAACTCCTCAGTTTGTACAGCTGTGTAAAAACTTCACGTACAATTGAGTGTAAGAAGGTGATCTCAAGTATGGTAAAGCGGTCTTTGACATCAAGGTGATGGTGGATGAGGGAAGTTTGCAAGTTGAATGAAATAGGTATCTAACTCCAATGCACTTCATATGCCTTATTTTAAGGCATCAACACTTCTCACATCATGTTGTACAATGCTACAATCTGTATAGTAGCCTGTAGGGTATGTGGAAGATGAAAATGTTTGTCTTGGATTTTGTATGGCTTTGGAAGAAGTGATAGTTAAGAGGAGGTGTTATGAAGTGGTTTGAAAAAATAGGTTATTGAGTCCAAAACTAAAAGGATGTTTCTATATGGACCTCAATAGTCCATAGTGACCTACATGCCTTAAACCTGTAGGTTCACATTTTGGTCTAAAACCATATCACCTAATAAAGATAAGTAAGCCTCAAGCATGGAGGCCTAACCTCAAAGAGTGAAGAGAGTGTCACCAACCTTGGAAGAGCAATTAGTGTTAAAAGTACAACCATTGAGAGGGGGGGGGTGAATTAGTTGACTTTCACCAATTATCCAAAAAGTATTCATTCACATACATACATTAACCAATGTATTAATAAGCGTCTATGAAAGCAAACAACATAAGAATATATAAGATATGTGGGAAACCCTCATGGAGGATAAAACCCACTGCAACACAATTTAGACTAAAATATTATAAGAAATTAAACAAGATTTAGTGAGACACCAACCCCATAATGAGCACCAAGCCTTCACTAGTAATGCACCAACTCAACTAGTCATTTAGCAAGCACCGACTTGTAAGCAGGTAGCAACCCCATAGATAACTCAACACCAAGTCAGCTACCTTGAACCTTTGATCACCTTTGAACACCTTTTTCTCACTCAAGTAAAGATGACCACCTTATTTTTCTCTTCTCACTCTTCTATCTCTCTCAAACAACATACTAGGCCCTCTCACTCAATTAGTCCTTTCTTTGGTAGAATTAGGTCATATGACCTTGATCATCACCTATATAAACATAGTTAGATCTTCATGACATATTAAACACACCTCTCTTATGGTCTTCAATCCCTCTACCTAGTTTTTGACACTCTTTTTCATTCGTCCATATCCTCAATAATCTAACAAGTAAAATTAGGCCTATTAGACCTTCTCTTTATACTTGACTCTTGATCTCACCCATCTTGGTCAAAAATAACCTCTCTATACTTGAGTCACCTTTGTAATAGATCAACAAACATATTTCACAAGTGAAACACCTACTATATAGGTCAATCACCACTGATAAGGACCAAAACCACTATGAGGCCTAATAGAGATCTAATGCAATTAGACGTTCTCAAAGCACACATTTTACCTTGACCACCTTGGAACACCATGACACTTAAAAAATGGATTAAACACTTCAAACATGATTGAATTATATCTCTTCTAATCTCAACTTAGGTCTCCAACACTATTTATCTCATTTCACTCCTTGAACCACACAATTAGGTCTACTCGCAATTAGGCCTTCTCACTTCCAAAAAGTCTATCTTGCAAATCTAATGCATACACTCAACTTTTCCACATAAACCAAACAAAAAATCACATGGATAGAACCTATATGACTTCAATGTTATTACCGAGTCCATTATATTTCATAATAATAGGAAAAGACTTCCAATTGATCATCTTCATATGCTCACTCAAAATTGCACACAGGCTCCAGAAACCTAGTCAAGAGTCTTTTGAATTTTCACACCTTCATATGAGTTTATCATGCATATAAATACATTAAAATAACCCATGATACATATAGAACAAATTAATATGCATTGTATTCTTCAAATCTATGCAAAAAGACTCAGGAACATCATTCTTACTCATACACCGAAAACTACCTGTAACTCCAAAAACATAGTCACGAAAACCAAGTCTTAGAACACTTGTGGTAACACTTTAATGAACTTAAAATGGGTTTAGATGATCTTTCATCATCCTTATAACATATTTAAATAGATAAACTACAAGGATCAATATCAATATTAGTCTTATAGACCAATCTCATGTCTTCACCCTACACATACTTCACTATGTTGGACATGTCATTTTGAGAACAACTTTTTGTTTATATATGAGCATATTCAAAACTTATAATCAAAGGGGATATGAGATATAGGTATTAAAAAATAAACCCATGAATTTGGATCCATATTTAATCCACTACAACCCATCCCTAATCTTATTTCCACTTCTGCCTAGTTTTCTCATTGTCTTCCTCATTAGGCTTATTTAGCGATAGGTCAACTTCCGTAATCGGTTTGGCATATTTAAGGTCTATTAAATGCTTATAAACTTACATGGGCATAAACTACAAGTTGCACACATCATCCTCCAACCGTTTTCCTGCTTTGACTTGGTCAACCTTGTCTGCAACATCAAAAATTTGAGAAACAAGGGGTTTCCTAAAGCTTCCAGTCACTCTTCTAACAAACAAATGCTACCTAGATAAAATATGGAGAGTCATCTACATGTTTCAATTATCAAACTAAGTCATCCAATCCATTCTAATCCACTTCTAACAAGATATTTCCTATCTAGTCATTATGAGGGTTTTAGGAGGGTTTAGACTACTTTCCATTCTTAGAAATCATTCATAAAGGATTGCCCCTCAACTTAAAAACCAATTCCAAGAGATTTAAGCTAGGACCCTTACCTAACTACCATGAACTAATTGGATCCTCATGCAAAGTTTGCATGTGCCAACAAGCATAAAAACACATTCTCAGGTGTGCAACACCTCATTCTATGCACAAAAAAAACATCAACACCAAATTTCATGATTTTTCCTTCAAGCTTTGATCTCAAACTTGGTCAACAACTTGACACAACCTCTCACATATATGAAAATGCTTTTATGAGCCCTGACACCTTGGGAACTGAACTTGACCCCTCATTAGGCCATACTAAATCTCTTTGCTCATTAGGCCTAAACCTGTAAGCTATACGTAGACCTTGAACACACATTGAAACCTTCTATACTACTCACAACACATCATCCTCATGTCATACAAACTCATATCATACTCATAAACTGCCAATATGTTTCTTACAAGTCCCATCCTGCTCAACTCATCATGCTACCAAGCCTGTGCATTCTCACTAGGTCTCTTCATGCAAGGACTAAGCCTCATAATTGACCTTGAAACTCTTCTGAAGTCTTCTTTGCCTCTTTCTCATGCTTACACAACTTTATACACTCTTCGTATGCTTGTACTATCACAATTCACCAAGCTTTACTATTCTTTATGGATACACCTTCTCATAGGGCTATACTAGGATTCTTAAGACACCTAGTACTCAACAATATGCTTACCTTGTATCTTGATCTTGAAACATGTCATCAGCCTCAAAAAAGCTATTAGGTTTCCTTCAAATTCTCTCTCAACAAAGAGACAATGGGTTGCCTTCAAATTCTCTCTTTTCATAAGACTCCTTGTCACATAACACTTCACCATGCATGCCATCAACTTTAACTTTGACATTAATGGCATCCATCTTGATCTTGACATCAATGACAAAATCAATATCACAACACTAGAAATAAGAACATACCTTAACAATCTCCTTTGTCATTGATGGCAAAAACTCAAACACAGATGATCATTCTCATCTCCCCAAGCTGGATCTTCTTTAAATTGACCTTTCTTCGAAACTGCGACTGTTTCCCCCTTTGACATTAATGATAAAGAGTCATATTCTTGGTAACTATCTGATCTTTGGACCTGGAACAACACACCTTTTCTCTCCAAACAAACCCATTATCTCTCTTTGACAAAAAATCAACACAGATCAGGCTCACATACCTACTCTTAGAGAATGATTTGCTTCCCTTATCTCCATGAGATATTCAGACACTATCATGATTGTAACTTGGTATGATCAAGTCATCATACAAACTCTTTGTGACCCATCTCTTGTGATCACACCTCTAGCAGACTCTTGACTAAACTTTGCATATGAATGTCAACAAAGAACACAAAGATCCCCCTAAGACCAACCATCCTTCATGCTTCTACTCACTAGCTAAGTGCCTCCATGAAGACTAATGGAGTCGCCTCTTCTCTCTTAACTACTAAATAACACAAACTCAGGAGATTCCTAGATCTTCATGTCATTATTAGACTGAACTTTATTCATGATCCTTTTAGGTTTGAGTTCTTCCATCTCTATTTGAACACCATCATGACTTGGTCTATTTGACTTGACTTCTTCATCCACAATTTGAGCTGATAGGAAGAATTCTTGACACTCTTTAAAATCTAAACTATGTTCCACCATGGCAAATAGTCCACTTGAACTTGCAAACTGGTTATTATTCACCTTAGCTACCTTTGGTTTCCACTCATTGTCTTGTCTTCTTTCTTGCATTCTAGGGGTCTCAACTTTCTTGTTTTGACTTGAAAATACATGATTACAACATTTTGCAATATGACGAACCTTTTGAGAATTGAAACACACTTTTCCTTTTGATGGAAACACACCATGACCCATACCTATTGATTGATGATTCTCCTCATAGTTCCATGCATATTCATTCTTGGAGGGATTTCTACAATACCTTGCTCTATAACCAAATTAGTTACATGAATAACAATAGCCATTGAAATGATTAACGTAACTTTTAACATTAGGCTATCTAATAGGATTAGTCTTTAGTCTACCAACACCATTATTCCTTGACTAACCATTGACCTTCGTGATCACATTAGTGTTTTTCTTTTGGTCTCCATTGAAACCAAGACTTATGTTGTCATTACCAGTATTTTGACTACTGAAGATGTTATCTAGATCATTGGTAATCTTTTCAAACTTCATAAAGGACTTAACTTTAATTCCCAATCCAACTTAGCTCTCACAGAATCCACTTCAGTTACATACTTTGCACATTCTTCTTCTTTAACCTTTAGGTTTGTAGTCACAATGTCAATTTTAGTCTCCTCCTATTTGACTATTTCCTCTTATTTTTTAGAGTTATTGCTCAGTCTATATTCAAACAAGTTGATTTGCTCCTTATAGTCTTGTTGTCAATCATACTTGCACTCCTATGAAGGTAGTTTCAGGGCTTCAAAATCCGCTGAAACATGGAAATAATTTTACGTTGTGGGTGACCTAATCAGTGGATTGAATCTCTATATTGTAAGGGCTAGCTCCCTTTGGTGTATCAATTAGGATCTTTGCTTTACTACAAACTGCTTAGAAAAAGAGAGAGAAAACTTGAAAGAAAATCCTATCTAATGATGGTGATACACCTGAATGATTGATTGATCCACTCAATTAGAGCTCTTAAAAAACTAATTTAGGTCAGAGAAAAGCTAAAATTTTAACTTCAATTGATCAATATGCATAAGTATTTTATGAAAAGGTTCTATCTTGTGATCAAATCTTGAGGAAAATGATGGAATAGGCTTGATTCAAGGCACTAACTAGCCACTTGTATTCACTATAAACTCAACCAAAAGATATTAAAGACAAAACATGACTTGCATAATCTGACTAGCTAGTAACTCAGTAAGAATCAATACTTGACAAGGAAGAAAACTCTATCACTTATGCAAATCAATAACATGATTATACTATACCAACAACTAAAATCTGAAAAACAATAGTCCTATTAATCTGAAAAAAAATTACAACTCAATCTTTGGTAGAATTTTGTCTTGCCAAAAGAGGGATACAATTTAACGCTGAAAAGCCAACTTATATAGAAAGTGATACACAGGCCAAAGATGTTGGCACTGAAAATAGAGAGGAAGTCAACTCTCACATTAACCAAGTCAAACTACATCTGTCCAAAGACCTAAAAATAAAATCCTTGTCTTATGCTTGCATGAAAGTTCCTTAGTATTTGAAAATAGACGGAGGCAAGCCAAAGATGTTGGTGTTGAAAATAGAGAGGAAGTCAACTCTCACATTAACCAAGTCATACTACAGCTGTCTAAAAAACCTAACAATAAATCCTATTGTCTTATGCTTGCATGAAAGCTCCTTGGCATTTGAAAATAGATGGTGGTTCAAAGTTTGAGTCAAACTTTTATCATGCAAAATGCTATGCCAATCTTCAAATATAGACTCCTCTTGAGCTACTGGAATGTTGAAAGCCTTCAAAAAGATAAACAAACATGAATGCATGACTTGTCAACTAGTCAACCATAGTACAAGGCTAGTCAACTCTAAAATTGAAACATGCCCAAAACTGCATGTTGGCATAGAAGGGATGAGGTGGACCCAAGTTTGACAAGTCAAGCTCTTGCATGGAAAACCACGTTACAATCTAGGACTGAGAACTCCATTTGAACTGCTAAGTTGGAAGTGCCTGAAAGGCTCAGATTGCATGAAAACCAAAGAAAAGCGTGACCAGTCAACTGAAGTTTTGACACATCAACTATAGATAACCTTTGCTTGCATGGAAAGGACTTTGATGAGTGAGTGGTGCATTCAGATTGAACTCCTTTTAATTCTCGGCCTTCTCCTTATGAAATTCTTCGCTTCTATGCACGCATTTCTCTAACATCTATTTGTTTGGGCTCTTTATCCTCGAAATTATTTTTGTTTATTTCCTTTGGCCTCTGGCTTTATTTCTGCATGTATTACTTCCCACGGAATTTTTTTGGCTTTCTTTTTCCTCAGGGTTATCTATTGAAACTATCCTTCGGAGAAAATTTTTGAAGGAGTTATGTCTTCGGCCTCTTTGTCTCTATCTTTTGATTGATCCATTCCCTTGTTTAAACCTTCTGAAGGAATTCTTTCAGATAATTTGTTTGAAGGAATTCCTTTGAACTATTTTGTCTGTAACTATTTTCTGATGGAGTTTTCTTTCTTTGAATTGTTTTAGGCTTTTGTTTGAGTCATTCCTTCACAAATTGCCCTTTAGGCTTCAAAAATGGACGTCCTTTCAACACTTTTGTTAATGACTTTTCTGAAGGGCACATACCTTTCGAGTTTCTTGCAAATGAACTCTCCCGAAGGGCACATACCCTTCGGCATTATCCAAGTGACCTTTGGAAAAAATGACAAGCCCTTCGTCGAGTACCCTTCAAAATTTTCAAGTTGCCTTTCTTTGCCATCAGACAAATTATCTGTGGCATTTGTTTTGGTCTCTTCCCCTTTGAATTGTTTCTCTTCCTTGGAAAGTCTTCCAAAGAAATTCTTTCAGACAAAATGTCTGAAGGAATTTCTTCAAACTTTTTGTCCGCAACTTTCCCCTTGTTCATTCCTTTCAAACAAAATGTTCGAAGGAATTATTTCCTCGGGTTTTTGTCACTGCTCTTCGGGCTTATAAAATGGTCATTCGAATTTAATAAAATTCCCCTGTTCCTTGTAAACTTCCTTTGGATTACCCTTATCTATATTCAAATGTCCCTTCGGATCTTCTATTTTGAACTTTCTCGAAGGGCACATACCCTTTAGGATTCTTGCCAATGTCCTTCCGAAGATAAAGACCTTTGGAATTCGTCCACTTGCCCTTCAAATTTTTTGTAAGTGTCCTTTGGCCTTTCTATAAATGTACTTTTCCAAAAGGCTAATAACCCTTCGGCTTTTGTGTTTTGGACTTTTCCGAAGGGCACATACCCTTCAAGATTTTGCAAAGTGACACTTTCTCGAAAATACCCTTCGACAACTTGAAAATGACTTTCCCGAAGGGAAAGTGCCCCTCAAAAAAGCTTACATGGTCCCCTTACAACATGAAATGAGCCTTCGAGTTTTTTGTAAATGACCTTTCTGAGGAAAAAAGAACCCTTCAAGACTTCAAAAATGCCCATCGGAAAAGTGTCATGACCATTCAATTTTTTTGAAAAGGTCCATGACTTATGAAAAAAACACATCCAGAAAAAATGTTTGATCCTTATTCCTGTGGAAAAATTGAAAATGCCTTCTAGCCCTTCTTAATTTTATAAATTATCTCTCAAACTTTCCCAAATGCCCTTTCCAAAAGGTAAGAGACCTTCGGGTTATTGTAAAAGACCATTTTGCCTTGAACAATTCCTTTGGACAAAAAGTCTGAAAGAATTATGGGTTTAGAATTCTTGTTAAAACCCAAAGTTTTATGCTTGTCTTCTTTTGAACTACTCTGAGCAACATAAACCTTCTTATAGAAAAAAATGTCAACATTCTGACAACTCAACTGGGAAGCATGCCTACTATGATTAAGAATTTAGACCATATTACATGATATTGATCTAAAAAAAACAATCGTAAGCCTAGTCCATGTCTGCAAATCTCCTTTGACCAAACATGAAGTAACCTTCATCCTTCAAAAATAAGAAGGAAAACACACTAGAAGAAAACTAACTAAGAAGCAAATGTGCAAACAAGCACTTATTCAAACAAAATAGGATGAAACTACTGTGCTTGAACAACACTTGGAGGAAAATAAAACAAACTATGTACAAAGAACTTTACTCTTCAATAATAATGTTTCAGATGTATCTCATTAATTGAGATTGGAAGCTTTTGACCATCCACCTTTGTAAGTTGGAAGGCATTGTGAAATTTACAGTTAGAAATTGTGTATGGACCACTCTAAAGGGAATCAAACTTTGTGTCTTCTTAGTTTATCTCTAACCTCATCCCACTTGAGGACTAAATCTCCTTCTTTGAAACTTCATGAAGAAGCTCCTTGTCAAAAGTTCTCTTCACCTGTGCTTGATGAATTTCCATGGCTATCATGGACTGATTTCTTATCTCTTCTAACTCTATAAACTCAGCATACCTGATTTTCATAGGCTCATTCTCCAATAACTCAAGCTGACGCATTAGTTTCAAAGTGAAAAATTCTCGAGAAATGTGTAACCTTGCTTCCTTACCATAGACCAGTTTGTATGGAGAGTTAGCTATTGATCTTTTGTAGGTGATCCTATCAGCCCATAGAGTTGACTTCAAATTGAGATGCCATGATCTCTAATCGTCTTCAATAGTCCTTATGATTCTCAATAGGTTCTTATTCATAGATTTAACAAGGCCATTGCCTTGTGGATATTAGTTCAATGAAGTGCTGAGATAAACTCCATGTTGGACAGCCCAATGACTGATCCTAGATCCCACAAAAGCCATTGCATTATCAAAAATAATAATTGAAGGAACTCCAAATTTAGTAAGCAAACCTTCATAAAAATCAAGAATCGCTTCTTACCAACGTGTGAAGTAATTTGTAGTAGTGAGAATCCATTTATGTCCTAAACTTGAAAGAGGATTAATGAGGCCAATGAAGTCCTATCCCCATTGGACAAAGGGTTGATCCACCGCTATTGGCTGAAGAGGTAAGGTTACAAACTTCACTTTTCCTACAAACATAGCACACCGTTTGCACTTTCTAACCCATACATGGTAATCACCAAATATATTAGACCAATAGCACCCACCTCTCATGATCTTAAAAACTATAGTTTTTGCAAAAAAATGTCCTCCACCATGTCCATCATGGAATTCTTCAAGCAATGTCTGAGTTTGGTTTGGTTTTACACATCTTAGCAACATTCCATTGATATCTTTCTTGAACAAAACATCATCAACAAGCAAAAATGGAATTGATTGCAATCTAAAATATCTTCTCTTTGAAGCATTGAGATGAGAGGGATAAATACCATCTTGGAGATAACTTACCAAGTCATGAAACCAGCTAGAAAGTGAGGTATGATGAGCTGCAACTTCTTTATCATTTGACACCAAAACAAGCTCATTAGCCTCTTACAAGTCTTATGCTAGATCCTCACACAATTATTTGCCTTTAATTAACTTTGTGACCTTAATTTCCACATCATACTCTCTTACCTTGGTTATCCAACCAACGTTCTTCTCATTTATATCATTATTCAAGAGAAACTCTTTGATGCTTGGATGAGAAACCATTAAATGTATTTTACTATTAGACAATAAGTGCCTAAAATTCTTAAGAGATCTTATGATTGAAAGTACATGATTTTCAATAAAAGAATACCTTGTTTCATACTCCTCCAAGCCTTGATTGAAGAAGGCTATTGGTTACTCTAAGGACTCATGATTTTACTGCATAAGAATGCTTGAAATGGTGTCCATGCTAGCATAAACGTACGAAATGAAAATTTTCATAAAATTTGGATTTATAAGCATAGGAGCACTCGCTATGACCTTCTTAATATCGTCAAACCCTTTTATTCCTTCTTTGGACCAACTAAAGTTCTGATTTTTCTTTAGCATGGTTGTAAGTGGCTTAGCTAAAATGACAAAATCTAAAATATATGTATTTATGAAATTGATTTTTTTAAAGAAACTTTGCAAATATTTTTTGTGCTTAGGCAAAGAGAGTGCAAAATGGATTGATTCCTTTAAGGATCCATGCTTTGAAACAACATGTCCAAGAAGCTTACCTTCTTGAACTGAAGAAACACATTTTTTAGAATTTAGAGATATCCCAAATTGCCTACACCTTTCAAACACTTGCTCAAGATGAACCATGTGATCTTCTGTATTATTTGAAAACATTATTATATTATCCAAATAAATAAGTACAAACATGTTAATAAAGCCTTGGAATACCATATCCATGGCTCTCTGAAAGGTATCCTAGCATTAGATAAACTGAATGGCATCTTTCTATATGCAAACATCTCCCACTTAGTTGTGAATGCTATCTTAAATTGGTCTTCTTGTTTGACCAAAATTTGATTGTAGTCACTATATCCATCCAACAAAAAAAACCTCTCTGAACCTGTAACAAGTTGTAAAATTTATTCCATTGATGGCAATAGATAGTGATCTTTAATGAAGACTTGTTCAAACCACAAAAGTCAACACACAACTGAATCTCACCATTCTTCTTTTGTATTGGAACAAGATTTGCCATCCAAGTTGAGTGCTTGATTGGAAATATAATAGTTGATTCTATGAGCTTGTGAAGTTTAGCTCTCATCAAATGCTTAAGCTTAAGATTGTTAGACCTTTATCTTTGTCTCATTGGTTTAGTTTCAACCTCTAACTCAATGGTGTGTTGAGCCAAACTTTGATCAAATCCCTTGAGATCACTATACTACCATGCAAATATATCATCAAAACTTGTGCATAACTCAATGAAAGCTTTTTTTTGTGAATGAGTGCATACCTTAGCCAATTTCAAAATCTTACCAGCTACAATCTCTATATTGGCATAGTGTTCTTTTTTATTGACAATGATGAATTATCTTTCCTTGGCTCAACACCACCACTGAAAATTTCAAGTGTGACCAATCTCTTGGGTATCTTATTCATTTTCAATTGTACAATTTGATCACCATACTGTTGCAAGTGCTTTCACTAGTTTTTTGAAGAAAATTCAACTTTCTCTTGAAAGAATCTCACAATTTGATTGTCATCTTCGAACACCTGCCAATTCTCATGATTATCTAGAACAAAAGGCTTTACAACCACTTTTATATATGATTGATTTTTTTCACTTTTTATATCATTTTGGATATTGAATTGTGACTCAATGGTAGCCAACCTGTCAGCATGTTTATTCTCACCTCTTGGTATTGCCTGAATGTTAAAAGCCTAAAAATATTCAAGTAAATCCCAAATTATATGCTTGTAAGATTCAATCAACAAACTTTTACACACATTCAAACCTTTTACTTGGTGAACTATAAGTTCACTATCACCAAATTCTTGCAAAGAATTGACTTTTATCTTTCTAGCCGACTGCAAATTGTGAACTAGTGTTTCATATGCAACAACATTGTTTGAACAACCAAACTAAAATTTAATATAAGAGATACTTTTGCTTTGTTGGAGAAACAAACATCATTCTAGTTCTAGTTCCATGCTTATTTCTTGATCCATCAAAGTACAACTACCACAAACCTTCATTGGACTCATCTTCTTTGACCATGGTTGGAATTGGTGCATCATTCTCATGAAAGCAATACACAACAAGTCCTTCAATTAACTTGTAGGGATCATTATCATGTAAGGTAGAAGCCCATTCATCAAGAAACAAATTTGAAACTCTATCCAAAGGTGATTCTTTTTCTACGTCACTAATCTCTAGCACATCATCTGAGATGATACAATTAGTATTCATAACACTTGGCATATATGGCTTCATATGAAAATATGTAATAGATTCAGAATGATTTTTTATTTTAGTACCATACTTGGTTATGAACATTAAATAAGTCCAATCAGTTGATAAATATCCCCTAATATTTCAGGTGAAGTCTCTTGAAAGACACATAGCAAAGTAAGGAGGCAAGTCTACCACAAGAACATCCTGCTAAATAGTAACATTGGGACAAGTATGTAATGTCAATTTCAGATCTTTGATGATGTGTACCATCTTGTTGGTGACCCATCCAATTGCAATACCCCTTTAGTATTTGGCTCATAAATAAACCCAAGCTTGTCTGCAATCTGCTTAGGCATGACTATATGACTAGCTCCGCTATCCACCATACAATTATGAACCAAAGTATCACTTACTATGAAAGAAAGGTAAAAAGAGGATTTTTTTTTGTTACCTCAGTTTTATCCACCTTTGTCATCTTATTTATTTGATATACCTGTTGCTTTGCTAGTTGATCCAAATTAGTCAAGACAACACCTTTCTCAACTAGTTTTGGAGACAATTCGAGAGCTGAAAGCTCTTGAATGAACTTATCTTTTTGTCTTGGAATGGAAAGAAAATCTCACATGTTAATGCTAATATTGGACTTCTTTATATGATCTACTATACTAAAATGAGATCCACTAACCTTTGGTTGTACCTTTTGAAGCACTAATTATTCACGATTTAGAGGTAGTTGATGAACCTTACCAACCTCTATATTCTAGTTTTTCTATGTTGTAGGGACAACAAGTTGCTTTTTTGTACTTTTAAAAACAACCCTAGAAGTACTTGAAGCATTTGTCACCTTTTGAGCCTCTTCAATAGCTCTTCTTTTAACCCTAGTTACAGCTGTAACTTGATCACTTGAATTGTTAGTTTCAACACCTTGAGTAAAAACAATATGACATTAATGACATCAGACTACTCTTAAACTTGTTGAATATCTCCTTGTGATACCAAACCTATATCTTGATACTGACCTCCTTGAAAAGAAAACTCTTCTTATGTCATTTGTGGCATAGTGATGTTCTATGATACCAAAGCTTGGTTTTGAGCATCATTGAGATTTGAGGGCTACCAACCTGAATCCTACATCATGTTGTTTTGAGGTGGGGTGGAAACAATGGCATTTGAAGTGGAAGGAATATTAGGATCAAGAGTAGCATATGGCTTGGTTGGAGTTATGGCTTTTTATGCTCGATAAGGTCGTCTATTCTCTTTGAAACCCTGATAAGGAGGCCTTTGATCTTTGAAGGGATGATAGGTGTTCTAATTTTGCTATTGACAGGGTTTATTTAACTGAAATTATTGTCTTTTTAGCTGCACTATTTCATTTCCAAAATATTGTAACAAGCTTTTCAACTCATCTATCTCACTAGCTCAGCTAGTAGGGGTTGTAATTTGAGCATGAGGTGCTGGAATAGGAGTTAAAGATGGAATTTGAGGAACTTGAGGGTCTGAAAATATAGGCATTGAAGGTCTTGAAGAAAGATTATCAGCTTGTCACAAACTATTTTATGTCCTTATTGCAACCTCATAAGCATTTAACAAGGTAATACCATCCATTGACTGTATCATCACACTAATGTCATAATTAAGGGTTTTCAAATAGTATAAAAATGTATATTCAGAGGATGGTCTTATCAACACAAGTATTTTGGTCCATGTCTTATAATTTGAAGTTAAAATTAGACATGAACTCATGAGGAGCCCTTGTTATGGCAATCAATTGCTCAACTGAAGATATATGATCAGATTTTTTCTCAAATTGCTTGACTAACGCTGCACCCAATTCATCCCATGTAGAAATAAACTTTAGTGGAAGGTTTCTATACCATTGCAATGATTTTCCTTTGAAGGAGGCATCAAATAATCAATAACATTATCCTCAACAACATTATGGACTAAACAAAAATTAACCACATCTTGGATATGCTCAATATGGGTTATTTGATTTTCTCTTGAAAAGAATGGGATACTCTTGAGGCCAGACACTAGAATGCTATCAAATTAGGATAAATTCAATGGAGCAAACACCTAGTTTTTGATAGCAATTTGGATAGTGGAGATTGTAGTGCTTAGAATAATAGGATGACTAAGAGGCAAATACTATTTTTGAGGACATGGTTTTTCCCTCTTAAATCTTGATCTCTTATAAGATATAAACTCAAAAAGAATACCTTTGCTTGTTGACCTTGTGGTAACCTTTGACATGAAAGAGTTGCCTGAATGATGCTATGAACTCTACAACTTGAAGAATCTTTAGCTTGTGATGAAGATAGATATTCTCTTCTATTGCAAAGACTTCTCTTTAGGTTCGAACCTTTTCAGATCTGCAAAATATTTCTTTGTTCGTCCCATTAGGCATGCCAAAAACTAGTCAATCAGACTTGCACTCCTGTGAAGATAGTTTCAGGCCTTCACAATCTGTTAAAACATGGAAATAATCCTAGGTTGTGGGTGACCTAATCAGTGGATTGAATCTCTGGATTGTAAGGGCTAGCTCCCTTTGATGTATCAATTAAGATCTTTGCTCTGCTACAAACTACTTGGGAAAAGAGAAAGTAAACTTGAAAAAAAATCCTACCTAATGATGGTGATACACTTGAATAATTGGTAGATCCACTCAATTAGAGCTCCTGAAAACATTGATTCAGAACAGAGAAAGGCTAAATTTTCAACTCTAATTAACCAATATGCATAAGTATTTCATGAAAAGGTTCTATCTTGTGATCAAAGCTTGAGGAAAATTATGGAATAGGTCTGATTTAAGGCACTACCCAACCACTTATATCCACTGTAAACTCAATCAAAAGACATTAAACATGGAACATGACCTGCATAATTTGATCAACTAGTAACTAGATAAGAATCAAGACTTGACAAAGAAGAAAACCCTATCACTTATGTAAATCAATGACATGAATACACTATACCAATAGTTGGAATCTAAAAACAATAGTCCTATTAATCTGAAAAAAAGTTACAATTCAATCTTTGGTAGAATTTTATTTTGCCAGAAGAGGGATATAATTCAAGGTTGAAAAGCCAACTTATGTAGAAAAAGATACACAAGCCAAAGATGTTGGCACTAAAAATAAAGAGGACGTCAACTCTCACATTAACCATGTCAAACTATAGTTGTCCAAAGACCTAAAAATAAAATCCTTTTGTCTTATGCTTGCATGAAAGCTCGTTGGCATTTGAAAATGGACGGTGAAAAGCCAAAGAAGTTGGCATTGAAAGTAGAGAGGAAGTCAACTCTCACATTAACCAAGTCAAACTACAATTGTTCAAAGACCTAAAAATAAAATCTTTGTCTTATACTTGCATGAAAGATCCTTGGCATTTGAAAATGGATGGTGTTTCAAAGTTTGAGTCAAACTTGTATCATGAAAAATGTTATGCCAATCTTCAAATATAGACTCCTCTTGAGCTGTTGAAACATTGAAAGCCTTCAACAAGCTAAACAAATGTGCATGCATGACTTGTCAATTAGTCAATCATAGTGCAAGGTTAGTCAACTCCAAAATTGAAACGTGTTCGAAACTCCATGTTGGCGTAGAAGGGATGAGGTGGACCCAAGTTTGACAAGTCAAACTCTTGCATGGAAAGCCATGCTACAATCTATGACTGAGAACTTCATTTGAACTACTGAGCTAGAAGTCCTTGAAAGGCTCAGATTACATGAAAACCAAAGAGAAGCCTGACCTATCAACTAGTCAACTGAAATTTTAACCAATCAACTATAGACAACCTTTGCTTGCATGGAAAGGACTTTGATGAGTGAGTGGTGCATTCAAATTGAACTCCTTGTTAATTCTCAACCTTCTCCTTATGAAATTCTTCTTCACTTTTATGCTCGTATGTCTCCAGCATCTATTTGTTTGAGATCTTTATCCTTGAAATTATTTCTATTTATTTCCTTTGGCCTTTGTCTTTGTTCTAACATGTATTCCTTCTCACGGAATTTGTTTGGCTTTATTTCTCCTCAGGCTTATGTATTGAAACTATCCTTCAGACAAAAAGTCTGAAGAAGTTGTATCTTCGGGCTCTTTGTCTCTGTCTTTTTCTTGGTCCATTCCCTTGTTTAAACCTTTCGAAGGAATTATTTCAAACAATTTGTCCGAAGGAATTCCTTTGGACTTTTTATTCATAACTATTTTCCCATGAAGTTTTCTTTCTTTGAATTGTTTCAGGCTTTTGTTTAAACCATTCCTTCACAAATTGCCCTTCGAGCTTCTAAAATGGGCGTCCCTTCAGCACTTTTGTTAATGACTTTCTCAAAGGGCACATACCCTTCGAGTTTTCTGCAAATGAACTCTCCCAAAGGGTACATACCCTTCAACATTTTCCAAGTGACCTTCGAAAAATGACAAGCCCTTCGCCGAGTACCCTTTAGAATTTTCAAGTTGCCTTTCTTTGCCATCGGATAAATTGTCCACGACTTTTTGTTTTGGTCTCTTCCCCTTTGAATTGTCTCTCTCCCTTAGAAAGTCTTCCAAATGAATTCTTTCAGACAAAATGTTGGAAGGAATTCTGTTGGACTTGTTGTCTGCAACTTCCCCTTGTTCATTCCTTTCAGACAAAATGTCTGAAGGAATTATTTCCTAGGATTTTTGTCACTGCCCTTCGGGCTTATAAAATGGTCATTCGGATTTTATAAAATGCTCCTATTCCTTGTAAATTTCCTTTAGATTGCTCTTCTAAATATTCAAATGTCCCTTCAAATCTTTTGTTTTGAACTTTCCTGAAGAGCACATACCGTTCGAGATTCTTGCTAATGTCCTTCCGAAGAGAAAAAGACCTTCGAAATTTGTCCACTTGCCCTTCGGATTTTTTGTGTCCCTCAGCCTTTCGCCAAATGTATTTTTCAAAGGGCTAATAACCCTTCAACTTTTGTGTTTTGGACTTTCCCGAAGGGCACATACTCCTCGATATTTTGCAAAGTGACCCTTTCCCGAAAATACCATTTGACAACTTGAAAATGACTTTCTTGAAGGGAAAGTGCCCCTCAGAAAAGTTTACATGGTCCCTTTACAACATGAAATGAACCTTTGAGTTTTTTGTAAATGACCTTTTTGAAGGAAAAAAGAACCCTTCAGGACTTCGAAAATGCCCCTTGGAAAAGTGTCGTGATCATTCAAAACTTTTGAAAAGGTCCATGGCTTATGAAAAAAACCCATCCGAAAAAAGTGTTTGATCCTTATTCTTGTGGAAAAATTGAAAAGACCTATCTCTTCTTATTTTTTTAAATTACCCCTCAGACTTTTTTGAATACCCTTTCAGAAAGGTAAGAGACCTTCGGGTTATTGTAAAGGACCATTTTGCCTTGACCAATTCCTTAGGACAAAAAGTCCGAAGGAATTTTATCTTCAAAATTCTTGTGAAAAACTAAAGTTTTCCACTTGTTTTCTTTTGAACTACTCCGAGTAACATAAACCTTCATGTGGGGAAAAATTGTCAACAAGTCTTTGATAAGAGACCTCATCACCCTATTTTTATTCTTCACCATCTTTAGTTCTTCTATAGTATTCATCAACTTAGCCTCAAAGTCCACCTCATCTTCTTCTTCATTTGAATCATTAACAATACCTCCAATCCATATGGACTATTCTTGATTCGAACAACTTGCTTCCTTAACCATGAAGAGTACTTCATTGACATAAGGACCATCATCTTCATGGTCACTCTCAGAATCACTTCTCTCACTCTCATCAGATGAACTGCAATCTTCATTGGTGTAAAGGCTTCTTTTGTTATATTTTTTTCTTGTTGTCATACCTTCTGAAGTTTTTCTTTATCTTATCAGACTTATAATTTTTTTTATCATCATCATGACCTTCATCATGCTCTTCATCGTCATTTGCCTTATGATTATGAGGGAACTTGTTAGAAAAGTGTCCAATCTCTCCATAATTAAGGCATTTAAAGGGAAACTTACCTTTGTATTTCCCTGAATCGATTTTCAACTTTATTGCAAACATATCTATTAACTCATCATCATCAATATCAAATTCATCAGTCTTTTATTTTTTTACCTTGTGTTTTCTTCTCATTTGGCTTTTCTTTTGTCTTGAATGTAACTTCCTTCTTTTCAGATATTCCTTTAGTTGTCCTCATCTCATAGGTTGTTAGGGTGCCATTAAGTCCATTTATATCTAGCTTGTCTAGATCTTACATCTCTTCAACAACAAACACTTTAGAATCAGACTTAGGATTTAGAGATCTGAATACCTTTTGAACAATAATAGACTCTTTCAATTCTTCACCTAGGTCTCTTATGATGTTGACCACTTCATCAACCCTCAACAAGTAGGCTACAATGGTCTCATCTTCATTCATCCTTAGGCTTTCAAATTATCTTCTATGGATTTGCAACTTAACCAACTTGAACTTGGAGTCTCGCTCATGGATAGTCTTCAACTTGTCCCATATTTCTTTAGCAAGCATACAATGCATTACCTTCACAAGTTCTGCCTCTGATAGGCCACACATAATACCATTCATAGCTTTTAAATTATTGTCACTAGCTTTCTTGCCTGCTATATCTGTAGGAAGAATAGGGGGTGCAGTATATCCATCCAAAAATGATTACCAAACATCATGACCTTGAGACATAAAATATTTCCTCATCTTGACACTCCAAAAAGCATAATTGGAGCCATTAAATAATGGAGCCTTGCTTGTATAAAAACCACCTTATGTTTGACTAGCCATCTTCGCTTGCTTAGGATCTCCTTTAGGCTATTAGGCCTCCTTCAAAGGACCTGATCTGATACCAAATTTTTTAATTATATCTACTAAGAGGGTGGGGGATCTACTAAGAGGGTGGGGGTGAGGCGGGGTGAATTAGTTGCCTTAAAACAATACTTCAATTTCACTCATCATCCAAAAAGTATTCATTCACATACATATATTAACTAATGTATAAACAAGCATCTATGAAATAAAATAACATAAGAACATATGAGATATTTGGGAAATCTTCTTGGGGGATAAAACTCACTCAAATATATCTTGGAATACATTCTTATAAGTAATGAATCAAGATTTAGTGAGCCAGTAACCCCACAAGGAGCACCAACCTCTCACTAGTCAAACACCAACTCAACTAGTCCTTTAGCAAGCACCAACTTGCAAAGAGGCACCAACCCCCTAGGTAACTCAACACCAACTCGGATACCTTGAACCTTTAATCACCTTTAAACACATATTTCTCACTCAATTAAAGATTTACACCTTTTTCTCTTCTCACTCTTCTATCTCTCTCAAGCAACCTATTAGGCCTTCTCACTTAATTAGCCTTTTCTTTGGCATAATTAGGTCATATGACCTTGCTCATCACCTTTATAAACATATTTATTAATCATGACATATTAAACATACATCTCTAATGGTATTTAATCTCTCTACATGGTTTTTAACACTTTATGTCATTCGCTCATATCCTAAATTTTCTAACTAGTCAAATTAGGCCTATTATACATTCTCTTTATACTTGAATCTTGCTCTCACCCATCGTGGTCAGACCAGAACCTCTCCATACTTGTATTACCATTGGAATATATCCAAAAAAATATTTTACAATTGAAACACCCACTACATAGGTTGGTCACCACTTATAAGGACCAAAATCACTATTAGGCCTAATAGAGACCTAATGCAATTAGGCCTTCTCAAAGCACACGTTTCACCTTGACCACCTTAAAACACTATGATACTTCAAAAACTAATGAAACAATTCAAAAACTATTTAATTAGACCCATTATAATCTTACCTTATGTACCAAACACCATTTAACTCATTTCACTCCTTGAACCACACAATTAGGTCTACTCGCAATTAGGTCTTCTCACTGCCAAAAAGTTTGTCTTGAAAATATAATGCATACACTTAACTTTGCCACATAAAAAAAATTACATGGATAGAACCTATATGACTGTAGTGTCATGACCAAGTCCATTAGATTTCATAATACATGAAAAAAGACCTCAAATTGATCATCTTCATATGCTCACTCAGATATGCACACAGGCTCCAAAAACCCAGTCAAGAGTCTTTGAATTTTCACACCTTCATAAGAGTTTATCATGCATATAAATAAATTTAAAATAACCTATGAAATATATATAATAACTTAATGTGCATTGTATTCTTAAAATATATGCAAAAAGACTCAGGAACATCATTCTCACTCATAAACAAAAAACGTCCTGTAACTCTAAAAACATAGTCATGAAAATCAAGTCTTAGATTACCTATGGGGACATTTTTATGAACTTAAAATGGGTTTAGATGATCTTTAAGCATCCTTAGAACATATTTAAGGAGATAAATTATAAGTCTCAATATTGGTTTTACAACCCAATCTCATGTCTTCACCCTACATAGACTTCACTGTGTTGGACATGTCATTTTGAGAACAAGTTTTTGATTGTTTATGATTATATTCAAAACTTATAATCAAAGGGTATATGATATATATGTACTAAAAAATAACCTCATGGATTGGATCCATCCCTAATCTACAACAACCCATCCCTAATCTCATTCTCACTTTTGCTTAGTTTTCTCAATGTCTTCCTCTTTAGGCTTATTTAATGATAGGTCAACTTCTATGACTAGTTTAACATATTTAAGGTATGAAATATACTCAAAAACTTACATGGGCACAAACTACAAGTCTTACACATTATCCTCCAACCATTTTATTCTTTGACCTGTTCAACCCTACCTACAACATCAAAAATCCAAGAAACAAGGTATTTCTTGTAGCTTCCAATCATTGTTCTGACAGAAAAATTCTACCTAGAGAAACTCGAGAGAGTCATATACATGTTAAAATAATCAAACTAGGTCATCCAATCCATTTTGGGCCATTTCTAACAAGATCTTTTCTATTAGGTCATAATGAGGATTTTAGGAGGGTTTAAATTGCTTTCCATTCTTAACAATCATTCATAAAAGACTTACCCTCAAATCCAAAACCAATGTTTAGAGATTTAATCTAAGACCCTTATCTAACTACCATGAATTTATTAGATCCTCATGTAAAGGTTTGACGTGCCAATGAGCATAAAAAAATCCTTCTCGGGTCTGCAACACCTTATTTTGTGCACACAGAAAACCTTAACACCGAATTTCATGATTTCTCTTTCAAAATTTGACCTCAAACTTGGTCAATAAATTTGACACAACCTTTCACACCTTTGAAAATGCTCTTATGAGCTCCGATACTCTGGTAATAGAACTTGACCCCTTATTAGGCCACACTAGGTCTCTTTGCTCATTTGGCTTAAACCTATATGCCATACTTAGACCTTGAACACACCTTAAAATATCTTGCACTTATCTCAACACCTCATATTCATGTCATACAACTTCATACCATGCTCATATACTATCAATATTTTTCTTACAAGTCCCATACTGCTCACCTCATCATGCTACCAAACTTGTGCCTTCTCAGTAGGTCTCTTCATGCAAGGACTAAGCCTCAAAACTGACCTTGAAACTCTTCTGAAGGATTCTTTGCCTCTTTCTCATACTTACAAAATTTATACACTCTTCTTATTCATATACTATCACAATTCACCAAACTTTACTATGCTTTATGCATACACCTTCTCATAGGGCTAAACTAGGCTTCTCAAGACACCTAGTACTCAATAGTATGCTTACCTTGTATCTTGATCTCGAAACATGTCATCAACCTCAAAAATGTTACCAAGTTGACTTCAAATTCTTTTTCAACAAAAATACAATAGGTTACCTTCAAATTCTATCTTGTCATAAGACTCCTTGTCACATACCACTTCACTATGTATGACATCAACTTTGACTTTAACATTAATAAACTCAATCTTGATCTTGACATAAATGAAAACATCAATGCCACAACACCGACAACAGTAACATACCTCAATATTTAGGTCACTTGTAAACCAAGTGAAGTTATAAGGTTAAATTCAAAGTTATGAATGGTCACCTATAACCATCCTTTTGGGGCTCAGATAGTGGTATGAGTGAGGTAGAGTCAAAGGTGGATTCAAGGTTATATTGAAGAGAATGGAGTTGTTTGAACACCTTTTCAAGGTAAGGACATCTTTTAAGAGGTTTAGAGAGATCTAAAAATGATGAATAAGTTCACCTCCCTCAAATTCACAGTCTAATCACCACCTATAGCCATGGTTTGGCTTAGACAGTGGTATGCAAGTAAGTTTGGCCACCACTTTGAAGAGGGTCTATGGGGTGCTTGTGAAAGAATCAAGTTTTCAAGGAAATATAAATAAGGTTATTTATGGACAAATGGTTACTTAACACAATCAAGGACCCCAATTAACACCTACAACCAAGCCAAATGAGCAAGCATAATGAAGAGTAGGGTGATAGAGATCTGAGTTGTGAAAATGTTGAGGGGAGTGCAAAGCATGAAGAGATATTAGTTGACACTAATATGGACCTATCATCTACTTAACAAGATGATGAAGTTTATTCAAACAAGGTAATAAAAAAACTATATAGTCCTTGACTACTCATGGTCCTGCTAGTATGGATGTTGAAATGTTTTAAATGTTTCAGTGAGCAAATGTCCACTAAAGAACATAGAGTAATGAAAGTGATCTCTTAGCACATTCTCATTCCTTTTATATCTTCCAAGTTAGTTAAGGTGATTCAATCTTAACTAAGCCTATTTAAAGCCTACACAATCTAAGGCTAATAACACAAAGGGGTTACTCACAGTGAACAGAAAGACAATAGAGAAGGAAGGCAGGGGTAAAATATAGGAAGCAAAGTTAGAAGTGTTATTGGAGAAGGAGAGTTAAAGGATCCATTAGAAGGACATAAAACCTTGAAAAAATCTTAAAAGGGTTACTTACTACAAGATATTAGTCCCAAGAGGCTAAACGTCACCTACAACCATCCTCTTTTTGGCTTAAGATAGGGGTATGAAGTTGAGGTTGGATTCAAGGTTATTGATGCAAGAGAACAGAGTTGAAAGGGTTATGACCAAATTAAATACAAATGACTATATAGAAAACCAATATAGGAATTTGTTTTATATCTATAAGAGACATGTGCTCAAGGTATACTTTACACCATTTAGAGATGAACTGTATAAAGGCAAAGTTGTGGAAGAGAAGCTTGTGTTAAGAATAAGTAAGAGTTAGGGGAGTTTTGATACAAGTAAAATAATGTATTTATAGAGTCCTTTAGAATTTAGATAGCTATATGAGTATAGACAGTCTTTTAAAACCTTTGCACAGTCGATGAAAGGTACATAGCCATCTATGTTTTATTGCTCCTAAACATTAAATAGATTGAATAAGATATATAAATGGTTTGGATAGTTAGAGGGTAAGAAAAACCTTTTATAGGTCTTATTTTTGTGTGGAAGGATCTAGAACCAAAGAAGATGAGTTTAAACCTTACATATTCATACACAATCTTGTAAAGAGGATACAAATTTCTGAGTTTTGATCAATTTAGGACATATAAAGATTGTTCAATGATTATAACCTCTTTGGAAAGATTTATATTGTGAAGGCAGATCTAGAACAAGTTTTGGTCCCATTAGAAACATCTTAAATCTAAAGAAAAGGAATTTCAAAGCCTCTTAGTCAGTACAAACCTGTATATTTGTTCCAAGTAGTGTTTCCAACCCAAAAAACCTATATCTATTATTTCAACTCATGTAAAGTCATAAAGAATTGTAATTAGGTCTATTTTATAATGTGTAAATAGAATCACAAGGTTTTGATTTGATAGCATATGGTATAGTACATATTTGAGGTCTAGGTAAGTGTGATAGGGTTTAAGAGGCCAAATTGGAAGGACACTAACAAAGGAAGTACCTGCTAGACAAGGATTTAGAGATTGGAAATTTATAAAGACTTGAAAGGAGATAAAGGGTGGTTAAAGGTCTTATATCTCCAAGAAAGTTTTGAGAGTGGTCAAACAAAGAGAAAATGTAAGAAAAAAGGTTACTAGCCAAAGGGTGTCATTGTGAGCTTGAGGTGTGGAAGTGAGTATTGGAGGAAGATTGAGTAGTTGAAAGGAGTTAGGATAGATGTAATATGATCTTGAGATAACATCCACACTACTGGATTGTCTTTATGAGACCTATAACAAGATTGTTGTGTTTACACCATGAAGAGCTTGACTACAATAAACTAGTAGTGAGTAAAGAGTAAAAGGAGATGAATTTGTGAATAAAAATGAGTTGAGGAATTAGATTTGAGATCTAAGAGAGGATCTAATGATATATAATAATGTATTTAAGGGATTTAGTAAACAATATTATAACAAAAAAGGTTACAAAGCCCAGAGCCAAGTGTGAGAGGCATTAGACTAGGAAGAGTCTTTGGGCACCATGAAAGCAATGATAGTTTATTATGGTTGACAATATTTCTATAAGTTTTTTGCTTTTCACATTCAGAAGAAATAAGAAACTAAAAGGTAATGGTCAGGGGTTAGATGATACTCGGATGAAGTTGTGCACCGTATTCAGACGATTGAAGGAGCCCCTCTTTGGCTGTGGAGGACGACACCTATAGATAAAAAAGACTTAAACAAAGAAAATGTTAGATAGATATATGGTGGACTGCCAAGCAAAGCTCAGTCCCAGAAGTGCAAAGACTTCCTTGAGGGATGACAGTCCACTAGTTGATAAAAAGAATGTTGTAATGAAAAGAAATAATGAAAGACTAAAGAAAGAGAAATAGATAATGCGCACCTGAATCTTGTTGTCAGTTTTCCACAATCGCCGACGTCGGTAGTTCTGCTGGTGTCGGTTTGTCAATGTTGCTGACGTCGGTTAGTCTGCCAACGTCGGTTGGTCAACATGCCGACGTCGGTTATGCTGTCGACATCGGTAGGGGTAATGGGCTTTTGGACGGATTGTCTGTGGTCGACAGAATGGTCTGAGAGGTAAAAAGCTCTGTGCAGGGTTGCAGGGAGACTAATAAGGTCCGCAGAGGGTCAGAGGGAGAGGATAGGTTGTCAAAAGGGGTAGGAGTATGAAGAAGGCTTTTCAACCTTTCCAAGAAGAAGTCAGGTCGGGTCTAGTCTAAAACACTTAGAAGTAGCAAATGGAGACTGATTACCAAAGCATTCTGAAATACTAAATTGAAATAAAAGAAGAATACTTAGCTCTTAGTGGAGAACTAGAAGTGTAGAAGACTCGTTCCATTATGGCTGATGTAGGAGACTTCGTGCAGCATTTCAATCAGGTGTGGAGTGACTGATGCAGAATTTATGTAGCCTGGAGAGTGATGATAGAATGATGATACCTGCAAAGAGTTGAAGAGCAAGAGAATTCGAATTTTGTGTGTAAGAGAATTTGCATTCGGCCTGAGGTTGGGCTCAGAATTTGGTTTTAAGCAACCGACGTCGGCGATTCCATCGACGTCAGTTGACTGTCGACCGACATCGATGGCTAGAAAATGGGTAAAAAGGCTATTTTTACCCTTTTGCCCGTTCTTCCATCTGTTGAATTCAATTATCATGGTTAAACGGTCCAAAGGTGGATTAAATAGGTGCGAGAGTTAGTGGAAGAGTTGAAATAGGTCTTAGGGTGATAAAATGGTATCCAAGGGCAAGAAATCCAAGGTGAGGTGTCATGGGTGATGTCAAGGGTGGTGTTACTAATTTAAAATAGGTAATTTATTTTAAATTAATAAGTGTGGGTTAGGAATGTTTAGAAGTGGACCAAGGGGACCAAAGAGGAGTCGACCAAGGAGTAGACACAATTTTAGTGTCTACATTTGTCCCTTTTTATTTTGTTGGTTGTTCTGACGAACTTCAAGACAAAAACATGAGTAAGTTGCTCCAGGTATGGGATGAGGTCATTTTTGTCTTGTTGGTTGTTCTGATGAACTGCAAGATAAAAAATAAGAGTAAGTTGCCCCGATTATGGGATGAGGTATTCCCTCTCAAAGCGGGAGTCGAAGGAAGGTAACCTGATATCGGGTGCTGATTTGATAGATAGTGGATGGATATGGTAAAGTTTGAGTGTGAACGTTGCAAAAGTTAAGATTGCGCGTATACCACTTCACGTGATAGGTAGGTCAAATTATTGTAGTCAAAGGTCGAGGAGTGCTAAAATTGAAATAACCAGGCCCTAGCATTTAATCGTAGTTGATTGGGTTAAATGATCAAAGCTGTAGCTCTAATGGTCATCATGTTTCAAGTATTTTAGGCTCAGGAAGTGCTCCTGGAAAACACGAAAATGTCACACATATCGGGGATCAACTTGCTCACGATCCGACAATAGGTGTGAGAGTCATAATATGGGTTGCATACAATTTTGCTAACTATTTGTGAGGTAGCATACATGCAATCAAAACAAATAAGACAGAGTTGTCTCAAAAGTGGTCGTGGTCTGAGGAGATAGTCATGATCTCTAAGGTCATTAGTCGAGAGTTAGGTTGAGATATAAGTGATCTCAAGAGTTGTGTGTTGGGGAGATAAATGCGATCTCCAATGTGTCCCATGAGAAATATAAGGTGCTTCTCTAGTGTTAGGGCTAGTTGGTTGGTCATGATGTTGGGTTGGTATAGATAGTTGGTCTATTAGATGGATAGACGAAAGAATGGCCGAGCTAATCTCAGAAGACCCCATGTCAATTGAGTGCTGCCTACATAGCCCTTGTTGGAAGGGCCTCAGGCCAATGTTGTTCTCCCTAAAAGGGAGGAAGAGGGTCGGTTATGGATGTGGGTTGGACTAGGTTAAGTCATGGTTAAAGATTAAATGGTTTGTCCATCAAGTAGATGAACAAACGGATGTGGCCGAGCTAACCCCAGAAGACGTCATGTCATCTGAGTGCTGCCTACATAGCCCTTGTTTGAAGGGCCTCAGACCAATGTAGTTTAGGCTAGTTGATAGGTTGGTTTGGTCAGGTTATAAATGATGAGGGTAAGATGATGTTACAGCCTTTTTCATATTGTGTGATGGTGTATTCTGTAACATTGGTTATGTGGTCTTTCATCCCTAGCAATTTTTTGTATTGGTGATGGTGTATGCTAAAAATGAAATGAGTATTTTTATGCTTCAACAAGTAATGGTTTATGCTTAACATAAATTGTGTGGTCGATAGTTTCCATGTGTATTGGTTTCCATAGAAACTAGTGTGAATGGGCTATGTCATGTTAGTGGTCTGAAAAAAATTTGGTTGGTTTGGTTTAGAAAATGATTTAGTTGGATTTGAATTGGTTGTATGTGACCAAAGTGCATAAGAAGTGAAAGGCATGTTGCTCTTTCATTGACAAGGACCATAATGATAGCATAGATAGGGTTATTGCAAACAAAAACCCCATTCATGCATTACGTCATTGACCATTGTTTGTGTTAGAGAAGTATTCAAATCATTCGATGTTAAGTGAGCTCAAAATCCCTTGAGTATGTTGGGGTAATAGGTTTGATTATGTGATATGTGAGGATAGAGTAACCCTTTTTGGCAGGAACAACTTTGCCTTTTTTATAGGTGATCCTGAGAACGACTATAGACAAGTCCATGACTTAATTTTTTTTTTTGAGACTGATCGATGCGGGAAGTCTACGTGGAGATGTTGTGTTTTGTGGTCATATGTGAAGCTGATCGATGTGGAAAGCTTCTGAGAGAGTGTTGTTTGTAGCAAAATTTGTGTATAGCCATCCTTCGAGGGAGTGGTCTATATTCTACTTTATATGTTTGAATGTCTTGGAATAGCTGTCCTTCAAGGGAACAGTCTATCAATTACAGTAACGATGTAGCTATCCTTCGAGGGAGCAGTCTACATTTATAGTTTATGACCTTTGAATAGGCATCTCAATTTTATGTGTTTTGTGGACTGAAGTTTTAGTCATGGACTAGCCTATAGAGGTTTAAGGGTTCCCTTTTTATTAGGACAAAGCATTCCTGCTTGACAAAAGGGTTGACTAATGTTTGTAGAGAAAAAGGGTTGAAAGGAATAGGAATGACAATGACAGGGGTTGCTCAAAGGACGAGCTCAATTTAAACATCAAGCGAATGATTACTTGATTAACAGTAGAATGGTCGTAGATGCAAGGCATTAAGGGGCTCAGGTTTTGGCCGGCCTTCAAGAGAAGACAAACGATAAGTCCCTAATCCATACTTGTGTGTTATGATATAAAGTTCAAGCTAATTAGGAGCAAACTTGCATCGTTTACTTCTTTCCAAATTGGTCACGTATTGGTTTTCTTTGAGGACAAGATCTCCGATTTTGAAATCTCATTCTCTCAGACTTTTGTTATAGGCACGTTGGATGCGATTTTGGTAGATATGGAGATGGTTGAGGGCAGCAAGGCGACGTTCGTCAAGTAACTCAAGTTGAGCTAATCGATCTTGACGAAAGTCATCGTTAGAAAGTATGTCGTGCAAAGAGATGCGTAGAGAAGGTATTTGTACTTCAAGAGGCAAGACAACCTCAGTTTTGTACACTAGAGAGAAAGGTGTAGCACTCATAGGGGTTCGAATGCTAGTGCGGTAGGCCCACAAAGCGAAGGGAATGTGAATGCGCCAGTCCCTTCCAGTGTCGTTGACCACCTTCATTAGAATTTTGGATAAGATTTTGTTGAAAGCCTCGACCTGCCCATTTGCTTATGGGTAGTAAGGCGAGGAGAAGCTGAGCTTGATGCCAAATGAGTCACAAAGTTTCTGGACAGTTTTGTTTTTGAATGATTTACCGTTATCGGTGATGATTTTGTGGGGTACATCGAAACGACAGATGATGTGGGTGTTGATTGATGCTTGGTTGGTTGATGTTTGGTCGATGCTTGGTTGGTCGATGTTTGGTTGATGCTTGGTTGGTTGATGTTTGGTCGATGCTTGGTTGGTCGATGTTTGGTTGGTTGATATTTGGTTGGTTGATGTTTGGTCGATGCTTGGTTGAGGTCATGATAGTTAGTATAAATTTGAATTCCCCTAGTTGCTTTTATGACAGGGAGAATGTTTGACACCCATTGTGGATATTCAATGGGTTGGATAAAGAGAAGATGATGAAGCTCTTCTTTGACAAGAAGTATGACGCGAGGATGAATCCTGTGAAGCTTTTGCCTGATAGGCTTAGTTTGAGAGGGCGAGATCCTGATCTTCCAGGTTAGAGGTTGGAATCTCAGAAATAGGGATGGTGATGGAGGCAATGGTTGGTAATGATTTGATTAAAGAAGCTAGTGGTTGGGGGTCTTCAGGTTGGACCTCCACTGTCTGTAAAGCTTTGATCAAAGTTTGGTGATGTTGTGGAGAGCTTTGAATGAGGTCATACAAAGATGTCTTCACAGGGATTTGATGAAGTTTTTTCACCATAGAGTTGCGAATTGGTTTCGAAGATGTTGGTTGGGATGTGCCCAAGATTGAAATCTTGGGTTTTGGTGGTTGAGGAGGCTTGACGAATGGATATGTTTGAGGGAGAGAAACCTTCTCTTTCCCTTTATCCTTCATGGTTTGTGACGTGTTGGCCACATTGATGGTGTTGATTTCAAACAAAGGGAGATAAGGTGGTAGAGAAACCACATTCTTGCGTTGAGATCCCAATTTAGGTGAGGATGTTTGGGAGGCCTGGGATGGTGTCGATGGTGTGTTGAAAGGGTGGTCAAGAGGATCCTTAATGAAAAGGGTGTCCTTTTTGAAGTGTTGACGAATGACATCTTTAAGAGCACAACAATGCTCAGTGTCATGTCCAGGTGTGCGATGATACACACAAAATTTAGTGTCATCGAACCAAGATGGTTTTGATCTGAGAGTTGATGAGTGTGAAGGTGAAGAGGGTTGAGAGACATGAAACGGTGTTGGAGATTTGTTGACAATATCCTCAACAAGAGGGGTGTCTTTCTCAAAGTATTGGCGAATAACAACCTTGAGGGCACAACAATTCTCAGTATCATGTCCCGATGAGCGATGATATAGGCAGACTTTAGTGTCATCGAACCAAGATGGTTTTGGTCTGAGAGGTTGGTATGGCTTAATTGGCAGGAGAGTGATGCTAGAAGATTGTAACAATTGACGTAACAGTAAAGCATATGAACCTGTTGATGGGTCTGCGTGTTGTGTTGCAATAGGTGTTGACAACTTCTGTTTAGAAGTTGTAAGGGGAGTGTTTCGTACCATCCTTTCGTTTGGCGGTGTGGCTAGACGCGTAGATGACACTTTTGTGGTAGGAGGCGTTGGATGTTTTGAAGGAGGTATGTTTTTGTTAGGTGTTGGTAGTAATGGAGGTGATTTGTTTTTGTTGGGTGTCAGAGTAGGAAGCACTCCTATTAAGGTGGATGGGTGTGGGCCCAAAATAGAGGGCAATGGTGATGGTGGGAGAAGATTTCTTTGATGTGGTTTAGTAGCCTTTTTTGGTTGAGTGCGAGGAGTACTATTGCGGGGGGCGAGATTTAAATATACCTTCACCGGATCTTCTTCGACTGAAGTAGGTGAGGTGGCGAGTTCCTCTCTCGGTGGACAAGGGATTGGAGATTGTGGTTCTTCGAGAGGGCAGAGTGTTAGGATGGTGATGGCTTCGGCGTGTGGTCGAGTAGCGGGGAAAGTATGATCCCCCATTGATGATAAGAAGGATGAAGGCAAGAATAGTGGCATTGGTATGGTTAAAGCGTCCTCCAATATAAGAGGGGTAGATGGAGGATTATTAGGAGAAGGTTCTTCCACCTGTGGAGGAGAAATAGGAGAAGAAGGCTCTTCTACCTGTGGTGGACAAATAGGAGAAGAAGGCTCTTCTTCCTGTGGTGGACAAATATGTTGACTAACCTCTTCAGACTGTGGGAGAGGTTGGTTAGGAATGACAGGAAAGACCGTGTTGACTGTGCGTATATTACGCTCTTGGGGGTCTTCGTCCATGGTCTGTACGTTGTTTTGGCTAGGGGGATGGTTAGGGAATAGTTGTCTAAAGATGTCTATGTTTTGGTTAGGTGGCGCGTTTGGGTTATCCAAGACAAGATTACCTTTATCTAACATGTCCTAAATGATATTCTTAAGGGTTTTACAATTGTCCGTGTCATGGCCTTTGACACGGTGATAATGACAAAAGTCATTTTCCCTGTACCATGCAGGGATAGCTTTTGAAGGGTCAAATTGTGGTGGTGGTCGAATTTGGGGGAGGTTAAGGACTCCCTGTTTGACTAGTTTATCCAAGACGGAAGCATATGATTCTCCTATTGGAGTGTATTGACACTGTATGTACCGTTGTTGGAATTGTTTGGTGATGCTTTGTGATGTGGATGGTTGAGATTGGTTAGTTGTTGTTGAAGATGATGGTCTGAGGACTACAGCATTTGCTGATCCCTTGGATTTGGAATTGGAGGAAGAAGATTTGGATGAAGGGTCATTTGATTTTGCATTAGTATTTTTACTATGCAATTTGACTTTATTTTCTTCGACAGCACGGAGTTCAAGCTTCCTAGCCATGGTGAAAGCTTCGTCAAATGTGTGGAATGTTTGGACCCGCAAAGTAGATGAGATGTGTTTGGCACACGTTTGTGAAAAGAGCTCGATGGGCTCAGGTTGAGGTAAAGAAAAGGAGAGTTGGTTGATTAAACTTTTCCATCAAGCAACGAAATCAGCTATTGATTCGTCGTCGAATTCTCTGATAGAGTATAGGTCCGTGATGGAAACCTTTTTAGTGATGTTAATTGAAAAGTGGTCAAGGAAAAGTTGGGCTAGTTGAGTGAAAGAAAAAATAGAGTGACTGGTAATAAAACTATACCAATGGAGGGCAGCACTAGAAAGCGACATGGGAAATGTGCGTAGTAACAACGCATCGTCATGTGCTATAAGGTAACAAGCGTGTCTAAACGATCATAGATGTTGTTGTGGGTCTTCTTTACTCTGAAAGCGAGTAAACTTAGAAAGTTTTCACTGACTAGGATATGGTCGGATTGGGACTGAATGATGAATAGGTTCATTACAGATTTGTTCATATGAGAACATTTCTTGAACGCGAAACAGATGTCTCAAGATTAGACGCCTTATCCATCACCATCTTGATCAGATTGGTTGATGGATTTGCAGGTGGGGCGCCCCCTAGGTTGTAAGGCATTTGGAAGGTGTTAGGTGGAGCGTATGACATAGTTGGTTGCGCTTGTATAGGCGCAACATATTGGTAACTAGTCATAGGGACTAATGTTGAAGTCAAGGGTGGTTGTGTCATGAAGCTAGAGGGCACAACTTGACTTGATGTCGCCAAAGGTGGTTGGATGGGGGCAACACTAGCCGAAAGATAAGTAGTCACTCTTGTATTTATGGGTACAAGAGTAGGTGGGATGGAGACAATTAAGTTCTGGAATGGTGTAGGACTTTGTTGAATGGTTTGTGATTGAGGGGATATAGAAACCCCAATGGATGTAGGTCCAAAAACAGATAGAGAGGCCACATTTTGAAGATTGGTCATGGTTGGGTTGTTAGTTGAGGCAATGGCCTGGGTGTCTGGGTTGAGTTATGGAGGCTGTTGATATGATTGCCGTTTCAACTAAGGAAGTTGGCATCCCATAAACTGGGTTGCCTGAAGAGTCTCGCATTTGACTTCTCATGAGATAGTGCTAAAGATCCTTGAGGATTGGCTTTACATATATAAAGGCTATCTCATAATGTGCTTCACATCATTTGGAGAAAAAACCATGAGATGATAGTCTTCAATGTTGAAATCATGATCTACATTTGACCTAGGTAGTTTGGAGGGAAAATATGATAATAGGGTGAAGGTACAATGAATAGTGTTGAAATATTGGAATCTATGGAGAGAGACATTTACCAAAGACACCTATATCCAAAGGAAGAACATCAACAATGTTTTGTTGGTCAGTCAAGGAAGGTCTATGGTTTGAAGTCCCCAAGCAAGGTTTACACTCTCTTTCAATATATGAGAGGTTAATGGGCATGATGGTGATATCCTTAATCTCTCTAAGTACCAACTCCTTCTCTCAATCCATACAAACAACAAGAGTTTCCACCTACAATCATGCAAAACATAGGCCCATCTTCAAGTTTGTGAAGAGGATGAAAGCACAGTGGTTTGTAGGAGGTTCCATGATCAAATGGAGGATTCATAAAGCCAATGAAGATTTTAGTAAGGTCAAGGAATGAGGAGGGTTATCCCAATCAGGTTTTCACTCCAAGGATAACATGAAAAGACCACTCAAACAATGGAAAATACAGTCACAGTCCCAACTTAAGGGTAAATTTGGGGAAAATGAAGGTTTGAAGGTACTATACAGGTTATCTAACCTCCAAACTTGGTATAGAGGATCCTTTTGACCTATTATATCGCCTAATAAATTTAGGTTAGCATGAAAATCAAGGGACATATCTATTGTTTTATCTTAGACCTGAGGCAATCTCCACAAAAAATTCAGGCAACCATTGACAACTTTGGAAAAAATGGTGTTTTTAGAGCACCTACAAGTGGTTTCAAGTTCTAAAATTTGGTACATATTATATTCATGACCATACCAATATATTAATTTCATAATAAGTGTCAAATTAATATTGGAAACACTCACTATTTTTTTACAGACCTCATGTAGTCATAAATAGTCATGTACATAGGTAGTCCATTAGCAAATTTTCAAAAAAAATCATCTACAAGTCTCTACAAGCAAGATCTAGCTATAAAACTTGGTAAGAGTTATTTTAATGAGTGGTCATAAGCATCCATAATATTATTTAGGCCACATCCATAGTTTAAGTATCCACTTTTTTGTCAGAGCCATGTGCTTGTCTATTGACAACCACCATTGAAGCTCAGAAGGTTTTTAAAAAGTACAGACATGACAAAAGTTTTTTGATTTTTTGGGAGAGTTTTAAGGTATTTTAAGGTGTTTCCAAGTCTTCATACACATGATGAGAGTGTCTAAACTCATGGTTTAATATAAGGATGCCCTTGAGGGCTAGCTATAGGATGCAAAACATAGGCCTATGCGCATAGTCTAAAACTTTTTACTTAATGTTTTTATAAGTATCTAAGTGATTTATTGAGGTGTTTCAAGTCCCACAAGTTGTTTTAAAGAAAATAAAGATCAATTGGATGGTCAATTTCAATCTTAAGGATAAATTCAAATTATGTAGTCTAAAACACCCAATTCAAGCCCCCTCTTTGAATACTCTTATATTTCATACCATAAGGAATTGGGCCAAATAATTTTAATATGTTTTGGGTATCTATATGTAATTGAAATACATTATGGATTGAGATTGGTTAAGAGGATGAGTTTCCATTACTATTATTAAGACTATAAGTAGGTCCAGAATGCATGCAAAACCCCTTAAACAAACTGTTTTACGTACGTATATTTACACACCTTTTGCATGAGAACACAAGGTTCTCAAAAAGCTTAAGGGGTATATGGAAAAAATAAATATTGAAAGAAGTTCTGGAATGGAGGCCTATACTTTATAAAAATCGTCAAGAAGGTAGCCTTTCTAAGTTGCCAAAGACCCTATTTTGACCAATTTTGAGTTTTTGAACTCATAGACCCATGAAACAACTTGGAATCACTTGGGAACCACTAGAAAAATGTAGTGGACTCTCTCAATCTCATGTTTTCCCTATTTTGTAGAAGAGATTGGCATGTGCAGGGCTTATGAGGCCTAAAATGACCTAAAAATACTCATTTTTACAAGTCTTCAAAGAGAAAAATAGTATAAATGCATGGAAGAGGCGTAATGGGACTTAAATCACCATTCTATGGAACTTGGAGCCCTTGTTAGGGATTTCTAGGGCACCTTGTTGAGCTAAAAGCTCAAAAATAAAAGTTTTTAAATAATTTGTGAATGATTGTAGGTTTAATAGAGATTTCCACCATTGTTGCAGGTCTTGAAGGTGGCCTAAATATTCATTTTCTTTCTCATAGGAATTCTATAGATTCCTGAAAGCCTTTTATAGGTTCAAAAGTGGTTCTCATGGTGACAAATGGCCTTGCGAGCAAGTTCTAGGGCAATTATTTGAAAGTGTCTCGAGCTTGAAGACCTCCATCAATGGATTCCAAGTTATTTTTAGGTTTTATGGTGTTTTTTTTAGGTTATAGGAGAAAATTTGAGTTGAGAAACAAAATAAAACATCAAAAAGTAAACATTCAAAGTTAACCTTCAAGGTCAGTTGCAAGTATCAAATGCCAAGATCACTAACCATGTTGCAAGGTAACTTCTAGAAACCAAGTGGAATGGGGCATAGAAGTCAAGTGGAGGAGTTTGGGGAGTTTAGAAGAAAATTTGAGTATTCAATTAGGCTTCTAGATCTTTGAAGACTTTTCTTAAAGCTAGTGGAGTGTGACATCATCTTCCTAAAATATTTTTGTCTTCTAGCAATGAGAAGGCTTGAAGACCGTTTTGACCTTTGGAGGTTAATTTGATAAGAGAGGACCAGTGCTTTAAGTAATATGAATATTGTTGAGACTCCATGGAAGGTGGTTGAGTGATATTTATTGAATTCTGAGATCCTTTTTCTCCTCTCTCTCTTCCCTTTTCTCCTATATATATCCCTTTTCTCCCTTATTCGTAAAAATATACTCTCATTTGATAAGGCAAAAATTCATAAAATTTTATAAAAATAGCATTTTAAAGTAATACAACAACTTATTTTGCCTATCACTTGCATTTGGTGCTCTAGTCAGTTTGTGTATGATTGCTTTATGGAGAGAGGTTCTTTGCTAGTACGTGTCCTTCTTTCTTACCTTTTTGCAAGTATTCCACCATTGTTACAACTCTGAACCTGTGATTTTTTTATCATTAATGAAGGTATAGTGTGATTTTGATACTCCTCCATACTTCATCTCTTGTCTAATGGGCCTAGTTTTATAAATATTAATGCAAAATGATCAATTTAAGAGATTGAGTGTTGTGTTTGATTGCCTTGGTATTAGTTTTATATAATTTGGAGTGTCTTTTAATTTGATACATCACTTTTTTTATGTTTTATTCATCTCTTGCAACCTTTCTATCCCTTTTCCAAGTAGAATTAGTAGTTTAGGTACTACCAAGAAGAACCAACATTCTTTAGATGTTCAACTCCATCACGGGATACCCATAGCTTGGGATTGATTCCATTTTGTATCCAAGAGTGAGAGAGCCTAAAGAACCTCTCACAAGGATGTAATTATATGCTCTAATAGTTATGAATATAGGATTAAGAGTAGTAGAATGGGGAGGAGTTCCATAATTAGTTGTTTAAGTGATAACAAAAATATTGCTAATATCAAGATTATCTATTGCATCATAGGGAAGATGTGTCTTGAAAGATTTATGAGGATTAGTAAGACTGATCATACTAGTATTTTTTTTACTATTCAGCTTCATCAAACAGATGTTGCATTATGAAAAAATTATCTATACACTTAGTAGAGAAGTGAAAGTTTATAAACTGAAAGTAAACAAAATTAAGTTGATCGATCTAGTTGTAATATAAGATAACCTAAAAATTTAGAAATATAATAGATCGAGATGGTTGATTTAGTTGAAAAAATAGGATAATAAAATAGTCTATAAATTAAGTATATTGAGTTGGTCAATTTAGTTGAAAATTTTAAAAAATAAAACAGGTTGTAAACTGACTAAATTGAGCTGGTATATCTACTTCAAAAGACAAGAAAATAAAATATTCTGTAAGATGACTAGATCGAGCTAATCTATCTAATTCTATAGTCTATAAAAAAATAATAATTAAATGGTATTAAAATTAAATGATTTAATTTTAAATACTAAAATGAAATTAAGCACACAAGAAAATAGATTGATCTGGTCAATTTATTTAAAACACATAACACAAAACTTGTATCAATGCTAGATACTACAACATAGAATAGTAAACAACATGTAAAAAAAATATAATTTAAATTGTAATTAATTCTCTAAAAAAAGATCATGAGATTGTAATAAAGGTTATGTTTGACCATGTAGGCTTCCAAAGATATTAGCTTGTCTATTAGATCATTTCGACCTAATATTTTAAAACACTAAATATGAAAAAAGTTCCATTTGCATATCCCATTAAACCTATTTTTAAGGGAAATCTATAAGTAACTTATTAACACTAACTGCTAACTAATGCACCACATAATCAAATAGATTTATATATTCTGAAGGTTAAATATGAAGGGAAATCCTAGGCATTTTAAAAATACCATAAGGTACATGAAAATTAAAAACTATGTTTAGTTTTATACTATGATTATGAGTATTAGAACAAGCCTCTAATTTCATAATATTTGTAAACAATATTTAAATAATTAAATAGAGTAGTGCATATCCCTTCACGATAGTAATTAAGTATTTTTAAAACTACTGCTACACAATTTTTAGGGAAAATCAAATTTTTGTTAAAAAAACAAATTGTGATTTTTGAAAGCAAATAAACAAGAAACCAACTAAATAAAGTAAAATTTACTGTAATTTGCATGAAATAAAGGTTAATTTCCTTTATGATATAAAATGAAACATATAGAATAAAATTGAGCAGGTCAATCTAGTTATGCAAATAATACAGAATGGAATCAAACTAGTCAACTCAGTTTATTGTAAAACATGCTCAAATAAATAAAATTGACTAGGTCAATTTAGTTCGATGGTAAAAAATAAACACAAAACTAGATCGAGTTGGTTGATCTAGTTGATTGAATGGGTACAGTTTTATAGAACTAAAAAATTAAGGAAAATAATAAGTACAAATTTAAATTTTGATTAAAAATCAAGAAATACAATTTGATTTAAATTGACAAAATAGAAATATTAAGATGTTAAGAATGAACTTGGAGGATAAAACAAGATTGACCAAGTTTATTTAATAATTTTTTAAAAGAATGTTTAATTTTTATCTAACTGGGTCATCCAGGTGAGTTTTTGATCATATAAAGGCATAAAAGTAGTGTTATTAGATATAACCAATCTGGTTAATCTAGTATAAATAAAACTGATAAAAAATAGGAAAATAAAATTATATCGATCAAATCAATTCATTTAGCTAAAATTGAAATACATAAATGAATAAAATTAAGTTGGTTGATTTAGTTAGGCATATATGGCAGAATAAGTGATTGGATCGACCTATTTGAATCCAATTGGTTGAAACTAAAAACCTTGCACATAGAGAACAAAATAGAATTGACATGGTTGATCTATTTGAAAACATGTGCACATAAAATAAAATGTGATTGATAGGCTTGATCTAGTTAAAAACTTGTGCACATATGATAAAACATGATCGACAAGCTCAATTTGGTTGAAAACTTGCACACAAAATAATAAAACTAGATAGATAGGCTCAATCTAGTTGACTATAGTTAAAAAATTAAGAATTGAAAGGGTTAGATTCATGTTGGGTTCACTAGAATGTATGTAACAAATTAAGATGGATCTACAACTTGTCCTACTTAGTGGATTCTAATTTTAGATAAAATAATCTTACCAAACAACTCATTGCATAAATATTTATATCAAGACATGACCAATTTGAATCTGTTAAACTTAATCAAGGGATATCTTACTACACAACACCTAAGGTGAGGGTTTCAAAGCCTCCAAAAAAATGGTATTATGTAATAAACTTAGCTAGGCCTACAATACATAAAATAAATCTAATCTGGTGCTCACTAAATCTTGTGACACAAAGGGGAATAGTTAAATAAATAAAATAAAACATATAAAGATAAATCTACTCAATTTAATGTAGAGATAAACTAATCAAGGAGTAAAATATTATTCCTATTACTTTATGCAATATTTGTCTATCAAATGAAAGAGTAAAAGTTAGGAATAATTATCTTGAATTAAATCTACCATGGTTCAATCTCTCCCTTGGCTAATGGTGCTTTGCAAGAGGTTGTTGTGATTTTGTAAAAATCACACTATAAAAATTATGTCTAAGTTAAAATAGTTATACTTTGCATCTAAGAATTTTCCACAAGATAGGATTCTTTCCTTTCAACGTCAAAATCCTAATAAATGACTCTTCAAGTGTATAATTAGTAGAATTATGAGCTGTAACAATGTAAAAATGAATTTTCCTCTTTATTGGATTGAATTGAAGGGGGTATTTATAACCAAGGATTGACCCTAAACCTTCTTGAAAATTTGGCCGACAAAATCAACCAACTCAATTTTGTTAAGCAGGAAAGATAGCCATTAGGTATCAAATTAGGCCGATCTTACCAAAGTAGTTCCATAATGTGCTCTCAATCCATAACATGATTGACCTAGCCAAAATAGCAGGAAAATGAAAAAAGGGGCTTTTGCTTAGTTAGGGGTTATTTTAGAAGGTTAATTTATTAGAAGAATGGATAAAAGGGTTTTAATTGCTTAGAGAGATAGATAAAAGTAATTTTTAGTGGTTTTAGGTGATAGTATAAGGGCCAATAATCTTATGAAGTACTAAAGGTCTACTTGCTCCTTTTTTAGTGTAACCTTTAAGGTGTGTGCTCAGAGAGATTGAAACTCTATAGGTTATTACAAGAGAAAAAATATCAATAAATGATAAATTTAAAAATATTATGTGTATACACAATCATCAAAAAGGCTTTATAGGGGCTTTGTGTTGACATAGATTAGGAAATAGCTTGTTAAACCTTAGAGGATGAGTATGACACTAATTAGATACATATGGTAATCATATTAATCTACAATATGATAGATTCATCTAGGGTATATTCACAATTTTATGATAATTTGGATCATTGCACTTACATATGCAAATAGATCCTATATATTCATGTCTTTGGATGTACACAAATAACTATTTTTTCCTTTTTTTTCCATCAAAAACCTAAATTGAAAACTTGAGACCAATGTGGATTAGAAAAAGGGGTTAGAAAGGATAAGATGAGTTGACCTCAATCCCCCCTATGATGAGTGGATAATTGATACATACATTCAAATACTTTGAAAAGGTCTCAAATCACACACAATTATCCCACCTAGTTATATATATGCAATCAATGTACTACTAATATACTATGTAATGTTGTATATGAATTTAAACACTTGGAAACTAATTGTTTTAACCCCAAAATGTGTAATCTGATTTGGATAAGGGCTTACTCATTTGAGGGGTTTTTAATTTGGAATATTTAGGGAATTTCCTTCTAATGTGTAAATGGATAACAAATGTGCTCTTGATAAGTGCTAGATATGAATACTTTTAGTTGGTGAATTCCTTCTGAAAATAACATGTGAAATGTATAGGTTAATGCATAGGAAGGAATTGAACTTGGGAAAATAGTTGTTATAGAATGCAAAGATGAGTCTGGCCAAGGCAGACAACTCAGGAAATTAGATTTGTTTGACTGTGGCTAGAATTGTCCAAAAAGTGGGAAATAATGATATGAGATCAAAACACAATTTGTGTAAGCTATTAAACTATTAAATTAGTGAATAGGGAAATGATGTGTATGAATAATAAAAATTTGGGAAGACCAGGCCCATAGATAAGAGAATGGCTATGAGAGGTTGTGATCAAGGATTAATTACATATGCACAATTCATGTATACTAAGACTTGGTCAAAACTAAAATTTTCAAGTATGTAATACCAAATATGAGTTCATACATTCCACCAATTTTATTCTAGTATTTAAAGTTCTATAGTAGAATTATAGAGGGAGATACTTGAGTGTAATTATGGTAGGTGTATTTAGGTAGGTGTTGAGTGTTACACTTGTTCTATGCAAAACTTGTAATGAAGCATGTAGAAATCAGTTTTGAATTTTGATATAAAATCTAAAGTAAAATCATTAAACATATTTCAAATTAAAATAACAAGTAATGAATACACATGCATGTATGTGAACCAAGTTGCCTTTTGGAGACAATAGAGAGGGGTGATTTTGCCCCTTAGATATTCCAATGTTAAAACTATGGGTTGAGATAAATATTTCCAAACCTTCATTGGATATGGATAAATAATTAGAATTTAAGTCACATAGAACTTCAATCACGCTACTCATTATATTCTCTAAGAGTGGAACCTACAATGGGTTCCAACAAATTTGAGCAAAACTTGACAATCTAAGAATTTGAATAAGTTTTCTGAAACATCTGTTGCAAATGGATTTTGTGATTCACATTGAGTATCATAGTTAAATTGAGTAAATAAAAAATAAGTGAACAATTTTGTATAATGTCTCACATATTCCCTACATATGCCTCCAATCTAATAACCTATTTAATCTAAGTCATATATCATATTATTTTATCTATTTTTAGATTACACAAACCTAATTAAGATGAAAACTAATATATAATTTTAAATTCATATAATATGTACTTTCATATACATAAAGTAAATGCCAATATGATTTATCACACATGTGATATATAAAACAATTGATAGATAAAAGGGTAAGAAGGCTCTTAACTTTTTCATGCTTAGTTCCATTTTGGATCTATGCATTCTTCATCAATGCATTATAGTTTGACTCTATATATAGTCAAATCATATTTTTGTGTGAATCTATAATGTCAGCCTAAGTAGGTTCATCAACATTTATATCTGGGGTTGATGTTACTATTATTACTCTGGAGTGCACCCTTTCTGAAGATGTGCAAGGCATACCTTCTCTCCAACTGATACAATTAGATATTCTTAGAGTGTAGATGACTTTGTATTGAGAAGAACCTCTAGAGAGTATTGGTTCCTTTAAGATTTATCTCTAAAACTAATCTACTTTTTATTTTTTGGGATGAAAAGAGAGAAGGAAACTAAAATAGGAAATCCTATCTAATGGGGTGATGCACATGAATGATTGGTGTTCTCTGAAAGCTTTCTGAAACTAAGTAAGGCATACATATGAATCTAAAAGAAAACTTTACATTCAATCCTAAACATCAGTGTTTCAAAAGAAGTCTTGAAAGAAGTTTGTAAAGCAAATTCAAATCGTAGCTCTTCCAATGGCTTATAGAGGATGATATTTTTATAGTAGTAGGTGTGAAAAGGACCTACAAAAGGGTAAGTAGATGCCACTTGTATGATGGTACATAGTCAAATTACACTCTATTCTGATCTAAAATCATATGCAAAAAAGATCTTTTATTCGATAAAATGGTGTCAATTATAATTTCTTTTTTGCCTTCCAGAATTTTCTCCAAAATGGCTTGAAAAAAGATAATATATATATCTAAATTCTAACTACTAGCCAATGTGGCATTGAAAAGGAAGAAAGATTAGTCTTGGTTAGTTAACTCAAGACTAACTCCTTTTACAATATTAAAACAATTCCTTAAAATATATTCAAACTCCACAAGATATGCATGGCATTTAATCTTGGCATAGAAAGGAGGTGGTGGGCCCATGTTGAAAAGTCAAATATTCCTTGCATGAAAAGCTATGCCAATCTTTAAAAATAAAGTCCACTTGAATTGTTTGGAAGTGTTGGAAAACCCTCAATCACATGATCACCAAAGAGAAATAGATGATGATTGCCAAAAGTGAACATAAGATTTGATTGGTCAACTCTAACTAGCCTTCACTTGCATGAAAATGGACCTTGAAGAAATAAATGTGCATGAAAGCTCCATGGAATAACAACAAAGTGGCATTCAAACTCTATTTAGAACTCCTAGATAGCCAATTCAATGCCAATATTCAACTTAACCATTTGACCAACTAGGCCTATTAGGCCTAAAAGGCCTAAAAGCCAATCTATGCATTTGAACTCCATTAAACCTAAAAAAAGAAGCCATGAAACCTGTAAAAATAATAAATTAGACCTGGAACAACTTTCATTATCACCAGATATGTGATTTTGTTGAGAAAACTCGCGTCATTCAGTCAACAAGGTTGACTAGATCTATTTTGCTCCATTTTTCTACAGACTGGCCATTTTGATTTAGCTAGTAGGGAAACTTCTAGAATGATTTTTGACCAAATAAATATTTGAGGATGAATAACAAGTCTTAGGCTTCGAGCTCCAGTGATTATATCCTATTGAACTGTCTAGTGCTTTATTTTACATGTTTTTTTCTAAAAAACTCATGATTTATGCCTTCATCCGTAAAGATCCATGTATAAAATTGATATTTATAGAATCTTCTCTAAGTGTACTTGACATTTGAAAAGGTTTTATATTGATTCATGATTATTTGATGGCAAGAAAATCAATTTTTTGCAAACTTGGTTATTTAGGGGTTTAGGAGGGTTCTAAAGTTGAATCTTCAAAATGATGATTCATGAAGTATAGACCTCCAAATCCCAAAATCTTTGTATTTATATGTATCACATTGACCTCCCTAACATCTTTAAAAATATTATATTCTTATGCAAAATATATGAAAAGTTACCATGTGTAGGAAATTTATTTGTAGGGTTTTAACTGCATTCTGGGCTACCTACACTCTTAATTATTATTCATAAAGCATACCCCCTCAAGTAATCTCAATTATTCATTAATTATAATTACAGAGGGTTCCTCACAATATACTGAGAGTGTTCGGTCAAAATCCACACGTGGTGAAAGATATGAGCATTTGAATAGGAGGCTTAGAAGGGTGTCTAGAAATGCAAAAAGTGAAAATATTTACCAAGATAAAAATGACTCTTCCTCTACTTCACAAAGCCTAAAAACATCATCATAAGACCTTTACCATGCTTAAAAAACACTTTGAAAGTACTCCTTGCTTTAAAATTAAAAAAATTATATTTTTAGCTTATATGTCTATTTGCTTGCAAAAGCCTGTATGAGCATGGTTTGCATAAAATTGAAAGTTTTGACACTATTTAATGGTTATTTTATGATTTAAAACATCATATCATGCTTTTCAAACTTTCACCTAGGCTTAGAAACCTCTGTGGTACTCTAAAATATTGTCTACTCCAATGGTGACCTCCAAAAGACAAATTGATGACTATGACAAAACATCTATCACTTCCACTCATCCAATGGCCTTGAAACTTGTTTGGAAAATTTATCAACTCATTATGATGTTATGTACCAAATTTCATGTCAAAATTCCACATGTAGATGCCTCAAAGCTCAAAAATCCTTTAAAAAAAACTCCTTTGCAGGGGTCGTGACATAATTAACTAAGTTTTAGTGTTTCTAGCTGATTTTATGATGTTTGAGAGGTTTTAAAGGTCAAAACAATCTTCAAATATCTCAATATTCATCTCAAGAGTTTGGAAACCTCCTCTACCCCTATTTCAAGCATGCTTAGACCTCCTAAACAAGGAATTTTAGGCTTCAAATGACTGTGTTTACACTGTTGTAGGTGGGAATTGATCAGGGTTGAACAAGATTTAGAGATCAATCCATATTTAAAAGGTGTTTTAAGACCATTTAGGCCAAAAGAGATCTCTTCACACATCTGCTTCATGGCACTTTGACTTCAAGCTTTTTAGGCCTTAAACTAGGTATATTCCATACAATGGCTTGTAGGGTTTATGAGATAAGGTGAAAGAAGGTTTACAAGTTCTTGGATCACTTTTCCTCTTTATTATATCACCTCACCATATTTTCCTAATGATTCTCAAACACTTTATGAAAACTTTTTGTTTACACCATTAGCCTTTATCTCTTCCTCAGTGCTTGAAGGTCTTTTAATCTCCATATGGTTATAGATGGTGATCAATGAGAGATATGAATATGAAAGTGTCTTTAATCTCAATCTTTATGTCCTTAATTTCAATCAAATTCACTTTCTCTAATCCCTATACTTCTGACAACATCACTTTCATTGTTTACCAAGCTAGGCCTTTATACTAGAAAACCCTAGAAACTTGAGTATAGGCCTGTTGTCCCAAGGAGGTTGTAGGTGAAAACAAAGCTTCTTCACTATGTAGGTAACCCTTTCTCATGATCCTTAGCCTCATTGGAACGTGAAATTCCCCTTCAACATAATCAGCCTCTAAAAGCTTATCAACCTCTAAAGTGATTTCCTTTAGGTCTTAAGAAGCACACCAACTATGTCAATCACCTTCCTTGATCATGACACAAACTTGCAGTATGCCTTAGGGACTCAAATGGTTGTAGCTTTAAATTATGCTTCACTAGACCCTATCAAAACCTCACAATTTTGGTAGCCTCCTTGTTTGAATGGTAATATCTTCTTTTAATCGAAGATCTTCTTGAAGCGTGCACTTAGAAACTGTCATCAAAACACCAACTCTTATCTCATAACTATGGTTCAGTAACATGAGACTGCTGTAAGTCTCAAAGAATGTTTATTGAGTCATTTTAGAATCTCATATGTGTCCTTTTGAGCTTAGTGTTGACTATCACCTACATGACCAATCCATGTATTGAATGCTCTTACTAACTTCCCTGTGCTTTGAAATGGCTCTTCATCTAGCACATATATCTACTTGGTTGTAGGTCTCCTTCTAAGAGCTGACTGTAGGTACTCATCTTGTCTCCATGGTTTTAGGTTAGTTTTTAGTCCAATCCTTTTTGAAACCTATCATGCCTTCTTGATAACAAATGACATGATATAATTTTACTCACATAAGAAACCCTAAACTGATCATATTCACTTAAACACTTGCTTTCATGCTTCTCCAAACCTTAAAGGCCTTGTGTACTAAGGCTATAAGTAGTAACCCTTATGCATTTTGAAGTAAAATGATATTTTGAGAAAATCATGTTAGTCCCTAGTGAGGTTACTATGAAGAAACAAATGCCACCTAGAAGATTTATTTTCTTCTTTCTTACCCCTTGCAGCCTCCTTTGAGATATGTAACCCTCAACATTGTGATTATATAGGCCTGTAGGTTAATATTTGGGGCTATAGGTGTCTTTTGTTCAATTTAGGCTTGTTTGAAGCTTTGAAAATCTTATTACTTCATGATGAACATGTAGAAGTTTCTCTTAAGATCAAGTATGTACTCACAAAAGCAAAATAAACCTTCTTAATTGCATTCTTCAAACCTTAAAGGCACTAAACCTTCTTCTTGAGGGTAGCTTGTACGGATAAAGAACAAGGTTGAAATCTTGGTCTTACCCTTAACTCCAAACTTAAAGGTCATTAGCCTGTTCTCACTCCTTTTAAAACATTTTAACAAGTTTAAACCCTTTCTCAAATAACCTATCATGATCAATGGTTTACTCCTTTATCAACTTTGCTAACATGGTTGTAAGGTTCAATGAATTGTGATTGATGTTCAGGGTCTAAACCTATTTTCTTGCCTCATAATAACTTTCTGTTGTATCCTCCTCATGATCATAAGTGCTTATTGTCACTAAAACCTGATGGATACCCTCCCTACCATGACAAACACATATCATCCTTGTGATCATACTTTTGACTGTATAACCTTGTTGATTGGCTCTTTTGATGACTGTATTTGATACTTTGACTGCCTATATACCCCTTGATGATGATTTGTGTTGGTCTTCAATCATGGTACCATGGAATTGGGAATGTGTGAGGGTGGCAGGGATGAAGGATGGTAGAAATATATGGGGAATCATGAAAGGAGGGTATGGAGAGACATAAATAAAGTGAAAAATGGAAGTGCTATATAGTGGTATGGAGAGGTTGGGATGGTGGTGAAAAGGAGCATGGTGGAGCATGAGAAGATTAGAAAAAGGAGTTAAATGCAAACATGGGAACTAAATCATCGCAATACCTAAATTTGGAGGCCATTATAGAAATGTAGGAATGTGAATTTGAAACTTGGTTTTCTCCAAAAACCTTAAACTTTTTAAAAATTCTTTACAAAATACTAAACTGGCTCCTTTTGAGACACTTGAAAACATGGAGTTGACTTCTTGGCCATGAAACTTGGTGACCCTTTAAGAATTATGATTGAAAATAATGAAAAACTTGATGGAACCCTGTAAACACTAATTTCTTGAAAAATTGAAGCTGCCTCCTCCCATGATCGTACAATTCACCTTTGAAGCTTATACTAATCTTTTTTTGATTGGCTGAGTTTGTGACCTTTGTTTGACCTTGAATTGCAAGAAAAATAGATGGAGGCCATGGAAAGGTTGAACAAGTACCCAAGATCTTGGAACAATTTGAATTTTTTTGAAATTCTACCTAAGTGAGGAGAAAATGAAGATAAACAGTTACCTTTCTGGTTGCAAGGCAACATAATTTAACCTATCTTCAACTGAATGGTTTATGAGCTTAAAGATTCTAATTGAGAAGCCACTTAGACCATCAAGAATCCCTCTGAAAATATTTTCTCCAACCCAAATTTGAGATTTTTGCCCTTCCTTAGTAGTCAATACCATTCCCAAACCTGCAAGTATGTCTCTTTGTGTCAATAAGCAAAATAACAAAATAATTATAGTTTAGGTCTTGTATGGCCATGAATCACTATGGAATTATTCATGAAGTCTAAGTATACTCTGAAGATGATATACCCTGACTTGTATTATATAGAATCTGTAAGAAATCCAAACTTTGCTTGAAAAATAGGTGAAAAGAAGCTCTTTTGGCATTTTTAAAGATAAACTTATACTTCCAATACTTATAAAATAAGTCTTTAGAAGGTATACATGACAATCATACAAATTTAGACTTCTAAAACCCTTTTTCATGTTTTTAACTTGCAAAATGGCACGTGTGGGCTATTTTGGGGCCTTTTTGGGCTATTTGGCATATCAAAACACTTTCTCATGATTTGAACCTTAGGACTTAGGATATTTTCATACTTTTAAACTTGAATAAAAGCCAAATGGGATAATTCAATGACTTTTGAAACCATTTTTTGATATTTTAAAACCAAAATTAGTGTTTTTTAGGCCACAATGACTAGTTTGACCAGTTGGAAAGGTCTATTTATCAGATTTAAGAAAGTTTTGAATGATAAGGGTAGTAATTTGGCCTTGATAGTTCAAATTATTAACAATTTTGATGAATTTTGAGGGTTGATCAACCTATTGGTAAAAAAACTTATAAATTATAGCTAAAATTGATTTGGATAGACACTGAATGGAAAGTCTTTTACAAATAAAGATACAAACAAGAAAATTGACACAACAATAACAAACATGTGCATGTGTGCACTTAGAGGAAAGGAAAACAACACTGAAAAGGAAAATAATACTGAAAGCATGTGTAGATGTGCACTTAGAGGAAACAACATAAGAAAGTCTATTATGTACAAACTAACCTCCACCTTGTTGGTCCTCTTGGATCAAAAGAAAAGTTTGACAATTCCCTACATCATGAGATGAGGTATTTAATAAGGCATGCAACTTATTGACCCTTGATCTTGATGCCTCCTTCTTCTCTGTTGTTTTTGCCAATTTCATTAGCATGATGATCAGTGAGAACCAAGCAGCTCCAAATAGGTCAGCAACATGTATCCAAACAGTCCTAATTTATTTAGATGGTTCTTTGATTGCAACTTCCAATGGTGGTCCCATAAGACATACCTTTTTGATCTCCATGATGTCAGTAAGATTGGGATTCTTATTAGCTACAAGTTCTTCAAGCTCATCAAAGAGCTCTGTATATTCTACCCAATCTTGGTCATTGTCCTCCATGGAAAACTTTTTGTCCACCTTCTCAAGCACTTGATCTTTTTGAACAAGAGATATCTCAATCTGATCCATGTCCTCTATTTGTACCAATTTTTTCATCAAAACTAGCCTTCTCATTTTGCTTGGGCATCCCTAGAGTAGCGTTGCTTTCTTGAAGCTATAAAACACTGATGGAATCCTTAGATGAATCATAAACTTGTTGTTCTATCTCATCATCAAAACCTTCCATCTTAAGCTCTTCAATTTCATTCAAGAAATCATGGTATAACTATTGCCAATGATCATCTTCATCTTGAATATTATCCATCTCAGTAATGGCTCTATGTGAGTTGTCTTCATGACTTCCCTCTGAAGAACTATTTATTTGTACTTCATCTATATCAGCTACTGCAAGCTCTTAAGAAACCTCTTACAAATCCTCTTCTTTGGCATAATGAAATAATGAATCATTCTTATCCCCACTTAATGGTGTCCCAATTATGATTTCTTTTTCTTGATCACTGAATTCACCTTCATTTTCTATCTCTTTGGCTACATCTTCTTCACTTAATTCACAAAGGAGAGGTCCTTTCTCCAAGAGTGGCATGGTAGACCCTTGGAAATATTCAAGGAGATGAGATAGATCCAATGGTTGTACCATAGATATTTGATTTTTCTCTTGAGACTGCTAAACCTTAAACAAGTATCACCTTCTCTCTCTACTGCACTATTTCTTCAATTGTTTTCCATGAAAGAAAGACTTTGGGATCTTGAGGAGGGAGGGGTGAGCATTGAGTAGCTTTGGATTGGATTGAATGCACGATTTGGTTCTAAGATGGGAAAGATAGAGGCTCTTTTTTGACCTTTTGATTCTGGTTCTCTTCCTCTTTACTTGTCTTCAGCTCCAACTCTCTGATCTGCTTATCAATATTATCTTGGAATATCTTCTATTTAAAGTGGTTAGTGGCTTCATGAAGATAAATAACATAAGAAGACTCTTGAGGGAGGATGGAGTCTCAAATCTCAACAATAGGCTGTCCCATAATATTCCCTTTCTTTCTTTGACAGTTCTCTTGGATAGATTTCGAAAAAGGGAAGGTCTGAGAAACACATGAAGAACTTGTCAAACTCAAAGGGGCATTTGGGATGGTCTCTTGAGGAGGAATGGATGGCATATAAGAAGAGTGAGGTTGAACCTGTTGTTCTTTAAGGCCTTTTAGTTTATCCTCAATACTTTGAATGTGATCATCTACATCCATCATCTCATCAATGAGATTTCCCTAATTTTCTCTCTCAATAGCTGCCCATTCCTCTTTTATTTGCTGTAATAAATCTCTCACATAATGGATCTAATGTTTAGGGGTATCTTGGCCATAATATCTTTGTGAGTATAGCTCTAGTGCATGCTTTGTAAGGCTCACTAAAGTTTGTTTAAGTACCAATATGGATAATGTAATTGGAAAATAGCCAGGATTAGGTTGGCTAGATGAGTAGGATGGCTCATGATAGGGCTGGTCATACTAATCATAGTGAGAATTATATGGATTTATAATGAAATAAGTCATTAGAGACCATTAGTAAACCAAGTGCTGAAAGTAGTCAATATTTAAAATGATACTTGATCTTCTGAATGCCTCTAAAGGTCAATATACAGAATAATGTCCCACCAGGGGTGCTAGAAATTGTTATCACTCTAGAGTGCACTCTTTCTGAAGATGTGCAAGGCATACCTTCTCTCCAGATGATACAATTGGATCTTCTTAGAGTGTGGGTGACTATATATTGAGAAGAACCTCTAGAGAATGTTGGTTCCCTTAAGATTTATCTCTAAAACTAATCTACTTTTAATTTTTTGTGAGGAAAAAGGAGGAGGAAATAGAAATGGGAAATCTTATCTAATGGGGTGATGCACCTGAATGATTGGTATTCTCTAAAATATTTCTAAAAACTAAGTAAGACACACATATGAATTTGAAAACAAAACTTTGCATTCAACTTTGAACATCAGTGTTTCAAAAGAAGACCTGAAAGAAGTTTGCAAAGCAAATTCAAATCCTAGCTCTTCTAATGACTTATAGATGATGATATTTTCATAGTAGGTATGGAAAGGACCTGAAAAAGGGTAAGTAGATGACACTTATAGCTGGTACACAGTTAAATTACACTCTTTTTTGATCTAAAACCATATGCAAAAAATATCTTCTTTTATTTGATAAAATAGTGTCAATTATAATTTCTTTTTTGCCTTCCAAAATTCTCCCCAAAATGGCTTGAAAAAAGCCAATATAAATGTCTCAATTCTAACTTATAGCCAATGTGGCATTGAAAAGGAAGAAGGATTAGTCTTGGTTAGCTAACTAAAGACTAACTCCTTTTACAATATTAAAACAATTCCTTAAAATATCCTCAAACTCCACAAAATTTGCATGGTCTTCAATCTTGGCATAGAAAGGAGGTGGTGGGCCCATGTTGAAAAGTCAAATCTTCCTTGCATGAAAAGCTATGCCAATATTCAAAAGGAAACTCCACTTGAATTGTTTGGAAGTGCTAGAAAATCCTCATTCACATGATCACCAAAGAGAAATGCATGATGATTGCCAAAATTGAACTGAAGCTTTGATTGGTCAACTCCAACTATCCTTCACTTGCATGAAAATGGACCTTGAATAAATAAATTTGCATGAAATCTCCATGGAACAACAACAAAGTGGTATTAAAACTCTATTTAGAACTCTTAGATAGCCAATTCAATGCCAATCTTCAACTTGACCATTTGACCAACAAGTCCTATTAGGCCTGAAAGGCTTAAAAGCCAGTTTGTGCATTTGAACTCCATTAAAATTGCAACAAGAAACCATGAAACCTATAAAAATAATGAATTAGACCTAGAACGAATTTCTTCATCAGCAGATATGTGATTTTGATAAGAAAACTTGTGCCATTTAGTCAACAAAGTTGACTAGGCCTATTTTGCTCCATTTTCCTGTAGACTACCCATTTTGATTTAGCTAGTAAGGACACTTCCAAGATGATTTTTGACTAAATGAATATTTGAGGATGAAGAACAAGTCTTAGGCTTCGATCTCCATTGACTGGGAGCTATCTAATACTTCATTTTACATGTTTTTTTCACAAAAATCATGATTTCTACCTTCATCCATATATATCTATGCATAAAATTGATATTTATATAATCCTCTCTAAGTGTACTTGACATTTTAAAATGTTTCAGGTTGATCCATGATGATTTGATGGCAAAAAAATCATCTTTTCACAAAACTAGTTTTTAGGGGTTTGTGAGGGTTCTAAAGTAAAATCTTCAAAATGATGATTCATGAAGTAAAAAAATCTAAATTATAAAATATTTGCATTGATGTGTAGCACACTGACCTCCCTAATATCCCTACAAATATTAGATTCCCATGTAAAATATATTAAAAGTTACCACATGGACGAAATTTGCTTATAGGGTTTTGACTGCATTATAGGTTACCTATGTTCTTAATGATTGTTCATAAATAAAACCCCCCCAAATAATCTAAATTGTTCATTAATTCTATATATATAGGGGTCCTCAAAACATATTAGGAGCATTTAGCCAAACTCCACACATGGTGAAAGATAAGAGTGTTTGAATAGGAGGCTTGGAAGGGTGTTTATAACTGCAAAAAATGAAAATCTTCACCAAGATGGAAATGAATCTTCCCCTACTTCAAAAATTTTAAAAGAATCATCTTATGACCTATACCATGCTAACAAAACACTATGAAAGTACTTGAAAAGTAAAAAAAATGCCTTTTTGGCCTATATGCCTATTTGCTTGCAAAAGCCTGTATGAGCATGGTTTGCATAAAATTTGGAGTTTTGACACTCTTGAATGGTTTTTTGATTATTTAAAACATCATCCCATGCTTTTCAAACTTTCACCTGGGCTTAGAAACTTCTGTGGCACTCAAGAACACTGCGTGCTCCAATGGTGACCTCCAAAAGACATGCTGATGACTGTGATAAAACAACATGGAATTCCACCCATCCAATGGCCTTGAAACTTGTCTGGAAAATTTCTCAACTCATTATGATGCTATGTACCAAATTTCAAGTCAAAATTCCACTTGTAGATGCCCTAAAGCTCAAAAATCCTTAGAAAAAGACTCCTTTGCATGGGTTGTGACATAATTGACTGAGTTTTAGTGTTTCCATCTGATTTTATGATGTTTGAGAGGTTTTCAAGGCAAAAAAATCTTCAAATAGCTCAATATTCCTCTCAAGAGTTTGGAAATCTCTTCTACCCCTTTTTTAATCATGCTTAGACCTCCTAAACAAGGCATTTTAGGCTTTAAATGACTATGTTTACACTACTATAGGTGGGCATTGATCAGGTTTGAAAAATATTTAGAGATAAATGCATCTTTAAGAGGTGTTTTAAGACCATTTAGGCCAAAATATATCTCTTCACACATCTCGTTCATGGCAATTTGACTAGTTTCAAGCTTTTTAAGCCTTAAACTAGGTATATTTCGTACAATGCCCTGTAGGGCTTATGAGGTGAGGTGAAAGAAGGTTTAAAAGTTCTTGGAGAAAATTTCCTCCTGATTAGATCACCTCACCATATTTGCCTAATGATTCTCAAACACTTTATGGAAGCTTTTTGGTTACACCATTAGCCTTTATCTCTTCTTCAGTGCTTGGAGGTCCTTTAATTTGCATACGGCTGTAGGTGGTGATCAATGAGGGATATGATTATGGAATTGTCTTAAATATCAATCTTGATGTCCTTAAATTCACTTAAATTCACTTTCTCTAAGCCCTATACTACCAACAACATCACTTCCATTGTTTACCAAGGTAGGCCTTTATACTAAAAAACCCTAGAAACTTGAGTATATCCCTGTTGTCCCAAGGACGCTGTAGGTGAAAAAAATGCTTCTTGACTATGTAGGTAACCCTTTTTCATGATCCTTAGCCTCAATAAAACTTGACATTCCCCTTCAACATAATCAGCCTCTAAAAGCTTATCAACCTCTAAAGTGTTTTCCTTTAGGTCTTAAGAAGCACGCCAATTGTGTTAATCACCCTCCCTGATCATGACACAAACTTGTAGTATGCCTTAGGGATTCAGATGGCTGTAGCTTCCAATTATGCTTCACTATCCCCTATCAAAACCTCACAAGTTTGGTAGCCTCCTTGATTGAATGGTAATCTCTTCTTTCAATCAAAGATCTTTTTGAAGCATGCACTAAGAAGCCCTCATCAAAACACCAACTCTTCTCTCATAACTATGGTTCAGTAACATGAGACTATTGTAAGTCTCAAAGAATGTTTCTTGAGTCATTTTAGAATCCCATATGTGTCCTTCTGAGCTTAGTGTCGACTATCACTTACATGACCAATCCATGTATTAAATGCTCTTACTAACTTCCGTATGCTTTGAAATGGCTCGTCATCTAGCAAATATATCTACTTGGTTGTAGGTATCCTTCTAAGAGCTAGCTATAGTTACTCATCTTGTCTCCATGGTTGTAGGTTAGTTTTTAGTCTGATCCTTTTTGAAACCTATCATGCCTTCTTACTAATAAATGACATGATATAAGTTTATTGACATAAGAAACCCTAAACTAATCACCCTCACTTAGACACTTGCTTTCATGCTTCTCCAAACCTTAAAGGCCCTCTGTACTAAGGTTGTAAGTAGTAACCCTTATGAATTTTGAAGTAAAATGATATTTTGAGAAAATCATGTTAGTCCCTAGTGAGGTTGGTATGAAGAAACAAATGCCACCTAGAAGATTTATTTGCTTCTTTCTTACCCCTTACATCCTCCTTTGAGATTTGTAACGCTCAACACTATGATTATATAGGCCTATAGGTTAATATTTGGGGCTATAGGTGTCTTTTGTTCAATTTAGGCTTGTTTGAAACTTTGAAAAGGTTATTCCTTCATGACAAACATGTAAAATTTTATCTTAAGATAAAGTATGTCCTTAAAATAGCAAAACAAACCTTCTTAATTGTATTCTTCAAACCTTAAAGGCACCGAACCTTCTTCTTGAGGGCAGCTTGTACGCATAAAGAACAGGGTTGAAATCTTGGTCTTACCCTTAAGCCCAAACTTCAAGGTCATTAACCTGTTCTCACTCCTTTTGAAACATCTTAACAAGTTTAAACCTTTTCTCAAATAACCTATCATGATTAATGGTTTACTCCTTGATCAACTCTACTAACATGGCTATAGGGTTCCATGAATTATGATTAATGTTTAAGGTCTAAACCTACTTTCCTCCCCCATAATAACTTTCTCTTGTATCCTCCTCATGATCAGAAGTGCTTATTATCCATAAAAAACCTAATGGAGACCCTCTCTACCATGACAAACACATATCATCCTTGTGACTATACTTTTGATTGTATAACCTTATCGATTGGCTCTTTTGATGATTATTATTAATACTTTGACTGCCTATATACCCCTTGATCATGCTTTGTGTTGGTCTTCAATCATGGTACCATGTAATGAGGAATGTGTGAGGGTGGTAGGGATGAATGAAGCTAGAAAGAGATGGGGAATCATGAAAGGAGGGCATGGGGAGACAAAAACACAATGGAAAATGGTAGCGCTAGATAGTGGTATGGAAAGGTTAGGATGGTGGTGAAAAGGAGCATGGAGGAGCATGAGAAGATCAGAAAAAAGAGTCAAATGCAAACATAAGCACTAAATCATCACAATACCTGAATTTCGAGTCCATTGTAGGAGTGTAAGGATGTGAATTTGAAACATGGTTTTCTCCAAAAACTTTTAAATTTGTAAAAATTCCTTAAAGAATGCTAAACTAGCTCCTTTTGAGACACTTGAAAACATGGAGGTGGATTCTTGGCCATGAAACTTGGTGAACCTCTAATAATTATGATTAAAAATCATGAAAAACTTGATGGAACCTTGCAAACACCAATTTTTTGAAATCTTGAATCTGCCTCCTTCTCCCATGATCGTACAATACACCTCTGAAACTTATACTACTCTTTCTTTGATTGGCTAAGTTTGTCACTTTTGTTTGACCTTGAATTGCATGAATAACAGCATAAGGAGGCCATGGAAATCTATAAAAAGTCCCCAATATCTTAGAATAATTTGAATTTCCTTGAAATTCTACCCAGGTGAGGAGAAAATGGAGATAAATAGCTGCCTTTTTGGTTGCAAGGCAACATAATTTGACCTATCTTCAAATGAATGGTTTATGAGCCTAAAGAATCCAATTGAAGATCCACTTATACCATCAAGAATCCCTCTAGTCTATTTTCTTCACCCCAAATTTGAGATTTGTATGCTTCATCAGCAGTCCATACCACTCCCAAACTTGCAAGCAGTTCTCTTTATGCTAATAAGCAAAATAACAAAATAAGCTAGTTTAGGGCCTGCATGGCCATGAATCACCATGTAATTGTTCATGAAGTCTAAGTATGCCCTGTAAATGATATATCCTGATTTGTATTATACAAAATCTATATTTTTCTTGAAAAATGGATGAAAATAACTTCTTTTGGCCTTTTTAAAGACAAACTTACACTTCCACTACTTAGAAAACAAGTCTTTAGAAGGTATACATGATAATCATGCAAATTTAGACTTCTAAAACCATTTTTCATGTTTTTAACTTGCAAAATGGCACGTGTGGCTATTTCGGGGCCTTTTTGGGCTATTTAGCATATCAAAACACTTTTTCATGACTTGAACCTTAGGACTTAGGATATTTTCATATTTTTTAACTTGACTAAAGGTCAAATGGGATAATTCAATCACTTTTGAAACCATTTTTTGAAATTTTTACCAAAATTAGTGATTTTTAGGCCACAAATGATTGGTTTGACCAGTTACAAAGGTCCATTTATCGGATTTAGGAAAGTTTCGAATGATAGGGCTAGTAATTTGGCCTTGATAGGTCAAATTACTAATAGTTACTATATGGAAGCCCTATGATTCATTATTTCTACTTATATTGATGCATATGTTCTTGTTCAATATATCTATGATCACCTTGAAACATGCCTAAAATAATTTGTGTATCTTCTTATTTTCTAAATCCTTAGCTCTTGTAACCTTGATTTGGAATACTTTGAAAAATGGTTAATTTTGTGGGTTGTGCTAGCCTTCAATACCTATGTATCCAATTGTTGCCTATATTTCCAATACTCCGAAAAGGGTTTAAACTACATGCATGTATTCTTATAATGTGAATGTGTTGAAGCTAATGTGGATATCAATCTAGTTGTTATTTTTCTTAGGCCCAATTTTGATATAAACATAAAAAATATAATTTTAACCTTAAAATTTTTAATATTTGAAATTAGTAATGAGCTAGAATGGTATGTATTTTTACAATAAGCTTTATAACAATGAATACATATTGGTGTATTTTTAAAATATTAACTATATTGTAATTAGTGGATAAATGTTGCCCTATTTTTTAGGGTTATGACAAGTGATCATATGAGGAGTATAATTGTGAAGTTCATCATATGAAAATAATCACGAGTTATCTTGGAAATGGTATAATGTGGAATATTATGTTACATATGTTCCAATGTATCTTATGGTTCTTAGTGGAGATTTTGGTTTGCAAGATATCACAAGCACAAGTTTTGAAAATATTAATTGGTAAACAAGATGTGTGTAGGTAACATTGTGAATTCATCTCATATAATTTATTTAAATAGTGCATTGATAACAGTTTGAGCTCTGAGTGATCACTATGTCAAGTTGAAAAGAGATGATTCCCACTTGCTTTGATCACCTAAAGGTTGCATTATAGGTTCAACCAAAGAGGAGCAGGTAAATTAAAAAGTATCTTGTTTTTTAGTCTTTTTTCTATTTTGTTTTTAATTTTGAAAGATATTTAATTTCATGTAAGCTTGTATGAAAACTTAATGATAATGTCCATCATAGGACAATACCATCATACTCTTGACGTTGCTATCTTAAAGGCTAACAAGACTGTCTGATGAAAGTGTCATTTCCAAATGTTCATGCTTGATATATTAGTATATTTATGGATGGATTCATTCATGGAAAAGTGTTAATTAATTACTATTTTTTATGAATAATTTGTAGGATATATAATTATATCTAATATTTTTCATGTTTTCATTTATATTTTACAGGGATATGCATTCTCAAGAGTTATAATATGGGTGGCACATGGAGCCACTTAATAGTTTGGATCTTTTCAATGGTGGTAGAGAGGTTTTGGAGAGGGTTGATATCAGTTTTTTAGCCCATCTTGTGCATATACCATATGATATGCACCTCATGACCACCCTAGTGGAGAAGTAGATTGCTAACACTTGCACATTATGGATCCATACAAATGAGATGATTGTGATGCTAGAGGATGTCTAGTGTATACTAATATTTCCAATAGTTAACCCATGTGTTATGGTTTAGAGTATATTCATACGAGGCTATATCCTTCTTGCACATAACTATATGACTAGTTGTACTAGATGAAAACCAATATTGGGAGGGTAGTATTGGTGTATTGTTATTAGATATTGTTTTTTTGTTGTTCATGTAAATACTTGTATGCATTGATAACATCATTAATTTATGTAGATGGCAGGACGGTGTATATTTCATAACACATATATCATAATTTTTTAGGTCATTGAGGAGAAATGGACCAAGTACTTATGGGTCAAATTATGTTGGCACATTTATACATATTTACATTGGAGGGATATGTTGTAGGCCTTGGTTTTTCAATCTTATTGTAGGTGTGGGCCTATGAGAATACTCTTGTAATTCAGTCAATGGGGGACCTCATGATGACTGGGCCCATATAGATATTTTTCATAGAGTAATGGGTACTAGATTGAAACCTAATTTGACTACTATGGAGTATTGTGTGATCCTAGATAGGATACTAGGATTATCTAGAGGCATTAAGAGGCTTTATTTGAATTGCTGAGGGTGTGACATGGTTATGTCATATTATTTTCATTATGTGGCTTCATGACCAATCTATTGGTATGGTGGAGAGATTCTAGTTTGAGAGGGTCACACATCAATTTGGAATTCAATAGAATGTGCCCTTAATGGAATACCCTAGATACACACATGGATATTACTGTGGCCAACACGCCCCCTTTTTGTAGAAATGGGGAACTGGTCTTTAAAAACACAAAATTAGAGTTCCCAAACCCATTCTCTCATTATGGTTAGCTTTGATTGTGCTAAGTCTTTGAAATCCCATGTCACCTTGGTTTTTCCTGAGCATATGGTATTGATAATGACTAATTGATATGATTTGCAATCTTAAAAGGTCCAATAAGATAAACAATGCCAAATCTCATCGATACTCCATAGTTAGGATAGTCTTTCTTGCTTTGAAGGTTTAACATGCTAACTTTAAAGGCTTTCCCTTACTCAAATATTCCCAAATTTTTAGTCCTATTCTGAGTGCATTAGATCATAGAGTTCTATGTGGCATTCCAAAACCTAGTTGGAAACAAGGCAAGCAATTAATTGGTCACGTTTCATTTCTCTTGCACTTAGTTGTTTTTTATGTTTTCCTGTAGGTTCTTCCACATGTCTAAATTTATAGTGCACAACTTTAAGATATTTAGAAAAAGAGAAGTCATAGGTTTTGGTAAAGTAATGTTCTAAAAAAAGTTTTGAAGGCTTCACAAAAATTGTCCAATTTCTTGGGTCTTCAGAGAAAATGTTCCAATTTATTTTGAGAAAAAGTTCTAAAGGAAAAGTTGGAAAAGACTAATTCTAAACAAAAGTCATAAAAATCTAATAGAGGCATGATGCAATGAGAAAACACAATGTGACTAGTGTCAGATGCATCAATCTCCCAAACTTGATAGAGATGTCAAAGCTCAATAGAGCCTGATATAATCATTGAGTGCCACACAATTTTTTGTCAAAAGCATCAGTCTCCCAGTGTTGACAGAGATGTTAGATCCTATGAGGGCCCAATTTAGTGAGTGCCACATAGCCCAAGGTTAGAAGTAATCATTACTCTAGCCAATCACCCCATACTAAATAATAATGGTCAGTCTCTCAGACCTAACAAAAGTCTTAGATCTCTAAAGAACCAAACCCAACCAATAAGTGCCACATCAACCACTAGTAGAGTGGTCAATCTCCCAGTCTTGATAGAAATTTCAAAGCCCGAGAGAGCCCAACCAAATTTAAGAATGCCATGTGCCCCAAAGGTCATAAGTGTCCATGTCCAACCAATGAACTCTCAATGTTGTCAAACACATCAGTCTCTCATTCTTGATAGAGATGTTAGATCCTAGGAGAGTCTAAAATAATGAGGGAATACTATAAAGACTATTGTTGGAATGGTCAGTCTCCTTAGTTTGACATAGATGTTAGATCTTGGGAGAACCTAGTGTATCAAAACATGACATGTGGCATAATCGAGCATTTTGGTAAGTGGGCCCTTAAAGGCCCTAGGATGGATATAATGAAATACATGTGGAATCATAGGGGAAATTAGAGGGTGCCACATGTCCCTATATAGCATGTCATACTTCCCAAGGGTATAATAACAAAGTTCTAGGTTATGCCTAGGTATTGATCATTGGCATGAGGACCGGTTGGAATGTGATAATTGGCATGAAGCAAGATCTCTTGGGAAGATTTAGGGATGAGATGTCCATGTACATACCCCACTCCGAAAATTGATGAAATGGGTAAATGGACCCTGATTAGATAATTTAAATGTCATATTGCCTTTACTAGATATAGTAAGCAACGTGTAATCATATGCTCTAATCAAGAAATCAAGTGGAAGATTGAGCCACCCACTCAAATTTGAATCCATGATTAGTGAGCTACCAAATTACCTTTATGCAAGGGGATGAATGTGGATGTCCATAAGTTTCTCAATGAAAGCTCATTAGCTGCTATAGCTCTAGTCTCCCAAATTTAGACTCCTCATTTTTTGCTCCCACTTGTTGCCTTATAATCCTTTTCCTTTGACCAAATATTTTTCACCAAATTCTATCTTGTTGTAATGGCTGCTTCATTTTACAATCCCAAAGCTAAATTGAGTATAAAGACACTCTATTCCCTGATGGCTTGACCCAATTCAAGAATTATAATGAATTATTTAAAGACATTGCCCAAGTACCCAAGGATTTGATGACCGATAATGATGATCAAGCCAAATTAGAAGATGTTGTATGAGTGTATGAGAAGTGTGTTCTGCACAAGGTTGTGACCAAACCTAAAGTGATCTCCTATGTTGACTTGTTTAGAAAACTACTCCTCTATGTCAGGTTGGAGCAAGATGATGCCTATGACTGGGTCTATTCATCTAAATCCCATCATCAGATTGTTGACATCTCAGGAACTACCTATAAAACTTATTACAATATCATAAATTTCACCCTTTCATATGACTCAGTGGTGGTGTAGACTTGGAATAACACCTTCTAAACCTATGATGTTCTATTGGACTAGGCTGAGAACCCAAAATCTATGTAGGTGAACAAGGATGATTTTAATGCATACATAGTCTGCACCTTTAAGGAGGATGTCCAAATTGGTATGATTCTACTAAACTAATTATTTAGAGCACCAAATTACCTACATGTCAACACACTATGGGTTCCCTTTCTTCACATGATCCTAGATAACTCCTGATACCTTGACCTATGAGGAATGGTCAATTTCAACATGGTCAAGGCCATAGTAGATGCTTGAGTAGGGGGAGCTTTTACATGATGAGTTATCTTGTAGATGTAGTCTATGGGACAATTGTTTTCAAGCCATCTAATTTTCATGCATGGGTTCTTGAAGGTTTTGTGGTTCATGTTATTTTCTATAAACTATGTGGCCACTAGTAAAAAAATAACATTTGGGATATCTATAATTTGTTCTACCCCATGGTATATAGTGTGATCAATGAGGCTTATATGCCTCATTTATCAAAGTAAATCACAGACTCACTAGCTACCATTAGAGACTAATGGTATTTATGAGAGGATACCATCATTTGATTCCTACATATTCTTAGGGAGTGCCCTTGCTTGCCCTATCACATCTTAGATTACCTTGCTAAGATGGAAATTGCTTACCAACTGGTGTAGGGAATTTTAGGCACTCTATTAGTTTCCATTAAAATGCTTGGATGCCTCTTTTAATCATCATTAGGCACCATGTATACTACTCTTTCCCTCCCCCATAAAAGATGGTAACTGGCTGAGACTCTATCGTATTGGGTAGATCCCAACCATGAGACTAGGACCTATGGGGAATGATCCAAGCCTATTTGGAGAATTACTCAACTCACCTCAACCTCAATTATGGATATAAGATAAAGGATGATGTTGAGTTGTATTTAAATGTGGAAGATGACCAAGAGGTGATTGCATGGATTTAGGCCTGTAAGAAGGAGAAGGGTAAGAAGATTCAGACTGGACCATTGCAACCCCCTCTACATTTGCTCAACCTTCAAGTGATATCACCCTAACTCTCCTCATAATTTCCAAGAGAATATTATAAGGGATTCTTCTACAATCTCTTCTATGAACAACATCTCCTGCTATCATGGCTCCACCTACACCTTGAATGACTCATGTGCCTCAGACCTAATCAAATTGGACTTGTGTGACTTGATGTCAAGCAAACCAAAAACATGTGGGTCTTGTTTTCACCAAATATTTCACCCTAGAAGAGGGTGTTCAATCCTCTTCTATATTTGGAAAACATGGGAATACTTCTAGGTATGTGGGTGTAGCTATAGGTAGCAGTATACCTCGAAGTCTAAGGGATAGCTCCTTAAATGTATCTTGAAATACTTATCACCAACTAGTTGCTTATGGGGAAACAAGGTAGAAACTTGCATGAAATAAAACTATTCTAAGGGGGTGATACACCAAGATGATTTCCACAAGACCATCATACTTCTATCACAATGAAACAAGACATACAAACTAGTTTGTAAGTCCTATAAAGTTATAACATCAATGTTTCAATATAGAGATGATATGCATGAAGAAACACAAGGTAAATGAACCAAAGGGTAGAATGCACACTTTAAGAATAGTTGTACACTTGAAAGAATCCTAACACACTTGACTACACTCTATATGCCCTGTTAGAATAGGAACTCCTGCATAGACATGAAAGGATAAGGCAAGCAAGGATAGAAGATTATCACTAACTCCACCATACATCACTTTGAACACTTATAAAAATGTTCATAAAATTAAAACATAATTACATTAATTGTTCAAAGGCAAAGTATAATGTCATTCTATCAGGGCTTCATCATACATGGTGTGGTATTAGCTTATAATAGCCAAAATGGCTTCTACTTATAGAGTTTAAGAGGGGATTGAGAATAAAAAGAAGTCCAAGAGTCACTAGGAAAGGTGTCATGATAAGAAAAGGATTTAAACATGTAGGAGAATGAAGTGTGATACATACCATGCAAGGTTTGATAGGGCAAATGGCCCTTAAATGCATGAAACTCTTGAAATCGGTGTAGGACTCCTCTTGCTTGCTTAGAAAATTGCCTTCATCATTTGGCCCTTTTGAAACATCCCAAAACTAACTAGGGATAAAGGTGATGATTTCACTAAGGGTAAGGGGTTTTAGACAATTTCTACCATGCATTGGTTGCATCCCTAATCATCAAGATTCTTCTGGAGATGAGCTATCACTACCTACAGTCCAAATAACTCTTTCACTAAACCCTCATACTTGGATTCAAAGTTGGATTAATTTTTCCATGAAAATATATACATAGGAGTGAATGACACATGTTAAGACCTCCCATATCCTTAGATTGATCAAGTAGACCTTAAAATGCCTCCCACTTGAAGTTTTCACCCTTTTCACTAGCTTGCTCACTATGCCAGTTTTGATTATAGATGAGATGGAGGTACTTTCAGAAGCACTTAGGAGTTTTTTTGAATTATAACCTACATAACACCAAAAATAGTCAATAAAATCTCATTTCCCCCTATCCATAAAAGTAGGGAACACCTCAAGTTGATGGGGAGGATCCCTAGAGAGTCCTCTACAACCTCTAATCACTTTCATCATCATTCCTTGCCATATAGATACCTCTTTTGCTTCATCTTTTCAATCGGATCTTTGGAAAGGATTTGTGAGGGCTTGAAATAGTTTTGACCTTAAGCCTTTGTTCATGGAGTTATGATGTTGGATTCAATAACCAATTATCCAAAATTCTTGCTCAGGACCCTCTTTAACTTGTCTAAGATCCTTGGGCTCCCATGCAAAGTATCCAGTAAGATGTGAGCATTCAAAGTTGCTTATTCGAGCTCTTCTCTTCATTACTTTTAGGCCTAATGTGATTTGAGCCAAGAAATGGATTTCATGTGATCTCTTTTGCATATTAATATCTCAAACACATCTGATAATCCTCTATGAACATGTACCAAAGTGTTATAATGCTCACCTAAGGCTAGAAATGAAAGCATACCCCTCTAGGGATTTAGGCCTAAACCAGGCCTAATAGGCCTATCTACATCCTTCAAGGTCTAGACCATTATGGCATGTTCCATTCACTGTGAATGGTTTCCCATGTTGGTATAGATGTGACACAACTCTCCATACCTTCTTGTAAGGTGTTACCAACTTCTAGCTTATTTTTCTCTCCCATTTCTTTAAAGACTGCAAGTTTGCATCATATGGGAGTACCCTCTATCTGAGACAAAATAGATGGTATTTATCATATAATAGGAAAATAAATTATTTAGTGAGATTATCTAAGTCATATAGATGATCTATAAAAATTCCCAAGGTCAGTTGGTATCCCTAGCACCTCCAAATACAACAAAACCTAAAATAGACTCATAGGAAAGCTTGTTGTCTACAGGGTCTCGAAAGTGTGTTATAGGTTATATTATGAGAACTCTCCATGTCCTATTTTCATGATATGGGGGTATCCTAAGGCTATTACAATCATGGTGAATGTGTTCCCAACTTGTTCATTTTACCAACTTTGCCAAACACTTCTCATGCATACCTTTTCATCTGATTGGTCTGGACCACAAACTATGTTTCTTGCTTAAAAGGGCACTTATAGGTGTATTTGTATGATTTAGGCCTTGAGAACAATGTATAGAGACTTTATTAAGGTCCCCAAGATCATTTTTTCCTCATTTGGATCTATCTACATCATTCCCATACTGTATCAATACCCCTAACACTAAATTCTTGTTCACTGCCAAATATAGCCAACTATAATTGATTGTGCTAGAGTAAAAAAGGGGTGTTATATATGGGTATCAACTTTGAAGTCAATGACACTTGGTATTGGATCCCCATATAGGTCTTGGAAGCATCTTTATTTAGCAAATGTTGGTGTTTCCATGTCTAGACTCACCTCATGGATGACATAGGAGTTTGCAATCAACTATAGGTGAATTTTCTCAAGACAAAGGACACTTGTAGGTGTAGATGAGGTCCACTACCTTGATCTTTAACCCTTTTGATGATATTTGAAACACTGGTGTACTCTCTTAACTCAACAAGGCCTCCTACTATGAATATGTACTTTCATATGAAAACTTTGGATTATGAAAGTTGCTTGGAGGATCAAACCTGTAGACATGATTGAAATGACATAGTGAACAAATATGGAACTTTGGAGCCTTCTAACATGGAAACCAATTGAGTAAAATACTCACCTCATTTTGCAAGTTATTACCCTAGGATATGGATGCAAGATGGGAATATTTGGATGTATCAAATCTCCTTGCAATATTGTCATATGATATCAACAAAAGTGCTTGGTGCTCTGTTTTGGTGTTTAAGGGATTTTATCCCTTAGCACAGTCACCAAATTTAAACATGGTTTCTTCCAACTTGCTTGCATATCTAGTGATTCAAATAAGTTTTTCATGCTATTATTCAACTCCATAGACCATTAGGAAGGCTTCTAAAACATGTTAATACTCTCCTTATACTCCATGCCTCTATTAAGCCACATGTAGGTGGACATTTCAAGTTATAGGGTAGTGAACATGAATGACCAATGTGGTCATGATATATGAAATTGAAATGAGGTTTAGACCACCATAACACCTTTAAATGGATTATTTTCATCATGGAAAACCTTAATCAACTCAAATATCTCCCTTCAATGTTATTGGCCTTTATGAGGTACCTATAGGCATGTATTGAGTTGCAGACAAGCAGTGAATGTAAGATTTGATCAATGTGCACATGATGTGACCTCATAACCAGTTTTATATTCTCTACAAGTGTTCAAAATAGGGTTTAAAGGTTTGAAAGGCTTGAAGCAAGTTCAAACATCCCATTTCAACATGATGTCCTCTTGAGAGCACCTGTATGTGCACATTCATGGCTGACTATGTGTATATATAGCATTGACTATCATCACAGTCCTTCATGTGCTAGTTAGAGAGCTTAATTGATTTCTCATACAACAAGAATGTGTCTAACACCTTATAGACTATTCAAACACCTCCATGAACGTTTTCAAACCTAAAAGCACCGTTGGGAACAAGCAAAAAGTTGATTGTGTTTCCATATGTGACTATGTGTTTGATCAATGCATGATGTTGTAAGACCAAACATATAAGGAAGGTGATTATTATGAAATGGAAACATGGAAAACATCACATCACATTCACATGAAATCTTTGCAGAGAACCAAATATTCTGCAAGTAGTGGAACTTGATTGGAACCTCACATGGTGACACCTTCCTAAATTTGGGTTGTTTGATCCTTGAAATCCTTTCCAAACATGAAGCCAAGCATGGAGAACATGAGGGGAGAGAGCCAACATCCTATGGAATTAAAATCACCAACTATGTTGTATGGACTAGCTAAAACAAGAGCAAAACTTGCAAGGTATGGGAAACAATAAGAATAAATGAACAATTAACTTGTTAAAGATGGTTAATAAATAATAGGAAACCATTCTCTACACTCCAATCATGAAATCGAATCTTACCAAGTGTACTATTACCCCCAAAGACATTTGACCTAGAAGTTCTCCTACTGGTCGTACCAACAAAAAACCTGTTGACTAGTTTCATGTGCATTATGAAGCAATGGAAAAGTAGAATGATTTTAGCCCATTTTTGGCACTTCCAAGGCATGTCAAGAATGTAAATAAGTATGAGGAATTTGAAGATCCATTACATAACCTTTTACCATGTGCCACTCTCTCTCATAGGCTGTACACCTTTGAAACTCCTTTTGCACATGTTTTCTTGATTTTTAGTTAAGGACCTACAAATAACAGTTAGTCCTAACATTCTTTACAAGGAGTATGACACCTTGGACGTTGTAAGGGAGTTAGAAACACATGGACACCTTAAAAACTATACCATTTGCATTTAATGCTCATTTATGACCCCTAAATGACATCAAATGACCTAAGGACTAATTGGAGCTATGCTCAAAGCTAAAAAAATATGAAATGACATTAAATAAACTATAACACACCCTATGAAAAAATATTATACCCCTATATCAAGTTTTTACTATAGGGGTTGACTTATATTGACTTGTGGTCAAGATGGTTAATAGTTCCCTAGTAGGAACCTCAATCCCAAACCACCCAAGCTCTAAGGTTTGACATCAATAGTAGCTTGGAAATGAGCCTAAAGTGGGACTAAAAACAAATACCAGTACAAGTTCCTCCCCTCACTCCTTACACTTTACAACTACCCCTCACAACACTACTTGGTTACCTGCCCCTTCCATGAACCATTTAGCCAGTACCACCTCTCTTCCCTATTTCATCCCTTCTAATTTTCACCAAAACACCCACAACCTTGAACATCCATAGCATCCTCCCATCTTATATTCCATCTGCCACACCATTACCCAGCCTAGAACTTTCTCTATGCCCCTACTAGCCATTCCTTAGATTGAAGTGCCTATGAATGCCCTATTTTCATGGATTGCATCATATATTATAGGATTAGTGCACTTGTGTGCACATATATGGTGACCAAGACCATCTTGGTAGCTCCTCTAGTGACTCGATAACTCCCACAATTGAAACCTATGGCCCTCGATACCTTAACTCCTTCTATAATGATGTTAGGAGCAGACCCAGGCAAAAGGCCAAGGAAAAAGTGGAAGGCAGTTCATGTTCAACCTTTAATATAGGTATGAAATCTTATAATTCTACCTCCTCCACTAGTTTCTAAGGATCCTTTGGAACCAACCCCAATGGATCCTCTTATCACTCCTCAAACCCATTTTTTAATCACCTTGGTGCCTAAGGATTTAGATTTAATCATCCAATCTCTTCCCTTCTACTAAATACCCCTCTCTTAGGAGTCATTGCCCCTCAAGTGGGCATGATCTAGAGTTAGTGGTAAGCGTATATTTTACCTTGGTCCTCTCCCTTCATCTTCCCCACTTACATCCCTATGCCTCCTCTTCCTCCACTAATTTAATCATTCACACCCTCCACTTCCTCTATTCCCCCTCCACCTTATCCTTTGCCTATGATTACCATCTTTTCGACCTCGCTAACACCTCCCAAAACCTAGGGAATGGTCTTAGTATCGTAGATGTTGGAGATGATGATGCAAGGAACCCTAGATGTGTAGTGGGGTTTCAATCACAACACAGGGAGTATGTAGAGGATCCTTACCCATAAATTCATGTAAGAGGGAAACCCTATGGTTTGGTAGACCCAACAAGACTTGTTCTCTATCACCAAGGTGAGTACTCTCATGGGAGAATAAAAGATGGTGGAATACCCACTCTTAGTTCTTTGGGTGACCCATGACATGTCAGAGAAACTTCTTGAAGACATGCATAGCTAGGTCTAAACTCTTGAGGTGCAAGTAAAAATATCCTTCCTTGCTAGGCTAATTAGGTTGGTCAAGGATGCCATCCTATAATTTTTTTCAACTTTGAGAAAGGTGGTAGGGACTATGGCTTAGACCCAGGTGCTCATCCAATGGACCCAGGCCTATCTAGAGAGAATATTTATAATTTATGGGAAGTACAAGAAGCTCATTATTATGATCAATAAGGGCATATTCTTATATCTAAAATTGAATCCCAATTTATACTTTGGCTTATATTATACCTATGATGGAATCATGAATACCACTATAGAGGAGTGGCTTGCCTTAGCAAAAAATGTAATGTGACCCTTAGAATATGGTAGGAGGAAGATATTGGCTTATTTCAAGGAAGTCAATATCTCAGTCTTATTCCACCAGGATGGCACTCTGCTAACCAGGTGAAAATTTGGAGTCTACTTGAGTCAATTTTATTAGGATGAGGAGATAAGTGGCCAAGGCAAACAAGGAGGGAATTCAGGTAATTTTTGTACATTTGATCTAATCCACAATGATTATTAGCCAGGTGTCCAAAGTCTAGGTGTCTATGGAGGCTCCCCTTTAGGTATACCAAAGATTCATGGCCCAAGTAGAGATGATCTTTAGGGAGCCTATGATGAACCTCACCAAGCTAGATTGGGAGTTTGACCTCATGGTAGCCATGTTAGAGGCCAAGAAGGTAAAGTCAAATTAATTCAGAGTTGGCTCATCTATTCTACCTCCATATATTAGTTGAGTGTTCCATTATATACCTTTTTTGGGTGAGTAAAGGAGATTTTCTCTTTTTTTTTGAATTATGTAGTTGTAACTACTAGAAGTGGCCATCATTTCCCAAGATGGGAATCTCTCACTTCTTAGGGGTGAATCCCATCCTTATCTATAAAAATGTAACTGCATTATATTTTTAAGGTAAAGAAAATTTAACTCAAAAGTGTTGTTGGAATCAATCCAAGATCTCACCTATAATTTCTTTCACCCTTTTTGAATTATATAAAGTTGGCCATGATCGATACCTTTATAATAGATCTTGTTATTTAAATGCATATAATATCAAATTTTGTGCAATACATATTCTATTCATCAAAGTATCCCTCATTTAAGTTTTAAATTAATGTTAGTGCTCATATAATTGTTTTAATGATTTTCCATCTTATGAATGTAATGGCTATGATGTGCTCATCTGTCATAACCCCTTTGTGAACTCATTTCATTTTCCTTATAATATTGATATCATATGTGTTAGTTTGTAAGTTATCTTAGAATTTTATGTGTTATCTACTGTGGACTTATAATATTGATATTTAATGAGGGTTCATGAATCAAACATTATTTACTGCTTCCCTAGACTCTTCCCATCATGTAATATTAGAGTTAATACCTTTGGTGAGACTCAACACAAAATGGTATAACTATGGCAGATACACTTATCTCGATTGGTGAAGCATTAATCTCATCTTAACATGGAAACACTCTTTCCTGCCTTACTCTTCCCTCTTTGTTGTGTTTATTTTGAATATTGAAATACCCCTCCCTTTAATTTAGAAAATGGTAAATCAAAGTGCATGAATATTAGTAGCAGATTCAAATAAATAACTTATTAACTCACACCCATCAGGGTTGAACCTCTGATGGTGACATTGCATCTCTTGGAGATTATTCCATGGATGCTCCATTATGAAGCCAAATACCCATAACTATGCCTTGGGGTAATTTCACATAATTCCTAAAATAGAGGATGAAAATTCATCATTGTCCCACTATTATTTTTGAAAATAATCAATCTCATGGGTATCTTAGAATGAGATCTTAGACCGAATAACAATTAGTGCTAGAAGGAGATCCTTTTTCTTAAGAATAATTGTTAGTAGGAACCTATCCCATGAAGGAGTAGTTTATTAATTAAGTCTTGCTTCCTCTCCTTTACCCTCTCTCAATTGTTGTATATTTCAAACACACACAACAATAGCTAATGAATAGGAAAGCATTAATAATTTATATATTGATCACTGACTTATTAGAGATTATGCTTATTAATGGTAATGTACTAACTATTATTTGTATATGAAACATCCTAGAGTGTAGTTTACCCTTTACTAGAGTTGGGTCCCATCACAAATAGCTTGTGGTTTCACCCTTGAAATTACATAAGAGACCCAGGCTCCATAGTCCCAAATCTACCATATTTCGTACTAGCTCATCTTCTTAGTCTCTTCCAAATAGACTGCCCAGGATGGCTTGGTTGGTTGGCTCAGCCATTAACATCCTGAGAGTTTTCCATGCCTTACCTAGAAACCCCAAGAGATATCTTCCCCTTTTATCCTAGTGTAGGACAGACTATTGAAGATCATGTAACCTCCTAAAAGACCACCCGAAGGATTCTAAATATGGAACATAAGGATGTATCATGTAGTATTTTAACCTTCACATTGATGGACTCAACCTATGACTAGTTTTTTAACCTTCTCAAGGACTCGATATCCAATTGGGATAATTTTAGTATTATCTTCCTCACCTAGTTTGGGTAAGTGATCGAACCTAATGTCTTGTACTAAAAAATTTATTATATTAAATGAGAACCCAATGAGCCTATAAGGAAATTCAATTTTAGATTTCAATAGATGTAAAACTAGGTTACCATGATCTACAAAATCAACCCTCAACAAGCACTTGAAATGTATAAAAATGTATTAGACCCTTAGATGGCTATTTTCTTGAGATAAGACCTAATAATCCTACCCTTGGGTTATACAGGGCCCATCAAGGTAGTTAGATAACTAAACCCACAAGGTCAGATGATGGTCCCCATTCCTATTGTGTTGCCACAAATTCCCACATTAAGAATCATGCCTAAATCTAATAAGAATATCCCAATGCTTCAGCCACTCCTCATAACAAATCAAATCTTGCTGAGTCATGTTGCACCAAACCAAAACTTGGGTTTTCTTCACCCAATGAACCATGAAAAGACTCCTTAGTTGCAACACCAAGTAACATTGGTAGCATCTAAATATACTCAGACCATACCCCATGAGTCCATAAAGAATAAGTTGGGTGTGATTCAATGAATGGTACAAAAAGTTACCAATGAATTCCTTGGGATATAAAGGAAAATGAATGACTCCAATGTGGATAGTTCTAGTAAAAAAATTACATATTAAGGACCAAACATGAACTAAAACCATCCCCACAATCTATTAGAATCCTTACTCAATAGGTTACTAGAAGTTAATATCCTCAAGATAACCTTGCCTAACTGGTGTTGAGTGCATAACATAGTAACCCATGGAGAACTTGATTGTTCAGAGTTTTTTTGTGCCTTTGTCATCTTTTAGAAGGAAATGGAAGAGTACAAGGTAGTCCCCAATCATCTAGAATCATCCAATATGGGCAAAGCCCCTAGCATTGCTATGGTGTTGGAAACCATGGAATTCCCTGGCCAAGAGGAAATGAGCTATAGTAGGGTATTAGTGAGGTGTAGGCATTTCAATAGTTCCAAAGGAGAAACTATGCCATTAGGAACATGAAACCAACACAACCCTTCACTATCTTAATTCCTTTGAACAATGGTGTAACCCCACGTAACCAAAATGCTAGGAATGACCCACCACCTCGAAAACCTTAAGAACCTAAAGTTACCATATAATCCCCACAAATCCAACAAAGGATGTTATAATATAGTAGAGGACATGAATAAGATCAAAGCCAACATTACGCTTCATGAACTAGCTCAGATCACTGAGCAATGTGATCTTTTGCTAAAGTCCTTGACTGAGAAGCCAACTCAACTAACCCATGTAAAATCAAAAGCAACCCATAATAATGTGCTCATTCAAAATAATAATATGGAAGTGCCTCCCTTCCTCTTGACCATCAGATTTTTTGGGAAAAACATACATAAGTGTTTAGTGGATTCAGGAACCTCAACCAACGTAATGCCAATAGGGATCTTCTAGAAGCTAGGGTTAGTACCTATCAATTTGAATAAGGTAGTGGTTAAAATATATAAATATGAGGTCAAAGTGGTAGATGAGCTTATGAATGTACACATACAACAGGAATCTGAGCCAAGGATTCAACACTTCGTAGACATCTAAGTGGTGGAGATTCCTGAGGCCTATGGCATGCTCCTTAATAGAGATTGGTTTAAAGCCCTAAATGGATATATGGACAAAAAATTATCTCATATGCATCTACTATTAAGAGGGGTAGATAATAAAATAATGGTAGATATAGAGCCTCACATGAAACACATGATAACTGAGTACAATGCCATTAAAGAGAAAGTGAACTTGACATCCTTAGACCTAGGGATCTATATATTAAGTATGAAATTAGCTAAAGATACATCTGATAATCAACTAAACTTGCTAGGCCTATGATCTCTCTATGTAGATAGGGCACATTCCAAAAAAGGTAGTGAGGCCAATGTTTTATTTACTTGAATTTTTTCAAAAAAGTACACCCTATACCTATCAATAACCTTAAATTTTTTTGTGACAAATAGATGTATAGTTTAAAATTTATGGCTAAATTATTGACTATAGTTTTTTATAATTTTTGTGTTCAGTTTTTTTATTTTTTACCTTCTAACTTGTTTGCATGTTTCATAGGTTTATTTTGTTTCTTTTAAGTTTATTTTGAATTTTTTATTTAGATTTTTGCTAACCTTTACCTAACCTAACATGTTTTTTTTTGGGGTTTTGCTTTTAGATTGACAGATTTAACCCTTCAAAGTTACTTGTCTCATTTGATAAATAAGCTTCAAGTCTAAACAAAGTTCTGACTATTTCTTTGTAAGACCTATTTGGAGAAAACCATTTCAATCTAAATTAATATTTTCACACTGAATTTAGATGTCTAAAACAAACTAGGAATCCTTCATTTTGGTGAAGTTTTTGTGATTTCTTTCAAAATTCACAACTTAAAGTTAAGGGGCTAAAATAAAACCACCACACATTTTGTTTAGTGCCATAAAATTGAATACACTTCAAAGTTTTTTTGTAGGTTATTTTCATTATTTTTTAATCTAATATTTTTTGAGTAAATAGGAAGTTGTGCATGTATGCTCTGTCATCCATCCCCTTTAAGAAACTTTTAGGATCAAAAGCACCAACTTTTTTCTTGAGTGGTTTTCAATTATTTCTATTTGCACTTCTTAAAGCCAAGGGGCTAGTAATGAATTTAATCAAACACTTTTAATTTAGTGTAATGAAGTTAACTTCACTTCAATTATTTACAAACTTGTTTGTGGATTATATGTTTTTGTAAACAAATATGTACGTGTATACTCTCTCATTCATCTTCTTTAATAAATTTTTGTGATAAAAAATGCCATCTCATCACACTTTGAGTTTAGTTCAAGACATAAAAAGAATGCCATTTAAAGCCCTCCCCAAAAACTCATAATAGTATTGGGTGATCTTGAGATGACCATAAAGTCTTTCTATTATGTCATTTATTTCATGCATCTTGGCTTGTGAGGGGGACTTCATTACCTCTCACAAGTTATTTAGGAAAGCTTTGACTCAAGGTTTTATCTCCTAACACTGACTTTAACCACTCCTACTAGGATCAAATATTTGAATGATTAAACCACCTTCTAGTGTTGGAATTATACACGAGACGTATCTACACATTGAACATCACACTATACTGAGCAAGTGATAGATGTAGTGGTTAAAAAAAGGGTAAGACCTTTTTGTAATAAGATAAGTGCCACAGATACCTAATTAAAGTGCATTTATTTTACATCATTTGGCATGAAAGTTATTATGTAATTGATCCATCTCGAATGTTCACAAAATAATTAGTTTAGTCAACCTTACATTGCCACACCCTTGATAAAAATTTGGATGATTATACTTAATGTATTTTAGTAATTTTCGCTTAGTATGTTTTGAGACTAAAACTTATATTTATTTATTAATAACCATGTCAAAAGCCAGTTTATTTATACATCACTTTTTAATCGAAGAGGTGTTATGCTATCCATCTTACATCATACTTATGCCTTGTAATTTTTGCTAAACATGTTTATGTGTGTTACTTATTTGAGATGGATACCATTATGCTGCTCACATCATTATCAAGTTTGAGCCTTTGAGTCCTTAAAACATAACATTGATCATATCATTAGAACATACTTACACCATTATGTTGTTCATTTTGTTTCAAGACTTGTTTGACCTTGTATCAAAAACCATTGTTTTAAACTAATCAAACCATGTCACGTATGCCATTTGAACCTGGTTGATACGTCATCATGTTGTCCAATCTTATCTAGCTTATTTAGTTCAATAATAGTTTTTGACCATTAAGTTTTTAATTAACTTTTATAAGTTTGAATTCAAATATTGATTGATTTTTGTTTAGATCTTGCTTCACTAAGGCCGACACATAGATCTTTCTCTTTTAGGTTGCATAACTTAGGTTAATCAATTGCTCAAATTTGAAAACTATCGATTGTTTGTTCATTCAGCCTATTCTCATCATTATTTATGCTTTTATTTAAGAAAATACAATCTTTTCTCTAGGTGTCTTTTGCCTTATGGCTTATACCAACTTATCATGTTTATGTTTAATTTTATATGTCAAGTCTATGTCAAATTTATTCCAACCTTGTTAGATTAAATCAAATCACATCAGTATTTATTTCAAAGTCTTTTTTAATGTTGTTTGGCTAAAAGTCTTAGTAGATCATTTTTATTTGAGCCTATCTTTTGACTCTATTTTTGGATGAAAGTCATAGTAACTCAACTTTTTTCTTTCCTAGTTTAGACCTTATTTGGAACATTTTGGCCGAGATTTTGACATGCTAGTTTTATTTAGACATTCAACCTTTTATGTGTATGACATTTGACATTAGACATTTGACTTTAGACTATTTTATGTCAAGTTATAGCACAAACTATTTTGGAGATACAACTCCATTTTTAGATCATGTTGAAGATACATCTCCATCTTTTTAACCAAGTTAGATTAAGTTTGAATAATTTGTCCTTTGAACATAGTTTTTTAGAGTTTGCAAAATTCTAAGCCTTTTTGTTTTTGGAGCTTTCTTCTTTAATGTGGATATGTCTAGATACATTTATGGTCGAGTCACATACAATTCAAATTATGATACAATGGATGCATAAAATGGCTTTGATTTTTATGGCTTTATTCAAGACCCCTTTGATGATAACATGGTCTGTGAGATAGAATTTTATCCACCTTACAAAAATCAAATCAGAGACCAAAGTTAAGACCTCAAATGGAATGATATGATTGGTGAGGATGAATTGGGTGTAGATCTCTATGATGAGGATGATTGTGAGATACATTCATACCCTCCTTATAATAATCCATTTAGGTACCAAAGACAAGAGTCGATTTATAATCCAACTCAAGACCCTAACTGAGATGATATGGTTAATGAGGAAGACTTAGATGTTTTGGCTTATGTGAACAATCAAGCTCTACGATGCTCTACCATTTCTATTATAAGACCTCATCCAACTACCAGCCATTCCTCATCTAGTGACTATCATTCCCCACTTTAGAAAACCTCAACCAATCCAACCCAAATATCAACCAATCTAATTACAATCCCAACCAATAATCCAATCACAATCATAACCTATCATTCATCCCAAACATCAGCGCATCATTCAACCTAAACCCAAACCAATCCAATTAGTATCTATCCAATTAAGCCAATCATTTGAGGACCAAGTTGTGATCAAAACTAGTATTTTCTAACTCATTGAAAACCAAGGCTAAGAGAACAAACTAATTCAAGATGTTTTTGTTGAACCAATCACTTGTGACAAGTCAACTTGTGATGAATCACCTATTGATCTTATATCAATTATTGAGGAGTCTCATTCTGATGACTCAGTCTTTATTGAGTCACTTCTTAATGATTATAACTATCTTTGGATAAATCTTTATCTTTGTTTATTCTTTAAGAGGCTCTTATTGACAAACTAGTCTCTAAAAAGTTATCTTTTGACCTTTTTTCCATCCTACATGAGTCTCACTGTGACAAATTAGTCTTTATAGAGCTTGTTATGCTATCACACGGTGTTATTTATCCAATACCAAATATTCAATAAGACATCATTGAAATATAGTACCCATCAGATGAAGAATTAGAATTAGAGTCAGGTTCTACTCTTAAACCAACATTAGATTTAACATTAAAAGTATAATCAACATCAATCTTGACCTCAGATTCAAAGTTTGTTGAGTCTGAATCAGATTCAGATACATAATATGTTCATGACTGTTACAACATTGGTTATGCATACCTAGTAGATTAGTATAAATACATTTGTGATCTTTCTACAATTTTTGATGATGATTATTTCAACATTGACATAAGTTATCCTAGTATATTCTATGAGAATTATGCAGTCTCTTCCCATTCCATTACCATTCTACATGCCATTACCACCAACCAACATAACCATATTATTGACATTCTATCTCCTACAAGTGTCGATTGGGACCAATAGAATCATACCTTATTGAACTGCATTCATGTTGACATATCGAATGAAAAAAAGCAAGGAGGCCAAGATCTCAATCATATATTAGAAGAACACTCTTTTAGTGAAACCTTTTCAAAGGTGCTAGGAGAAATAAAAGTTAGAACTTAACATCCTCTAGTGATATATATTTAGAGGTGCTATGGGACAATCAAATTCAAAATTCCATGTTACTTAGTGAAACCTTTTCAGAGGCATTATGAGACTATCAAGATAAATTAATTGGTAGAAACTTCTTCAAGTTGCCAATGGCTGAGTGCAATATTTTTATTGCTTAATAAAGACAAAATCAAAATAACTTCCTATCTATAACCTAATCAGATGGTAACTACTCTCAGACCTAAACAACAAAAAAATTTGGTGGTCTTATTGAGAGAATATTCAAAAGTCTTCAACCCTGTCACAACCAAAGTTATGTCGAATTCAGAATCAATAACATTTTATCTGCCTAAAAATCTCAATCTTCATTTATTTCTCATCCATTATACATTCCATTATCCTCCACCATTCCATTTCAAAAACAAACTTATCAACCAACATTTATCCATATTTGCCATCCATGGTCATACTTTCCTTTGTAGAGGCTATGAGGATATCTTGTATCGATACTTGAAGGAATCAAAATCAATGAATAATAAAGATCAAAATAACATTCTCAACATATGATTCTATAGCCAATTTTTGACAGAGAAACTATTCAGATGAGGTGTGGGTTAGTAATTTATATGATTGATTATTCTAGTTATATCATTTGATGACGAGGATGTGCATCTCCACTTAAGCAGAAATAATAGAATTATTTATCATACCCAGACCAAAACCAAACATGTATCATATCATATCAAGTTATCAATCCTTTGGTCATTGTCATATATCTTAACCATTCACCTTATCACTTGGGGACAACTCTCATACCATTTTATCTAATCAATTAAACCATCAATATCCTAAGTAAGGCCATCCTATCATACCATTTTACCATTCCATTCCTACTTAATCAAACATGTTTTAAATCCTATCAACCTAGCTTGTTTGACCTTAGTTTGTTCATTGGTTTCACATTTTTAGCATTTAAAATTAGATTAGTCTCAGCAGTTATTTCAAGCATTTCAAATAAAAGCAATATTTTGAAGTAGTATGATAGAAGTTTTTGTAGTTACATCCTTCATTTCTTATTCTCTTCTTATCAAGTTTATTTAAATGAGCCTAATTATATCGCCTGCTGGAGCAAATCTATGTTCACCGATCTTGATACTAATTATATCACCTACTAGAGCAATTGGTATCATTGATCTATCAATTATATCCTAGTTATAACTATTTATGGGAAAATTAGGGGAAACATTTATTATGCCTTGACATATCCCTTAGCCATTCTTATGCCGTATTATGCCATCATACCAACTATGCCTATTTTATTTGAATTGGCTGCTACACTAGTCAGATCCCTTCGTTGTGAGGTGACCATTTTAAGATTATGTGGGTCATGTTTAATTCATGTTGAGGTTAGTTTAACCCCTCTTTAGCCATACTCTCAACATTTTGTGAGTATCATTTTAAGTTCTCACGCTCTCCCCATTTGACAAGCATCACTTCAAGTTATAACACTTTCATCATTTTATGAACATCACTTCAAATTATAAAAATCTCACTATTTTGTGAGCTTGGACCATTTTAGTGTCTTGCAATTCTCTATTGAGTTGAGATGCTTTGAAAATTTTAAAAATATTTAAAAACTATTTAAAAAAACCAAAAATATTGACCACTTCTTTGTCTTAAAGATTCTAGAACCCTCACTAAGTCGCAAACAAACCACTTGTTCCTTAGTTTTCCCATCCTTTTTGGCCTTTTATTCTACATTATCCCCATTTTGAAAATTCATCCCTATTCTTCTATCACATCTATCATGTCTTTTATCAATCATCATTTTCTTCCCATTTCTTGGGAGAACTATATTTGGCATAAAGTTTTATTGGATTATCATATCTATGGAACTATGTAGACATCATCCATTTGCCTACCATATATGGAGACAACTCAGCCACCTCTTTACTTTTCTTCTATTGCCCCATCTTGTTTGTTTGTTTAGTTGTCACCTATTTTGTAGGGGTAATGTTTGTTGTGTTGTTTATACTAAAATAGGGACTAACACTTATTTGTTTCTTTGTTTATCTATTTTGTTTGTTTATTTGTCTGTTTGTGTGCCTGTTTGTTTGTTTGTTTTCAGCATTGTGATTGTGATTTAGTCTATGCATGTTCATTAATGATTTCTTGCATATTATTTTTGAATCTATCCATATTCAAACATCTACATTTTCATCATGGTTTTTATTATTAGTGCAATTATTTTCCATTGAGTATCAGATATCGAGAGTTAGTTTTTATGCATATTTTAGCCAAGTCTCCATGGTGTTCTATCATGAGGCCTACCATCAAATGCTACAAAAAAAATTAGCTTTAAGAGGTCTACAATATCAATGCAACATCACCATCTCCTCAATACTAACATCAATAACAATCCTAATCTAATACCCAATCATATCTTAAGTAGAGTAATTAAGTAACAAAAATTTCAACCTTTGTTAGTTTGGACGAGCATCTCTCTACTAGAAGGTTGTCCTAATTCATCTTTATCCTCTATATCAACTTATCAATCATCAACCATAAATCATGTTTTCATAATCAGGGTTTACTACATCAACACTATACACCATCCCACCTGCATTCTCAATAATTGTATCACCTTCTAAGGTAAATCATTGTGTTATCACCAATTTTACTTATTTGTTTTTCCTAATCAAGGTAGCTCCATCTTCTCAATGATTATTTCATATGTTAGATTAAATCATTTTGTTATCATAGCATATTACCATAATCGGGATACAATTCTTATAACCACCTTTGGACAAACCATTTTACACTGTCCCACTTGTATTTTATAGTGATTTTGTCTAAATTTAGGTAAATCATTGTGTTGTCACCCCATTATTTTTATTTGTTTGGTCCCTTTATTTCACTTCTTTCTTTCTTTCTTTCTTTCTTTCTTTCTTTCTTTCTTTCTTTCTTTCTTTCTTTCTTTCTTTCTTTCGAGGGACCGTTTATCGACCCACTTGCCAACCACTCCCTCAAGAGGGCAGCTATAATTCAATCATTACCATTATAGTCGTAAGCATAAAGAAGCATTATATTATTCGAAAAAATGTTACTATGATTATAATTTGTAACATCTTCTCAAACAAATGCAAACTATAGACACCTAAATTTGGCTACCGATGATTTCATATCTGACTTTAGATCAATTCTTATCAATCATTAAATATCTAGCCCAAGAATTTATATTAATCTCAAATCTGGATTCATAACCTTACATTAAATCAATTAAATAAAGTAAATACACACATTAAATTAATTAAAATAAAATAAATGATCAAATGCATAAAAATAATTAGTTAACTTGCACACTGTAATCAAAATCAATTAACAAGTTAAATCAATTTCAAATCTTAATTAAGTCTATCTATGAGCTAATAAATCAATTACTAAAAAAGAAATTCAAGACCATCTTACCTTTATGAGTTGTCACTTTTAGAAAATATCTAAAAAAATATCTTAGGAATATGTCAAACTCAACCATGGTTGTGAGTTTTCACTTTTAAAAAATATCTAAAGAGAATATTTTAGGAATATACCAAACTCAACCAAGCTTAATAAACTCAATTATGATCAAATTTAATCTATTCTAAGTGATTTAAAAGCCTATAAAAGCAAGCTTAGAACTCTTCATTTAGGGAGCTCAATCAAAGTAAAGTTATAATGTAGGAATAGATTTATGAAGTTAAAAGCCTAGTGTTATAATTTTGAAATTGAGTCAAGCCATATCAATCAAGCTAAGCATTCAATAATGGTGCATAGAAGAGATGATGTTAGCCATATGTCATTGATGAAGGATTTTTATGCATAATCTAAGCAAGCTAAATGAAGAAATCATTTGGAGCTCTCAAGGAAGGTAAAGATTATTGTTCTTTGTATTTTAGTTAGGTTTTCAATTGTTATTTGTTCATTAAACTCGCTCTATTATCTAGGCTTAGAGATGTAGTAAGTTAGTGTATTGATTTCATGTTTTTATGGACTAACAATTGATCTAACCTCCTTTCTTTATCAAATTCCTTGATCACACTTAATAGCATGGGGGTATGTGAAAACCATATCATTGATGAGGCAAACAAGGACAACCTTGGGAATGAGCTAAACAAGGATGGGATCCTTAGTATTAATGAGAATCAGAACCCAAAGGGGATGATTTCATTGGAAAGAGTTTTTTATATTTTAGACCGCACATTCTAAATAATGAAGCGCACATTTGAAAACCAAAAATGTCATCTCATCAACCTTGGCTCGATAAGAAACCCTCAAATGGTCAACATGGGTCCTAACTAGATAGACTTTAAATTGGAGAAGTTGCAAAAACTACTACTAAGGTACAAAAATGTAATTAAATGGGCCTATGGAAACCTCAAGGCCTTCAAATCAAGATTAGTTACTCATACCATCCCCCTCAAACTAGGTCAAAAACCATTTAGATAGAGATAGAAACTTGTAAACCTAGTCATGGGACCCTCAATACACAATGAGGTCCATACATTATTCATTACTGGGATAATTTTCTCAGTTTGACACTCTACTTGGGTGACCAACTTGCTTCCTATGTGAAAGTAAATTATAGAAATTCACCTATGTGTAGACTTCTAGAACTTGAATCGAGCCTCAAACAAAGATAATTACCCATTACCTTCCCTTGAGGAAGTAATCCAAATGGTGGGTAGATCCCAGATGATGTCCTTTATGGATGGATTTTCTAGATACAACCAAGTCTTAGTTAATTCAAAAGACTGGGCCAAAATAATATTCACCACCAAATGGGGCACATTTACCTACAAGCGAATGCCCTTTGGGTTGATCAATGTTGGGGAAACATTTCTCCAAATGATGGATTTTGATTTTGAGGGACTAATTGGTAGGTGTGTAATAATTTATATGGATGACTTGAATGTATTTTTAAAATATAGTTTAGATCATATACATCACTTGGAAAAAGTGTTTGAGAGGTGCAAAAAGTATGGTATTTTTTTAAATCCAAAGAAGAGTGTGTTCAATGTCATCGAAGGTAAGTTTCTCAATCATACAATCACACAATAAGGTATTGTTATCAATCTAAAGATTTGATGTGATATATAATTTACCTTTACCTAATAGCAAGAAAGAATTAAAATCCTTCTTTGGAAAAATCAACTTTTTTTGTAAATTCATTTATAGATTTGCTAAAATTGTAAAACCCTGTAATGCTATGTTGAAACATGATGCAAAGGTGAAATGGTATGCATAATCAAAGAAATATTTTCAAGATATCAAATATGCCATTATGAAATCCCCAATGCTTATCAACCCAAACTACATGTAAGATTTATACATCTATCCCTTTGATTTTGAACACACCATTATTGTCTACCTCACCCAAATATTGGATGGAGAGGAACATACTATTGCGTTCATAAGCATCAATCTTAAGGATGTAGAACTGAGATATTATACTCTAGACAAACATGCCTATGCCCTTGTTAAAGATATGAAGAAATTTAAAAACACATTCTTAATAATAAGGTGCACATGATTAACCCAAACCCAACCATAAAGAAAATGTTAGGGTAGAATGAATTGGGAAATCGAAGAGGCTGATGGATGACAAAGTTAAATGAGTATGAATTAGAGATCAAACCAACTAAATTGGTTAGAGGATAGGGCCTTACCTAGCTGGTAACTAAGATAGACTGAGAATAATTGTAAACCAAATAGACCAAGAGTTGGTGCCACAACCTGATTGGTATTCCCTGATCATGTATTTATTTTTCTACAAAAATACACCTCCCAGACTCAACTATACATAGAAAATAACTTCTAATTGAAGACTATATAGTTTATGCTGAAGAATGGAATTCTCTTTAGAAAGATTAATGAAAGAGTATACCTCATATACTTGTCACCTGATGAGGTCAAGGAAGTGATGACATGTTTTCTTGAAAGATTAGGAGATGGTTACCCTGTAGAAAACACCATGACACACAAGGTTCTTCAAAGAGGCTAATACTGGCCTACTTTGTTTAAATATTTTCATGCCCATGTCCATGTTTTCTATCAGTTCCATACCTTTACCAAGTGGGAAACCCATATGGTAATACCACTTTAACCCATGATGGAGTTGACACCATTTGCCTAACGGGGGCTAGATTTCATCAAGGTCATCAACAACTCATCAGATGGCCACAATTTCATTCTCACAACCATATATTATTTCACAAGGTGGTCTGAGGCAATTGGATGAAGAGAATATCTACTAATGAAGTCATAAAGTTCATGAAGAATACCATAACAACCCAGTTTAGGGTCCTGGTCTCTTTGGTATGTCATAACAATTTTGCCTTCTCATCCATGGAGTTCATATAATAGGCCTATGAAAATGGTATAATGTTGAGGTTCTCATCCAATCACTATCCACAAGGAAATATATTTTTAAAATACACCAATAATAATTTAATATATGCCATCAATATGTCTATAGGAGAGAAACCCAAGGAGTGATACTCATTACTAAAGTTCACTCTATGGGTTAACTGCACCAGATATAAATATGCCCTCAAAACATCTCCTTTCCTTTTAGTTTATGGATTGGATCCAATCATGTTAGTCACACTCAAACTACTAAGTTATAGGTTCATGCAAGAATTCATGGAACTGGATGATAAAGTAAATTTCAGGCTCCTAGATATCATTCAATTAGAGGAAGCCTGGGATGAAGCTCTGTTAAGCTTAAACAAATATTAGGGTATTATCAAATTATGGATTAATAAGAGGGTTAAGATGATTTTTTTAAAAATCTATGATCTAGTATTAATGTGGGATAAAGCCCACAAAAAAGGCCAACACTCGAAGTTTGATTTTCTTTGGATTGGCCCCTATCAAATATCCAAGATCCTAGCTAGAACACATTTCACTTCAAGGACCTAAAGGGACATGCCATTCGATTCCCAGTAAAAGGACAGTTCTTTAAGCACTACTTCTTGACTACTCCATCCAACGTAAATTTAGAATAACCTTGATGAAGGATGGTAATGTATATAGTAGGTTAGTTTACTTTAGTTGTGTGTTTACTTTTCCTATTATGTGTTTTATTTCTCTATTATTTATTTCAATTATTTTGTTATGTCCTTAAAGTTTTCTCTTGTCCCAAATCTAGCCCCCAATTGGAATTAAGAAAGTGAGACCCATTGCAAGGGATCCCCAAAAAAGAGAAGTCAGTAACCACTCCAAGTGACGATCGAAGCCTGGAAGGTATTGTCAAGTTGATGAGATCCAAACTTGAGTCTTTGATCCAAACAAGTTAGGGATGATAAGTGAGTTCTTTACATTTTAGATCTCAAAGGCCAATGATTCTTAGAGAAACAAGTGGATTTTAGAATAACTCATGTCCTAATAGAGGCCACCAAGATGCACTTAATATAACATCTTACAAAATGTAGGGCCATTCAATCAAATCAAAGATTGACTAGATATTTAGAGCTTCCTATTCACCCTATCACCTTTGGATTGGTACCAAAAACTCAATGGACAAAGACTGCTAAATCTCTTCACAAGGAACTTTGAAAGAAGTCTAAAAAAACACATAGAATTTAAATTCTGAGTCTTCTTCAAAAGGGATTTTTAAGTGACCTTCATCGTAGGATTTCCTATCTAGCTAGTAGAAGAGCAAGGAATTGAATGGAACCAAAGGTATCTCTATCATTGCTATGGATACCTAGATAGTAGTAGATCAATGCTCATACCATTCCCTTTCAAGCCATGAAATCATTAATGCCCTTGAAGAAATTTAATGCCGAATTCGACCTTAATTGCATGAGCAAAGTCCATGATTGGATATGTTAATTAAAAATCACTTCTTACATACACTATTAGTCTTCTATAAGATAAAACATCAGTATGTCATTTTCTATTACATGACTTTAGTTCCTTCTTTTTTGATATGTCTAAAATATCTTTCTTGTAGTCTATGTTTTGTATAGGAATAGAAGATTGATAGGTCATGTTCTAAGTTTTTGTCATAACTTTACCTACAGAAGTTACCATTTGTTGTGTCCAACACACCCTATTTTCATAGAAATGGGGGACCCCTCTTTAAAAACACAAAAATAGAGCTATTGGACCCATTATCTCATTGTGATCATCTCTACCTTTGCCAAGTATTTGAAATCCCATATCACCCTAGTTTTTACTGAGCATGTTGTATTGATAATGACCAATTGATCTGATTGGCAAGTCTAAAAGGTCTAATAAGAGAAATAATGCTAGATCTCATTGATACTCCTTGGTTGGGATAAACTTTCTTATTTTGAAAGTTTAACATGCTAACTTTATAGGCTTGCACTTAGTCAGAGATTCCTAGAGTCTTATTCCTATTCTTGGTCTATCAAATCTCATAGTCATACATGGCATTATGGAACCTAGCTGGCATTTAGGTGAGCAATTAAGTGGTCATGTTTTATTTCTCTTGTGCTTATTTATTTTTTGTTTTTTTTGTAGGTTCTTCCACATGTCAAAATTTTGGCACTACACCACTTCAAGATATTAGGTAAAAGAGTAGTTGGAGGTTTTGGATGAGTAAAGATCTGACTGAAACTTTTGAAGGCTTCACAAAAATTGTCTAACTTTTTGGGTCTTCAAAGAAAATGTTCCAACTTGTTCTAATAAAAATTTCTAAAGGCAAAGTTGGTGAAGACTAATTCTAGACAAAAGTCACAAAAAGATAATAGAGGCTTGATGCAATGAGAAAATTCCATGTAGTTGATGTTATATGTGTTAGTATCTTAGACCTAATAAAAATGTTAGAGCCTAGGATATCTTAATGCAATCAATGAGTGCCACATGACTTATTATTTAAAGTGTTAGTCTCCTAGTCTTGACAGAGATGTTATAGCCTGGGATAGCTTGATGAAATCAATGACTACCATGTTACCCAAGGTTAGAAGTCATCAATACTCTAGCCAATCACCCCATGCCAAAGAAGAATGGTCAATCTCTAAAACCTAACAAAAATTTCATATCCCAAGAGAGGCTGGCCTAACTAGCCAATATAACACCAACTAAGGGCAGAGTGGTTAGTCTGCCAGTATTGACAGAAATGTCAAAGCTTGGGAAATCATAACCAAATCAAAGGACACCATGTTTCCTGAAGGGAAAAAGTGCTGAGATCTAACTAATGAGCTCTTATTGTTGTTAGATACATCAATCTCCTAGTCTTGATAGAGATGTCAGATCCCAAGAGAGCCCAATGTATGAAGGAAATTCCACAAATCATGTTGCCATAATGGTCAATATCCTTAGTCTAATAAAGATGTCAGATCCTAAGAGAGCCTAATGTATCACATCATGACACATGGCATAACTAGTAATTTTGGTAGGTGGGCCCCTAAAGGCCCTAGTATGGCCGTAATGAAGTACATGTGGAATCATAGGGGAAAATTAGAGGGTACCACATGTCTTTAGCTAACATATCCATCCCAAGGGTATAATAATGAAGTTTTAAGTTATGCCTAGGTATTAACCATTAACATGAGACTAGTTGGTAGGTGAGAAGTGGCATGAAGTAAGAGCTCCTAGGAATATTTAGGGATGAGGTAGTTATGTACCTACCCCATTCTAAACATTGATGAAGTGGGGAACTAGACCCTGATTGGATAATTTAAATGCCACATCACTTTTTCTAGATATAGGAAGTGATGTGTAATCATATGTTCCAAATTTAACTTTGGATCATGAAATCAAGTGAAAGATTGAGCTACCCACTCAAATTTGAATCCATGACGAGTAAATCACCAAAAACCATTAATGTAGGGGGATAAATGTGGATTTCCAATATTATCTTGAGGAAAGATCATTATCTATTATAGCTCTAGACTCTTAAATTCAAACTCCCTACTTTCTACTCCCACCTATTACCTTTTATGAATTCTCCTTCGACTAAAGATTTTTTTTTGAATTCTATCTTGTTGCAATGGCCACTTCATATTCAAATCTCAAATCCATGCTTGAGTATAATGACACTCTATTCCCTAATGGTTTGACCCAATTCAAGCATTAAAATAAAGTATTCAAAGCCTTAAACCAAGTGCCCAAGGAGTTGATGACCAATGATGATGATCAAGTTAAATTTTAAGATGCCCTACGAGCGTATGAAAAGTGTGGAATACATATGGCCACATCCAAACCTAAAGTGCTCCCCTATTCCAACTTGTTCATCAAGATGATCCTCATTACTAGGTGGATGCAAGATGGTGTCCATGACCAGGTCTAGTTGGCCAACTCCTAGCATCAGATTGTTGACATCTTGAGAATTGCCTATAAAGCCTATTATAATATCCCATAGTTTTCCCTTTCATATGAATCAATGGTGGTGTAGCCCTAGACTCACACATTCAAAACATATAAAGTTTTGATGGATTGGGATAAGATCCATATGCCAAGTGGGTGAACAAGGATGATGTCAATGGATACACAATCCACACCTTTAAGGAGGTCTAGATTGGTATGATTATACTAAATTGATTGTTTGGGTCCCTAGATTGCCTACACATCAACATGTTACGGGTTCCCTTGCTTCAAATGATCTTAGATAACTCTTGATTCCCTAAACTAGGAGGAGTGGTCAAATTCAACATGTTCAAGGCCATAGTAGATGCCCAGGTAAGGGGAATTTTTACACAATGACTTATTTGTAGACATAGTTTATGGGACACTCACTTTCAAGCCATATAATTTTCATGCATGAGTTCATAAAGGCTTTATGGTTCATTCCATTTTATAAAAGATATATGTCCATTGGTACAAAAATAAAATCTAAGATATCTCTGATTTTTCTACCTTGTGGTATACAATATGATTAATGAGGCCCCATTTCCTCATCTGTCAAAGGAAATTTTAGATTCATTGGCTTCCATCATAGACTATTGGTATTATTGGGAGGATACCATAATTCAAATCACAAGTATTCTCAAAGAGCCCCTATGCTTTCCCTATCATGTCCCAGATCACCTTGTTAAGATGTAAATTGCCTAACAAATGGTGGAGGGTGTTTTTGGGCATTGTATTAGTTGCCAATAAAAGGCCTACTTGGCTCTTCTGATCATCATCAGGCACCATGTGTACCACTCTTTCCCTCCCCTATAGAAGATGGTGATTGGCCAAGATTATTTGGCCTTGGGTAGAGCTAATCCATGAGACTAAGACCTATAAGGCATGATCCAAGTCCATTTGGATAAGTACTAAGCTCACCTCAACCTTAATTATGGCCACCAACTAGAGGATATAATAAGTTATATATAAATGCGTAAGATGACCAAGAGGTACTCACACAAATTGAGGCCCATAAGAAGGATAAGGATAATAAGATTCAAACTAGACCATCTCCAACTCCCTCTACATTTTCTTAGCCTTTAGATGATGTCACCTTGACTTCCCCTATAATTTCCAAGAGAATCTTACAAGAGATTCTACTTCCTTATCCCTACGAGTACTAGATCCTCTTGCCATGTCCCCACCTCTTCCACCTTTAGTTACTCACACACCTTGGCCCTATCTAAGATAGACCCATGTGACTCAGTGATAGGCAACCCAATCACAGTCAGCTCTCTAGTAGGCACCTCAACCCCAAGCCATCCAGGATATGAGGTTTGACATCAATAGTAGCACAAAAATGAGCCCAAAGTAAGACCAATAAAAAACACTAGTATAAGTTCCTTCCATTACTCCCTCTACTTTCCAATTTCCCTTCATGACACCATTTAGTTCCTTGCCTCTTCCACGAGCCATTGAGCTAGTACCACATCTATTCATTATTGTACCCACTCCACTTTTCACCCAAGCACCCATGACCTTAGCCATCCCTAACATATTTCTTTATTATTTTCTATCCACCCCATCCATTCCCAAACTTGGAACTTTCCTAGCACCCATGCTAGCCATTCTTCAGATTCAAGTGCATTTAAGTGCCCTATCTTCATTGACTACCTCAATTATTCTAGGAGTAGATGCACCTATGTGCATGTATCTAGTGATCAAGACCATCTTGGTAGTTCCTTAGATGAATTAATAACTCCCATAGTTGACCCCTATAACCCTCACTACCTTAGCTCCTACAGTGACATCAAGAGCTAACCAAAGAAAAAGAACAATGAAAATGCAAAAGGTAGTTCACATTCAACCATCAATACAGTTACTAACTCCTCTAATTCCACCTCCTCCACCAATTTTTATGGCTCCTCCAGCACTAACCCCAATGGATATTTTCATCGATGTATGACCCCATTTTTCCATCACCCTAAGCACCTAAGGATTTAATGTTAATCAACCAATATCCTCCCTTCTAATGAATACCCCTCCCTTAAAAGTCATTATACCTCAAATGGGCATGACCTAGAGTCATTATCAAGTGTAGATGTTCCCTTGGGACTCTCCCTTCATATTTACCCATTATGCCCTTATGATCCATCCTCCTACACCTATCACTACCATCTCTACCACCCCACCAACACCTCCCAAAACCCAAGGAATGGTCCCAATATTGCAGGTGGTAGAGATGATAATGCAATGCACCTTAGATGTGTAGTAGGATTTTGACCACACCATAGGGAGTATGGAGGATCCTCAACCATAAATTTATACAAGAGGGAACCCTATGGTTTGGTAGACCCAATAGGACTTGTTCTCTCTCACCAAAGTGAGGAATCCCATGGGAGAAGAAAAGATGGTGAAAGACCCACTCTCAGTTCTCTAGGTGACACATCACATGTCAGAGAAAATTCTTGAAGGCATGTAGAGCCAAGTATGAACTCTTGAGGTTTAGGTAAAAATCTCCTTCTCCTTTGGGATAATTGGTTAGGTCAAGGATGCCCTCCTACAACTTTTATCAACTCTAATAAAGGTGGTAAGGACTATGGTGGAGATCCAGGTGCTCATCTAGTAAACCTTGGCCAATTTGGAGAGGATAATTGTAATTGATGGGAAGTGTAGAAAGATAAATATTATGTTCAATAAGGGTATGTTCCCAGATCTAAAATTTATTCCCAATTTAGACTTGGGCCTATATTAGAGCTATCCTAGAAGCATGCTGAATGTTATGTAAGAATGGCTTGCCTTAGCCCAAATTGTAATGGGACCCATGGAAGGTGGAAAGAGGAAGATATTGTCTTATTTCAAGGAAGTCAATATCTTAGTGTTGTTACACCCAATGTAACTATTATAGATATGGAAAATTTGTATCCCACCTAGGTCACTTTGACTAGGTGATGAGGAGAAAAGTTGCCAAGGTGAACAAGGAGGGAACTCATGTAGTTCTTGAGTTTTTGAACCAATCCATAATAAGCATCAGCTAGGTATTAGAATTTCAGGTGTCTATAGAGGCTTCCATCCATGTATACCAAAGACACATGGCCTAGGTATAAATGATATTTATAGAGCATATGATGAACCTTTCCAAGCTAGACCAAGAGTTTGACCTCATGGTAGTTGTGTTAGAGGCTACAGAGGTAATGTCAAAGTAGTTAGGAGTTGGGTCATTTATTTTACCTCAATGTATTAGCTAAATGGTGTTGATGATAAAAATTGTACCATCTATGAATCAATCCTTTCATCTATCACAAAGGTCAAGTTGGAATCTTACCAATCTAATCGTGAGGTTCTAAAGGTTCATCTAAAATCCTAAAGATGTGAGGGGGTTTTTATTATAAGTTCTAGAAAATAATCAACAAATTATCAAAGCAACTTATTTCATTATAACAATAAAAAATTTATTTATCAAATCATGAATCAGTTAAGATAAAAATCTATAATATATTCTATCTGATAGAGAAAACTTATGAGTTAGATAGTCTCTCAAAAAATAAAAATCTGATTCAGTAAGTATTCATATATTCAATGATATTTCACTTTTTGTTGTAATATCCTCTAATCAATTCCAAAAGATGATAAAAAGAGAAGAAGATAGATTTAAGATAAAGAGAGATAAGACATTCAATCACTTAAGCAAAAGAATGGAATAACAAACAAACAAACTAAAGGAAACTAATAAAAGCACACAACTAAAATTAAAGAAAAAGACAACAAATGAAGAAAATAATAAAAAAAAGACACAAACTTAGAAGAGAGACTAAACTAAAAGAACAACCTATTAAGAAAACAAACTACTAAGGTTATAAGAACTAACTAATACAAATTAAAAGGGAAAAGATTAAAAGATCAAATAAAACTAAAACTAAATCTAACATAAATAAACTAACAATGAAACAACTATTAATCTAAAACCAAATAAATAAAATCTATTAATTTATAGACTTGAATAAAACTAGAAACTAATTAACATAAAGTCTAAAAATAAATGAAAAGAACTAACAAGTATTAATCATGAAATGATTATCAAATGACTAAATTAAAAAGCAAAAAAAGATTACTAACAAACAAATTTAATAATTAATAAAGATCTAAGACCAAACAACATTAAAACTAAATTTAAATATAAATAAATAATCAAACTATCTAATGATTAATCTATAAAATAGAAAATACTATAAACTAAAATAATTAAGTCTAAATACTTAAAAGATCCTAAACTCTAAACAAACCTAAGAAAATAGTAATCTAAAAAGGGTTAATAATATCTAAACAAAAAAGAATAAAATTTAAAATAAGAAACTAATTAGAAACTAAAATAGAAAAGAAACTAATGATTAAAACTAAAATTAAGAAGGTAATATGAAAATAGAAATAAAATTAGATTTTAAAAGAAATCTGAAAGATTTAATTATATTAAAGTTAAAGTCAAATAAATTATAAAAAAGTATGCGAGTCTCAAAATGAGAGTTATCTTAACATAAAAAGATAGATTTATTGAGAAAACCAACATTCTTCTTTTAAAAAAACTTGAATGATAACTTTACAATCAAAATAGATCAATGAAGTGTCACAAAATAGAGAAATGTTCATCATTATTCAGGGTGAATACTTAGAATCTACGCATAAGATTAAAACTAAAAATCATCAAAAGATGTTAAGTTTAACAAACTTAAGATAATCAATACTAAATGATAAATAAAGCTAGATATATATGTGTTGTATAAGCAATTACTCAACCATTAGATAAAATATCATTGGGTATATCTGTAAAAGCTATACTATATCAAAGAACTCACATAGAAATAAGAATGATTGACTTCATAAAATGTTTAAGTCCTCAATACTTGTTATTCTTCTATCTTCGAATGAGTCTTTGATCTCTTTTTATACCTTAAAACTTGGTTACAAATAAGTTATAACTAACTTTAGTTAGTTATTAGTTTATGTTAATTAATTGACTTTTAAAAAAAATTAATTAATTATGATAATTATTAGATAAGGGCATGTTTTAATTGAGACTTAAAAGTCTTAATTGATCATGTTATTAAAATTATAGATCGGGGTACTAATATTAATGAGTAGGGACCAATATTAATTAAAAAATATAATAGAATACACATTTTAATCATAAAATAAATAAGTCAAAAATTGATTAATCATATTTATATTAATCTATAACACATATTAATTAACTTAAACATATATAATTATGTGTTAGAAATTTAAAATTGAAATATTTTTAAAATTATCAAAATTTATCAAAGTCTGAAAATCAAAGTATCAAACTGAACTATCAAGTTCTGCCATGAAAAATTTCAGCACTAAAATAGAATTTATCTTTTCAACATCCAATAATCTTCTAAATTAGATAATACTTCAATCACATATTTATTTTATTCATGAAGACAAACATTGTATTCCATCATAGTAGTAAAAAATGACACTAATCTCATCCATGAATCCATGGTACTATCATCAATCTTCAACTTAATTTTCTTCAATATTATGATTTTCCTTGGTGTATTTGGCTCATATTGACTTTTAACAGTCCTCTTTTCTATAGTAGAAGGTGGAATATTAATTATCTTCCTTCTACCAACATACCCTTAGAATCCCAAATTCAACTTTTTAGATCTTAAAAGAGGTTCACTATGGGCACCAACTAGATTCAACCTCTTACACTTCATGACAAGTTCTTTATAAAAATGAGAAGGTGCATCATAAGGAATGGCCATGTTCCTAAGATCTTTAGCATGGACAGTTTCTATTTTTAATTATGTAATTTGATTTATAGGCAAAGAATTAACAACAGGAAAAGAATTAACAACAGGCTCAACTCTATTAACATTAAGAAGATGTAGTGGTAAATGTCATGGATTATTTTCCAAATGATGGAATGAACTACTTTGATAAGGGATTCGAGATCTAAACCTATGGTAAAAAAACCCTTGTTATCTATATAACCTCTATTGGCTAGATTAACAAGTAAATTACTTAGAATGTCTTAAACTTCAGGATCAAAAGCATCAAAATAAATGAGCATTCTTGTCTCTCTATGAAATCTAGGACCAAAGTTTCTTGCACAAAAACCACCCCTATGAAAACCATGGATGGGTTGATTAGTATCACTGTTAAAAGTTTGTCACCATCTCCTATTATCATTACTCCTTGCTAAACCCAGTTGGTCCTATCTAGACATAATAAATCAAATTTGAATAAATTAAATTTAAAACTAAGAATCAATAAACTATTCAAAGAAGCAAAACTAAAAGCTCTTATGTCTTCAACAAACTGAAACTAAAACATAAACTAAAATTCAATACATATTTTGAATCAAAATCTATTTTGAATAGTTAAAATGAAACCAAATACATCCTAAAACTTGACAAAATGATCTTATCCATATTTTATGAACCTAATATTATTTCAATATAAGATTATAATATAATTTCAAAAATATCAAAGAATCTTAGTCTCAATGTCCAAATGCAAAATGGTTAACCCAATCCACAATAGATAACCAAACTAAAAATAAATGTCCTCATGACTTCACAAATTCTAATATTTCTAGATCACAAAGACATATGAATCATAATCTCCATAACAGATCAACAAATTTTAATGCATAATCATACAGTGATTTGCTTTTTTTATATAACCCTCTGATGTAAATATTTTATTCATGCAAAATCTCTTTTGAGACCAATGGCATATATTTAGGATAAAACCCTTAATTCATGCCATACCAAAATCTACATAAATTGTATATTGTATCTCATCTAAAACTGCTATTCATGAATAAGGATTTTTTAACATTAAAACTTGGTGCATGTAAAATATGAATAAACTCAACAACCCATCAAAATAACTAATTACAAACAATTCAAAAAGACCATCATGAGTATTTTGGTGACATATTTCCACAGTCGATACCAAATATCTTAACACTTTTCACCTTTGTGCATGTATCAAATATCTTTGAATATTCCAGGTAACACATAAAAATAAATATAATTTAAAACCTTGAGATTTAAACTAATCTCTAACCAAATGCTTCAGAGATAAAGAAAAAGTCTCAAAAAAATTCATTCTCTATTTTCTATCTTCAAGAAAAGAAACCAATATTTGGGCCAACTAAATTTATGTTCTCATAGACCAAAACAAAATTATCAAAATCGAAGGATCATCATGCATGTGAAACAACTTTCCAACACTTTCTATATCCTAACATCAAATGTCTTGCATCCTTCTCATATTTCCAAAATATATCAAACCCACACTATTCATTTAATAACAATTTTTTAGATGGGAAAAGAAAATTATTTATTCTTCCCAAATGCAGGTGCTCAAGAAAATATCAATCATAGATTGAGTAACTTTCATAAACCTTAAGTCTGACAACAACTCAAACTAAAGAACATTTGCGAATTGAAAAATCAACAATAAAATATTTTCAAGGCTAGAACAAATACTTCATATGTGTGTTGTAAAAAACTAGAAAGTTTCAATCTTTTCCATTATTTATACAATTCTATGCATGACCAATAATAACTTTGACTATGTAAAAGACAAAATACCCAACTACTTAACGAAAAAAACCATAATCTCTTAAAACATCTACATGCAGGAAAGTTTTTAAAAACTTTGAACCATATCCCATATTTCTTCACAAATGCAGATGAACTTGCATATTCCTTCCAAAATAAATGCTCAAAACTTATATTCATCATGCAGACTAGAATTCAAACAAAACTTTCCTCTTCACTTCAAATTTTCTCATTCATTATCAAGATATTTATCAAGAATATTGATCAAAACTTGTATAAACATCCTTGGTGTCACTTTCTTGAAAATTTTCTAGCTATCAACCTCCAAAACTTCTTCACAACCTCAAAGAACCAGAGCTCCATTTCTATAAATGAGCTTGTTAACCAGAAACCAATAATTTTAAGACTTTTATTTACCAACTTACCTCCGTAACAAACATTGTGATGTGTCCAAATTGGGTTGGCTTTTATTTACTAATTGCATACTTATAAATTCTATTAATTTACTTATTGACCTTGACAAACTTAGCCATAACTATCTCTTTACACTATAGAATTAGCTAATTATCAATTTTTGAGGAAAAGACCATTCCCATTAATTCCCTTACCACCAAATCTATTGATGATCTCGAAGCATCAAAACTATACCTTCACATTGAATGTTCATGCCAACATGGTCCTAACTAGACTAATCTAAATACCAACTAAATGTCAGCTCAGTAAATGACTATGCTTTGACATCTATCAAGGTGTATTTAAGACTTAGTGAACTTTATACAAACTCCATGATATCCCTTTCAATTTGCCAATTCACCTAGTATCATGTATAAGTTTATTCAAACTATATCTCATTCTTAATCCAAGCACATATTTTCATGATGACATTAGTATTTTAGTAAATGCCAATATCTTATCATAATGATCCTTTAGGTCTTAAAAGCAAACTATGTAATAAATAAGCCCTCTTTTTAACATATTTCAAAGATTTCAATTCAAGTAAAGTTAACCCTTTTAGAAAATTATGTAATGATTTCAAAGAACTTATATGTCATACAACCAATTCATCCTTTTATACATAAATATTCATGGCTAGGGAGATACAAAGGATGATAAACATTCCTTGAGGGTTATGGTCATCAAATTTAAATATTCACTCAAATACTAAAACAACTATGACTTAGAATGTTGATTAAGTCAACATGAACTTAAACCATGTAATTTGGCAATCAAGTCATATAACCAAGAAATATGGCTGTAAGCTATATAAAGTAGGATGGCAAAATCGTTCAATAAAATGAAACATATTGATACTTTTAAGAAACTAAGTCATACATCAAATCTATACCTCCATAATGGTTTTTAATTATATAAACTTTAAATGCAATGTTTCCCAAAATGTCATATCACCATTATTTATTCTGAACTATAGATTAGATCAATGAAAATCAAGAACCATTACAATTTTTTTAAAACTAAAAATTATATTTTTGAACTGAAACTACTTCAAACTAAATTGAATCATTAAAACAATTGATCACACAACTATATATGTATATTTTATTCATTAATTCACCGTGCTTTTCAAAACTACTTAGAAACATAAATAAATTTTTATCAATCAATCATTACCATTTTACAATCAAAGATGCATCTAAAAATACTATCAATCAATAAGGTCTCTGACACAGTTTTAGATTTCATGACAGGGTCATCTTTATGGTAGCAAGTATAATTTTTTTGAAAAATTTAGGAGGTGTAGAAAATAGTCATAACACTAGCGACCTTGTTAGTTAATTTTAAGTAATAAATTTGAGTAACATAAAATTATCTATTATATAAAATAAATTTCATCTTGAGTGTGATCTAGATTTTTTTTCTTTCAAGTAGCTAAATGTGAAGCCCTTAAATAATGAATTTTGATAAGGGATGTATTGTTTAGTTAGCATGCCACAAAGAAAGGGAAAATAATAATAGAGAAGCTTGGACTGGATGCACAATCAATTACAAATACCTTAAGTATAAAATATAAAAATGAAGTAATACTATAACAAAAAAATACAATTCAACCATATTATTCATTTATCATAGAAAATTGAATTTGTAAGAGAATTTATGAAAATAAATGATACGTACAACACTTTTTAATCTTCCTTGCATTCTTCCTTCATAATGTGATTTCTATGTTCATAACCTTTCATTGATTGTTCCAAAAGCAAAACATAATAAAGTAAAATACAAGATGAAAATAGAATAAATAAAACAATGAAAAAAAAAGAAAAAAAAAACCAAAAAAAAAGTAGAAAATAAAATAAAAGAACAACGAAAAGATAATTAATTATGGAATAATTTCAAGTGATGGCTGTTCACTAAGTAATGTATCTAATTTTCTTCAAGACTTTAAGGTGAAATGCATTATTTTCAAGAACTGTGGCAACTTTTTAAATTTTAAACCATAATGTATCAAACTTATGATATTTTTCAAGCTCCTCATGAGCTTTGTCTCAACATAAAACTAAGTCACCAACATTGAACTTTTTACTAGAAACTTTTTTATCAAAAAAATTCTTTAATTTTTGTTTAGTTTTTTATAATTTATACAATGTTATTGCTTTGGATTCATCAAGGGATATCAAATCATGCAACTTTTTTTTAATTAAATTTATATCTTCAGCTATATATTGTAAAATAATCTTAGCTGAAGAAATATAAAGTTTTATTTGTAAAGTAGCTTCAAATATATATGCTAACATAAAAGGTGAGTAACCAGATGTTATTTTAAAAATAATATTATCAATCCATAAATCTTCAAAAAATTTAAGATGTCAAATTTTCAAATTATTACAGACTAGTTTTTTCATAATAGAAACTAAGTTTTTATTTGTGGACTCAACTTATCCATTTCTTTGTGGATAATACTTAGATGAATGAATATAGATAGTAGATTATTTTCTTAAAACTTTATTTAAAATGAATTAATATCCATTATCTGAAATAATATCATATGAAACTTTGAATCTAAAAAAAATCTAATTTTCTAAAAAAGAAATTACTTCACATGTTACTGAACTTTTAAGTGCTTTGGCCTTAGGCCACTTGGTGAAATAATCTATAGCTATCAAAATATATCTATGACCTATGGATGAGGGTGGATGAATAACTAAAATAAAATCAATGCCTCATTTTGTAATTTTTTTTTCAAGAATAATCAGATATAAAGGTATTGCAGGTAGTTTATCCTTTCTAACAAATAATTGATAAGGTATACAAGAATGAACTAATTTATAAGCATCTAGAAATAAAATAGTTCAATAATAACCCACCCTAAAAGTCTTATAATTAATTTTTTTTGTAGCATAATATCCACCATAGTTTTTTTTATGGTAACTCCTAAAAACTTTCTGAGTTTTATTATGCACAAGATATTTTAACAATAGTCCATCCCGATTATGATAAAATAATTTTTTTCTAATAAATGTAAATTTAATGATTTTAGTCTTAAATAACATCTTTGTTTCTTAGCCAAATTGTTAGGATAAGATTGATTTTGAAAATAATATACTAAATCATGGTATCAATCATCTTTAGCTAATAATCATTCTCATTCATTCATTTCCAAGTCAAACTTAAAATTTTAAATTTTTTTAGCAACCTTCATGGTCTTCAAATGTGGTTTATCATTTAAATTTTTATCAACTGATAAAGTTAAAATATTTATATTCAAGAAAATATATTTAGCTAAGTGTTTTGTTAATTCATTACTTTTAATAGTTTTAGAAGTTTCAAATTCAAGATCAAATTTTTGAATGTACAAAATCTATTTAACTAGTTTTTCTTAAATGGTTGGATATTTTAAAAGATAAAATAAAATAGGTACTTAAGATTGTACAAAAAATTTGTTTTTCATTAATAAATATTAAAATTTAATCAAAGAAGATACAAGTGAAAAAATGAATTTCTCAATAAAAAAGCATCTAATTTCTACATCTTTTATAACTTGGCTCATATAACTAATTGATTTTTCTTTATTATTTCTAAACTCTTAAGTTATTACAACTCCTATAGCTTTTTAAATAGTATTCACAAAGAGAATAATTGATTTCTTTAAATCAAGTTTAGAAAGAATATGAGCACTTACAATAGCATTTTTAAAATAATTAAAATCTAATTCAATACCTTCATCCCAAATATAAGTTTTATCTTTCTTAAGTAGCAATTATATTAGATTAGATTTATCATCAAAATTAAAAATAATTTTTTTAATGAAATTTATTTTATTTATGCAAGACCTTACACTTGATTGATCCTTGGGAGAATAAAATTCTTTAATTGCTTTAACATATTTAGAGTCAATATAAATGCCATCTTTTAAAATTGTGCGTCTTAATAACTTACCCTCAATCATGCCAAAAATTAATTAATAAAATACTAAATTTTTTACATCTTATGAATACTTCATGAAGGTGGTCTAAATGCTTCTTTCTGTTTTTATAATAAATGGTGAGATCATCTAAATAAACTTGAATAACTATGTCTATTAGATCATCAAAAACCATAGGTATAACCTTTTAAAAAATAGTTTTTGCATTCATCAAATTGAAAGACATTCTATTATAAATGAAAGTACCTCTAAATATGGTGAAAGTAATTATATATATATATATATATATATATTTCATCATAATTTATAAAAATTAATTATAACCTAAAAATTTATCTAATAAAGACATCATTTTAAATCTTGCAACCAATTGTAAAATCTAGTCTATACTAGATAGAGAAAAATTATCTTTTATACTAACTTTATTTAGATCTCTAAAATCAATACATAATCTAATGTCATTATTTTTTCTAATCAAAAATATATTAGTTACCCATTCTAAATATGTTACAAGAAAAATGACACTAACATCAATCATTTTATCCAACTCTTTGTTAATGGTGTCCTCTAATAAATGGTTATTTCTTCTTTTTTTTCCTAACGAATTTAATACCATATTTAATTTAAATATTATATTTAATAATATTAATATCATAATCTTTAAGGTCCTTATATGACTATGTTAATATATCAATAAACTCTTTAAACAATTTAATAAACTTAACTTTTTCATTTTCAATCACTTAAATTCTTAAATAAACATACTTAAGATCTTATTCAATACCCAAATTAATAAGAATGATTTCACCTATGATTATTCTTAATATTTCTTCTATTTTAAATATTTTTTACTAATCATTAGATGAAAATATAGATTTTAATCTTATCAAAATAACAAGCAATCTGTTAGTACTTAATTGTAAATAATAATCATAATTTAGTACATAATCATCATGATCAAAATAATTGTCTTTAATTAATAAATATAAATGCTCATCATAACTAAACACAAGTCAAATGTCATTCAAATTTAGAATTTTAAGACAAAAAATTTTAATTAAAAAAAAAAATCTATAGTAGGTTCAATCTCACTCAAAGCTGGATTAGAAGCTTATTAGCTCTAACATTGAATTATATAAAAATATGTGTAATATTGAAAACTTTCAAAATACTTAAGTAATGACACATTTTTTTGTTTATAAAGATACAAATAATTTTGATTAGTCTTATAAAATTTGTAAACTTGTTTTATTACTAGCTTTGAATCTTCAAAAAACTCTAAATATTTAACATTTAGTTCTATAGATATTTCTAATGTTAAACATAATGTTTCAAATTCTATTATATTATTAATATTTCAAAAGATAATTTGAAAGCATAATAAAATATTTTACTAATAAGAGATATTAGATAAATTTTAGCACCATTATCTTATTGAGAACAAACTCTATCAAAATAAAGATATCATAAAATATTTTTTTTAAAATATTTTTTCATGCTGATTTGTTGGTTCAACTACGTTAATTAATTTATAAGTTTCAATTCTAGTTTCAATATAAGAAATATTAGATGAAGAAGGTGATTCAATTGGTGTACCAGAAAAATATTTCCTTTTAATGAATGCAATTTCATTATTAATAGAAACTCATGTTATATTTTTTCTAATGAAAGCCTTGATTATTTTAAATCAATTATTTCTTAATAATATTGCATAATTATTAAAAATATTCAACACTTGAACATTATTTATACATCTAACCATTCATCATAAACAATTTTAATAACTATGTCACAAAATTTACAACTTTTAGTTTGTCTAGAATCAAAATTAGTAAGTTTTCTACTATCTATTTTATAAGACATACCTAATTGATTTGTAATGCACTTAGGTATGATATTTTTTGAATCACCTGTATCTAAAATATAATTATAAATTATTTTATTAACAATCTTGACTGTGACATAGAAAAGATGAATATAATCAGCATGGAAATTAAAATGTTAGGCATAAATATGTTTGAAATTTTCTTCTTGTAAACCTGCATTAGCTCTGAGATTTTTTAAATTTTGATTAATCTTATCAAGATATCTTAGAAGACTAACTGTTTGTAGTAAAGAAAATTCAGTTTTAATTATTGACAAGTCATCAATTATATTGTAAGTCGTAACATCAATTTATCTATTTTTTTTAGATTTATAATGTTTATATTGACTTTTATTATATCTAGTTGCAAAAGAATTTGTTTATGCATCATTATTATTAGAATTATTAACATTATTCTCAGTTGATTTATCTTTATCATCAAAAAAAGATTTATCATTTGCTATTTTATTATTTTATGGAGAATTATAATCTTTATTCTTAGTATTTATAACATAAACATTCTCATTTTTTGAGGGATCAAGTGTATTTATATTATATGCTAAATCTTTAGTTATTTCATCTTTTCTTTGAAGATATTTATTGAATTTAATAACTTGACATATGTCAAGATTATAATCAAGTTCATTAATATTATAGTAATAAGTAATGTAATCTTTATTATTATTATTATTTGAGAATTTTTTTTTATCATTAAGCTATCTTTTAACAACGATCAACTCATTGCCTAGACTTTGTATTGCCTTTAATATTTTTTAATTATCTAAATTTAATCCTGTAAAAAATCTATTTTAAAAAATAATACTCTTAAATTTATTTTCATATTCAATAAAAAACCTTATAGTTTCATCATATTCTATAATATCTTTATATTCTAAAGTCATTTTATATTTTAAAGGTAAAGCATTGTAAATATAAAGTTTAGACAATTTTTTTGAAGGTATAAGATCATCTAAGATATTTTGACATAACTTGGTGAATATAAAAATAAAATGATACATAGTTTCATCAGAATCCAATGAAATATTTGAAATATCATTAACTAAATCAAATTATTCTTTAGATTTGCCAAAAGATAATTCTAATCAGTTTTCTACATCTCTTTAATTATCAATAAATTTAGCAAATAGACTAACAAATATTTGATAAGCTTTTCTTTCTAATGTTTAGGCCAAAACTCTTAAACAAACTTTTTCATTAATTTTTTCAAGAGTAATAACAAGTAATCTAAAAGCTTCTAAGTGATATTCTCAAGATTTTCTAACAGCACTAGAAAATTTTAGTATATTCAATCCCTTAAGAGAAGGTAATTTACCAAGACAATTTTTGACATTAATTGGCTTAAATTTTTTTATAGTGCTATAGCTATTTGAAGCTCTTTCTGAGCTTTTGATTTATCTTCACCTTCAATGAGTTCATCTTATTCTCTATTATTTTGTAACATATGAAGTAGATCATGTAATCTCTGATTTATTTTCAGTTGTTCTAATTGATCTTTCATTAAAACTTTCAGCAAATTTGACCTAAAAAAATTGATTATTTTGAACCTAATGTTCTTGATTTAAATGCAAATTTGTAATAGTAGTTTCAATAGGTATAACAAAATCATCAAATAGAAAAAAATAAAAAGAAAATGAGTTCTAGGCCTATGATTAACAATTAAAACTCTATCTCTATCTTCTTGAATTATCTTATTTGAATTTAAAATATCATGCTTAGTCTCATGCATAAGATTTGAATATCAATCAATTTCAATTTCTATAATTTCTTCTTTTTGATTTATGACTTAACTAGCTTGATAAATTTTTTAAAGATGATTATACTTTGCGTAACGTGTTAGATTGAAATCAAAATCAACTTGATCATCTTTTAAAGCTATTAAAGGTTGAATAATAGGTGGTTATTGACCTCTAAGAACCATTAACAAAAAAAATTTAAAACAATTTAGATTTTTGAATGAGTTTCTCTAGTGGAGTCATCAAATTCGTTGATGATAAAAATTATACCGTTAACGAATCAATTATTTCACCTATCGCGAAGGTCAAGTTGAAATCATACTAGTCTAATCATTATGTTCTAAAGGTTTATCTAAGATCTTAAAGACACGAGGGGGTTTTTCTTATAAGTTCTAGAAAATAATCAACAAGTTATCAAAATAATATATTTTATTGTAACAATAAAAAATTTATTTATCAAATCATGAATCAATTAAGATAAGAATCTATAATCTATTCTATTCGATAGAGAAAATCTATAAGTTAAATAATCTCTTAAAAAATAGAAATCTGATTCAGTATGTATTCATATATTTCATGTTATTTTAGTTCTTGCTGTAATGTTCTCCAATCAATTCCAAAAGATGATTAAAAAAAAAATTTTTAAGATAAAGAGAGATAAGATATTCAATCACTTAAGCAAAAGAGTGAGATAACAAACAAAGAAACTAAGAAAATCACACAACTAAAATTTAAAAAAAGGACAACAAACGAAGAAAATCATCTAAACAAGATACAAACTTAGAAGAGAAAGACAAATATACTAAAATAACAACCTATTAAGAAAACAAACTACTAAAGCTATAATAACTAACTAATATAAATTAAAAGGGAAAAAAATTAAAAGATCAAATAAAACTAAAATTAAATCTAAAAGAAATAAATTAACAATGAAACAATTATTAATCTAAAATTAAATAAATAAAATCTATTAATTTAAAGACTTGAATAAAACTAGAAACTAATTAAAATAAAGTATAAAAATAAATGAAAGGAACTAACAAGTATTAATTATGAAATGATTAACTCAAAAAGATCAAAAAAATTATTAACAAACAAATTTAAGAATTAAAAAATATCTAAGACCAAACAACATTAAAACTAAATTTAAATATAAATAAATAATCAAAATTTATAATGATCATTTTATAAAATAAAAAATACTATAAACTAAAATAATTAAGTCCAAATACTTAAAATATCCTAAACTCTAAATAGACCTAAGAAAATAGTAATCTAATAAGGGTTAAATATTAGCTAAATAAAAAAGAACAAAATGTAAAATAAGAAAGTAATTAGAAACTAAAATAGAAAATAAACTAAGGATTAAAACAAAAATTAAGAATGTAACCTAAAAAGAGAAATAAATTTAGATTTTAGAATTTTTTTGAAATATTTAATTATATTAAAGTTAAAGTCAAATAAATTATAAAAGAGTATGTGAGTTTCAAAAGGAGAGTCATCTTAACAAAAAAAGAGTTTTATTGAGAAAACTAACATTTTTTTTTTACAAAGACTTGAATGATAACTTTACAATCAAAATAGATCAATGAAGTGTTGTAAAATAGTGAAATTTTCATCACTACTTGAAATCTGTGCATAAAATTGTAAATAGCAATCATCAAAAGATGTTAAACTTAGAAAACTTTAAATAATCATTATTAAATGATAAATAAGATTGGATATATTTGTGTTACATAAGTAATTACTCAATTATCAGATAAAAGATTATTGGGTCTATCTACAAAAACTATACTATCTCAGAAGATTCATACAAAAAAAAAAAAATGAATAATTGATTTTAAAAAATGTCTAAGTCCTCAATACCTATTATTCTTCTATATTTAAATGAGTCTTTGATATGAGGAATCCCTTGAGAGAAGAAAAGACGAGGAATCCCATGGGAGAAGAAAAGATGGTGAAAGACCCACTCTTAGTTCTTTGGGTGACCCATCACATGTTAGAGAATTTTTTTGAAGGCATGTAAAGCCAAGTATGAACTCTTGAGGTTTAGGTAAAAATATCCCTCTCCTTTGGGCTAATTGGTTAGGTCAAGAATGCCCTCCTACAACTTTTATCAATTCTAATAAAGGTGGTAAGGACTATGGTGGAGATCCAGGTGCTCATCTAGTAAACCCAAGCCTATTTGGAGAGGATAATTATAATTGATGGAAAGTGTAGAAAGATAAATATTATGTTCAATAAGGGCATGTTTCTAGAGCTAAAATTTATTTCCACTTTAGACTTGGGACTAAATTAGACCTATCCTAGAAGCATGCTGAATGTTATAAAAGAGTGGCTTGTCTTAGCCCAAATTGTAATGGGAGCCATGGAAGGTGGAAAGAGGAAGATATTGGATTATATCAAGGAAGTCAATATCTTAGTGTTGTTACACATAGTGCAACTATTTTAGATAGGGAAACTTTGTATCCCACCTAGGTCACTTTGACTAGGTGACGAGGAAAAAAGTTGCCAAGGTGAACAAGGAGGGAGCTCAGGCAGTTTTTGAGTTTTTGAACCAATTCATAATAAGCATTAGCTAGGTGTTAGAAATTTAGGTGTCTATAGAGGCTCCCATCCATGTATACCAAAGACACATAGCCTAAGTGTAAATGATATTTATAGAGCATATGATGAAGCTTTCCAAGCTAGACCAAGAGTTTGACCTCATAGTAGTTGTGTTAGAGGTTAAGGAGGTAATGTCAAAGTAGTTAGGAGTTGGGTCATTTATTTTACTTTAATGAATTATTTGAATGGTGTTGATGATAAAATTATATCATTTATGAATCAACCATTTCATCTATCATAAAGGTCATGTTGGAATCTTACCAATCTAATAGTGAGGTTCTAAAAATTCATCTAAAATCTTAAAAATGTGAGGAGTTTTTTTTATTATAAGTCTTGGAAAATAATCAATAAATTATCAAAATAACTTATTTCATTATAACAATAAAAAATTTATTTATCAAATCATGAATTAGTTAAGATAAGAAACTATAATCTATTCTATCTAGTAGAGAAAACCTATGAGTTAAATAGTCTCTCAAAAAATAGAAATATGATTTAGTAAGTATTCATATATTCAACGATATTTCACTTTTTTTTTTTGTAATATTCTCCAATCAATTCCAAGAGATGATAGAAAGAGAAGAAGATATATTTAAGATAAAGAAAGATAAGACATTCAATCACTTAAATAAAAGAGTGGGATAACAAACAAACTAACTAAAGGAAACTAATAAAAGCACACAACTAAAATTAAAGAAAAAGACAACAAACTAAGAAAATAGTCAATAAAAAACACAAACTTAAAAGAGAAAGACAAATAAAGAAAACAAACTACTAAGGTTATAAGAACTAACTAATACAAATTAAAATGGAAAAGATTAAAATATCTAACAAAACTATAACTAAATCTAACATAAATAAATTAACAATGAAACAACTATTAATCTAAAACCAAATAAATAAAATCTATTAATTTAAAAACTTGAATAAAACTAGAAACTAATTAAAATAAAGTCTAAAAATAAATGAAAGGAACTAACAAGTATTAATCATGAAATGATTATCAAATGACTAACTTAAAAAGAATAGAAAGATTATTGACAAACAAATTTAAGAATTAATAAAGATCTAAGACCAAACAACATTATAACTAAACTTAAATATAAATAAATAATCAAACTATCTAATGATTAATCTATAAAATAGAAAATACTATAAACTAAAATAATTAAGTTTAAATACTTAAAAGATCTTAAACTCTAAACAAACCTAAGAAAATAGTAATCTAAAAAAGGTTAAATACTATCTAAACAAAAAAGAATAAAATCTAAACTAAGAAACTAATTAGAAACTAAAATATAAAAGAAAAATGGCTAAAACTAAAATTAAGAAAGTAATCTGAAAATAGAAATAATATCAAATTTCAAAAAAAATCTAAAATATTTAATTATATTAAACTTAAAGTCAAATAAATTATAAAAGAGTATGCGAGTCTCAAAAGGAGAGTCATCCTAACATAAAAAGATAGATTTATTGAGAAAATCAACATTCTTCTTTTACAAAAACTTGAATGATAATTTTACAATCAAAATAGATCAATGAAGTGTCATAAAATATAAAAATATTCATCATTATTCAGATTGAATACTTAGAATCTACGTATAAAACTACAAATAAAAATCATCAGAATATGTTAAGATTAACAAACTTAATATAATCAATACTAAATGATAAATACAGCTAGATATACCTATGTTGCATAAGTAATTACTCAACTATTAGATAAAATACGATTGGGTATATCTATAAAAATTGTACTATATCAAAGAACTCACATAGAAAGAAGATGAATGATTCACTTCATAAAATGTCTAAGTCCTCAATACTTGTTATTATTTTATCTTCAAATGAGTCTTTGATCTGTTCTTATACCTTAAAACTTGGTTACAAATAAGTTATAACTAACTTTAATTAGTTATTAGTTTATGTTAATTAATTGACTTTTAAAAAAATCAATTAATTATAATAACTATTAGTTAAAGACAAGTTTTAATTGAGACTTAAAAGTCTTTATTGATTATGTTATTAAAAATATAGATCGAGGTACTAATATTAATGGGTGGGGACCAATATTAATTAATAATATAATAGAATACACATTTTAATCATAAAATAAACAAGTCAAAAATTGATTAATCCTATTTATATTAATATATAACACATTAATTAACTTAAACCTATATAATTGTGTTAGAACTCAAAAATTGTTATATTTTCAAAATTATCAAAATTTATCAAAGTTTGAAAATCAAAGTATCAAACTGAACTATCAAGTTTTGCAATGAAAAAGTTCAGCACTAAAATAGAATTTATCTTTTCAACATCCAATAATCATTTAAATTAGATAACACTTCAATCACATGTTTGTCTTATTCATGAAGATAAACATTGTATTCCATCTTAGTAGTAAGAAATGACACTAATCTCATCCATGAATCCATGGTACTATCATCAATCTCCAACTTAATTTTCTTTAATATTATGATTTCCCTTAGTGTCTCTGGCTTAAATTGACTTTTAAAAGTCCTCTTTTCTATAGTAGAAGGTGAAATATTAATTATCTTCTTTCTACCAACATACCCTTGGACTCCCAAATTTAATTTTTTAGATTTTAAGAGAGGCTCACTATGGGCACCAACTAGATTCAACCTCATATATTTCATGACAAGTTCTCTATAAGAAGGAGAAGGTGCATCAGAAGGAATGACCATGTTCCTAAGATCTTTAGCATGAGCAGTTTCTATTTCTAATTGTGTAGTCTAATTTATAGGTAAAGAATCAACAATTGGCTCAAATCTATTAACATTAAGAAGTTGTAGTGGTAAATTTCATGGATTATTGTTCAAATGATGGGATAAAATACTTTAATAAGGGGTTCTGTATCAAAACCTATGGCCAAAAAAATCCCTATTATCTATATAACCTATATTGGCTAGATTAACAAGCAAATTACTTAGAATATCCTAAACTTCAAGATCAAAAGCATCAAAATAAATGGGCATTCTTGTCTCTCTATGAAATATAGGGCCAAAATTTCTTACACAAAACCACCCCTATGAAAACCCCTGATGGGTTGGTTATTATACTATTGAAAGTCCATCCCCATCTCTTATTATCATTCCTCCTCGCTAAATCTAGTTGATCCTACCCAGACATAATGAATGGAATCTGAAATAAATTAAATTTAAAACTAAGAATCAACAAACTATTCAATGAATTAAAATTGAAATCTCTTATGTCTTCAAGAAAATTAAACTAAACTATAAATTGAAATTTAATACACATTTTGAATAGTTAAAATGAAACCAAATACATCCTAGTACTTGACAAAAAGATCTTATCCATATTTTCTGAAGCCAATATTATTTTAATATAAGATTATAATATAATTTCAATTGTATCAATGAATCTTAATCTCAATGTCCAAATGTAAAATGGTTAACCTGATCCACAATAGTTAACCAAACTAAAAATAAACATCCTCATGACTTCACAAATTCTAATAGATCAACAAATTTTAATGCATAATCATACTGTGATTTACTTTTTTTTATATAACCCTCTGATGCAAATCTTTTATTCATGCAAAATCTTTTCTAAGACTAATGCCATATATTTAGGATAAACACCCTAATTCATGTCATATTAGAATCTACATAAATTGTATATTGTATCTCATCTAAAACTGCAATTCATGAATATGGATTTTTTAGCATTAAAACTTGGTGGATGTAAAATATGAAAAAACTAAACAACCCATCAAAATAACTAATTACAAACAATTCAAAAAGACTATATTGAGTATTTTGGTGACATCTTTCTATTAATTTACGTATTGACCTTGACAAACTTAGCCATAAATATCTCTTTACACTAATATAATTAGTTAATTATCAATTTTTGAGGAAAAGACCATTCCCATTAATTCCCTTACCACCAAATCTATTGATGATCTCGAAGCATCAAAACTATACCTTCACATTGAATTTTCATGCCAACATGGTCCTACCAAGACTAATCTAGATACCAACTAAATGTCAGCTTAGCAAATGACTATGCTTTGACCCTACTTTGACATTTATCAAGGGTTATTTAAGACTTAGTGAACTTTATACAAAATCCATGATATACCTTTCAATTTGCCAATTCACCTAGTATTATGGTATAAGTTTCTTCAAACTATATCTCATTCTCAAGCCAAGCACATATTTTCATGATGACATTACTATTTTATTAAATGTTAATATCTTAGCATAATGATTCTTTAGGTCTTAAAAGAAAACTATATGATAAATAAGCCCTCTTTTTAACATATTTCAAAGATTTCAATTCAATTAAAGTTAACCCTTTTAGAAAAGTATGTAATGATTTCAAGGAACTTATATGTCATACAACCAATTCATCTTTTTATACATAAATCTTTATGCCTAGGGAGATACAAGGGATGATAAACATGCTTCGAGGGTTATGGTCATCAAATTTGAATATTCACTCAAATCTCAAAACAACTAAAACATAGAATGTTGATTAAGTCAACATGAACTTAAACCATGTAATTTGACAATCAAGTCATAGAACCAAGAAATATGGCTATAAGATATATAAAGTAGGATGAAAAAATCATTCAATAAAATGAAACATATTGATACTTTTAAGAAACTAAGTCATACATCAAATCTATACCTCAATGGATTTTAATTGTATAAAATTTAAATGCAATGTTTTCCAAAATGTCATATCACCATTATCTATTCTGAACTATAGATTAGATCAATGAAAATCAAGAACCATTACAATTTTTTTAAAACTAAAAAATGCATTTTTGAACTGAAACTACCTCAAACTAAATTGAATCATAAAAATAATTGATCACACAACTATATATGCATATTTTATTCATTAATTCACTATGATTTTTGAAACCACTTAGAAACATAAACAAAATTTTATCAATCAATCATTACCATTTTATAATCAAAGATGTATCTAAAAATATTATCAATCAATAAGGTCTCCGACACAGTTTTAGATTTCATGACAGGGTCATCTCTATGGTAGCAAGTATAGATTTTTTGATAAATTTAGGGGGTGTAGAAAATAGTCATAACACTAGCGACCTTGTTAGTTAATTTTATGTAATAAATTTAAGTAACAACAAATTATTTATTATATAAAATAAATTTCATCTTGAGAGTGTGATCTAGAAATATTATTTTTCAAGTAGCTAAATGCAAGCCCCTTAAATAATAAATTTTGATAAGGGATGGATTGTTCGACTAGCATGGTACAAAGAAAAGGGAATAAATAATAAAAAAGTTTGGCCTGGATGCACAATCAATTACATACCTTAAGTATAAAATATAAAAATGAAGTAATACTATAACAAAAAAATACAATTCAACCATATTATTTATTTATCATAAAAAAATGAATTTGTGAGAGAACTTATGAAAATAAATGATACTTACAACACTTTTGAATCTTCCTTGCATTCTTCCTTCATACTGTGATATTCTCCATCTATAACCTTTCATTGATTGTTCCAAAAGCAAAACATAGCAAATAAAAATACAAGATTAAAATAGAACAAATAAAACAATGAAATAAAAGAAAGGAAAAACAAATCAAAATAAAGCAGAAAAAATAAAAGAGCAATGAAAAGATAATTAATCATGGAATGATTTCAAGTGATGGCCATTTACTGAGTAACATATCAAATTTTCTTTAAGATCCTTAAGGTGAAATGCATTATTTTCAAGAACTGTGGCAATTTTTTAAAGTTTAAACTATAATGTATCAAACTTATGATATTTTTCAAGGTCCTCATGAGCTTTGTCTCAACATAAAATTAAGTCACCAACATTGAACTTTTTACTAAAAAAAATTTTTATCAATTTTTTTTTAAAACTTTTATTTAGTTTTTTCTAAGTTATACAATGTTATTGCTTTGGATTCATCAAGGGCTATCAAATCATGTAACTTTTATTTAATTAAATTTGTATTTTTAGCTATATATTATAAAACAATCTTAGATGAAGAAATCTAAAGTTTTATTTATAAAGTAGCTTCAAATATATATGTTAACATAAAAGGTGAGTAATCAGTTGCTACTTTAACAATAATCCTATCAATCCATAAATCTTCAAAAATTTTAAGATGTCAGGTTCTTTTATTATTATAGACTAATTTCTTCATATTAGAAACCAAATTTTTATTTGTGAACTCAACTTATCTATTTCTTTGTGGATAATACTTAGATAAATGACTAGAGATAATAGAGTATTTTATTTAAAATTTATTTAAAATAAATTGAGATTCGTTATCTGAAATAATCTCATATGAAATTTTGAATCTAAAAAAAATCTAATTTTCTAAAAAATAAATTACTTCACATGTTATTGAACTTTTAAGTGCTTTGGTCTTAGGCCACTTGGTGGAATAATCCATAGCTATAAAAATATATCTATGACCTACAGATGAAGGTGGATGAATAACTAAAATAAAATCAATAACTCATTTTATAATTTTTTTTCAAGAAGAATCAGATTTAAAGGTATTGTAGGTAGTTTATCCTTTCCAACACATAATTGATAAGACATACAAGAATGAACTAATTTATAAGCATCTTGAAATAAAGTAGATCAATAATAACCCACCCTCAAAATATTATAAGTAGTTGTTTTTGTAGCATAATTTCCACCATAATTTTTTTCATGACAACTTCTAAGAACTTTCTGAGTTTGATTATGCATAAGACATCTTAACAATAGTCCATCTTGATTATGATAAAAATAAAATTTTTCTAATAGATTTAATTTTTTTGATTTTAGTCTTAAATAACATCTTTGTTTCTTATCTAAATTATTAGGATAAAATTTATTTTGAAAATAATAAACTAAATCATGGTACCAATCATGTTCAACTAATAAACATTCCCATTCATTCATTCATTAATTAATTTCAAGACCAAACTTAAAATTTAAAAAAAAATTAGCAACCTTCATGGTCTTCAAATGTGATTTAGCATTTAAATTTTTATCAATTGATAAAATTAAAATATCTATATCTGAGGTAATATTTTAATCTAAGTGTTTTGCTAATTCATTAACCTTTAATAGTTTTAGAAGTTTCAAATTCAAGATCAAATTTTTGAATGCACAAAATCTATTTAACTAGTCTTTCCTGAATGGTTGGATATTTTAAAAGATAAAATAAAATAGGTAAATTAGATTGTAAAAAAAATTTATTTTTTATTAATAAATATTAAAATTTAATGAAAGAAGACACAAGTGAAAAAATGAATTTCTCAATAAAGAGGTATCTAGTTTCTACATCTTTAAGAATTTGGCTCATATATCTGATTGCTTTTTCTTCATTATTTTTAAACTCTTAAGTTATTACAATTTATATAGCTTTTTTAGTAGAATTAAAAAAGAGAATAATTGATTTTTTAAAATCAAGTTTATAAAAAATATGAGCACTTACAATAGCATTTTTAATAGAATTTAAATCTAATTCAGTGCCTTCATCCCAAATATAAGTTTTATCTTTCTTAAGTAGCAATTATAATAGATTAAATTTATTATCAAAATCAATTTTTTTAAATAAAATTTATCTTATTTAAGAAAGACCTTAAACTTGTTGATCCTTGGGAGAAGGAAATTCTTTAATTACTTCAACATATTTAGAGTCAATATAAATGTCATCTTTTGAAATTATGCATCCTAAAAACTTAACCTCAATCATGCCAAAAATTAATTCAAAAAAATGCCAAATTTTTTACATCTTATGAATACTTCATGAAGGTGGTCGAAATGCTTCTTTCTCTTTTTATAATGAATGATGAGATCATCTAAATAAACTTGAATAACTATGTCTATTAGATCATTAAAAATCATACGTATAACCCTTTGAAAAGTAGATCTTGCATTCATCAAATTGAAAGACATTTTATTATAAGTGAAAGTACCTCTACGTATAGTGAAATTAGTTTTATATCTATCATCAAGATTCATAAAAATCTAATTATAACTTGAAAATCTATCTAATAAAAACATCATTTTAGATCTTGCACCCTACTGTAAAATTTGGTCTATGCTAGATAGAGAAAAAATATATTTTATACTAACTTTATTTAGATCTCTAAAATCAATACATAATCTAATGTAATTATTATTTTTTAACCAAAATTATATTAACTACCCATTCTAAATATGTTACAAAAAAATGACACTAACATCAATCATTTTATCCAACTCTTTGTTAATGGTGTTCTCTAACAAAATGTTGTTTCTTCATATTTTTTTCGAACATATTTGATACCAGGTTTAATATAAATATCATATTTAATATTATTAATATCATAACTTTTAAGGTCATTATATGACTATGCAAATACATCACTAAACTCTTTAAACAATTTAATAAACTTAACTTTCTTATTTTCAATCACTTGAATTATTAAATAAACATACTTAAGATTTTTTTAATACCCAAATTAATAGGAATGATTTAACCTATGATTATTATTGATTGATATTCTATTTTAATATTTTTGACTGATCATTAGATGAAAATATAGATTTTAAGCTTATCAAAATAACAAGCAATCTGTTAGTACTTAATTGTAAATAATCATCACAATTTAGTACATTGTCATCATGATCAAAATAATTGTCTTTAAGAAATAAATATATATGCTCATCATAACTAAACATAAGTCAACTATCATTCAAATTTAAAATTTTAAGACAAAAAATTTTAATTAAAGAAAAATCTATAGAAGGTTCAATCTCACTCAAAGTTAGGTTAGAAGCATAAAACACAAACTTATTAGCTCTAACATTGAATTCTCTAAAAATATGTGCAATATTGAAAGCTTCAAAATGTTTAAGTAATGGCCAAAATTTTTATGTATAACGATAGTTTGATTAGTCTTATAAATTTTGTAAACTTATTTTATTACTAGCTCTGAATCTTTAAAAAACTCTAAATATTTAACATTCAACTTTATGGACTTTTCTAATCCTAAAAATAATGCTTCAAATTCTATTATATTATTAGTATTTTAAGAAGATAATTTGAAATCATAATGAAATATTTTATCATTAGGAGATAGTAGATAAATTTTAACACCATTATCTTATTGAGAGCAAACTCTATCAAAATAAAGAAATCATAAAATATATATTTTTAAATATTTTTTCATGCTGATTTTTTGGTTCATCTACGTTAAATAATTCATAACTTTCAATTCTAGTTTTAATGTAAGAAATATTAGATGAAGAAGGTGATTCAATTGGTGTACCAGAAAAATCTTTCCTCTTAGTGAATGCAATCTCATTATTAATAGGAACCCATGTTATATATTTTCTAATGAAAGCTCTGGTTGCTTTAGACCAATTTTTTCTTAACAATATTGCATAATTACTGAAAATATCTAACACTTAAACATTAATCATACATCTAATCTATTCATCATAAACAATTTTAATAACTATGTCACAAAACTTATAATTTTTAATTTGTCTAGAATTAAAATTAGTAAGTTTTCTACTAACTATTTCATAAGATATACCTAATTGATCTATAATACATTTATGTATGATATTTTTTGAAGCACCTGTATATAAAATATAATTATAAATTATTTTATTAGCAATCTTGACTGTGACATAAAAAAGAGAAATATAATCAGCATAGGAGTTAAAATGTTGGGCATAAATGTGTTTAAATTTTTTTTCTTGTAAACTTATATTAGCTCTGATATTTTTTATTGCTTCATTAATCTTATCAAGATATCTTAGAAGACTAGCTATTTGTAGCAAAGAAAAATCAGTTTTAATTGTTGATAAGTCATCAATTATATTTTAAGTCGTAGCATCAATTTGTCTAATTTTTTTAGATTTATAATGTTTATATTGACTTTTATTATATCTAGTTGCAAAAGAACTTTTTTGTGTATCATTATTATTAGAATTATTAGTATTATTCTCAGCTGATTTATTTTTATCATCAGAAAAAGATTTATCATTTACTATTTTATTATTTTATGAAGAATTATAATCTTTATTCTTAGTATTTATAACATAAACATTCTTATTTTTTGAGAGATTAAGTGTATTTATATTATATGCTAAATCTTTAGTTATTTCATCTTTTCTTTGAAGATATTTATTGAATTTAATAACAACTTGACATATATCAAGATTATGATCAAGTTTGCAAATATTACAGTAATAAGTAATATAATCATTTTTATCTTATTTATTATTATTGTTTGAAGAAAAAAGTTTATCATTAAGCTATCTTTTAACAACGATCAGCTCATTGTCTAGATTTTGTATTGCCTTTAATATTTTTGAATTATCCAAATTTTATCTTGTAAAAGATCTATCTTTAAAACTAATACTTTTAAATTTATTTTCATATTCAATACAAAACTTTATAGTTTCATCATATTCTATAATATCTTTATTTTCTAAAGTCATTTTATATTTTAAAGGTAAAGCATTATAAATATAAAGTTTAGACAACTTTTTTGAAGGTATAAGATCATCTAAGATCTTTTGACATAACTTGGTTAATATAAAAATGAAATGATACATGGTTTCATCAGAATCCAAAGAAATATTTGAATTATCATTAACTAAATCAGAATATTATTTAGCCTTGCCAAAAGATAATTCTAATCAATTTTCTACATCTCTTTAATTATCAATAACTTTAAAAAATATACTAACAAATATTTGTTAAGATTTTTTTTCTAATGTTTAGACAAGAACTCTTGAATCAATCTTCTCATTAATTTTTTCAAGAGTGATAAAAAATAATCTAAAAGTTTCTAAGTGATCTTCTCAAGATTTTCTAGCAACACTAAAAAATTTTAGTATATTCAATCCGTTAAGAGAAGGTAATTTACCAAGGCAATTTTTGACATTAATTGGATTAATAAAAATTCATAGTGCTATAGCTATTTGAAGCTCTCCCTAAGCTTCTGATTCATCTTCACCTTCAGTGAGTTCATATTATTCTCTATTATTTTATAACCTATAAAGTAGATCATGCAATCTTTGATTTACCTTCACTTATTTTAATTGATCTTTCATTAAAACTTTCAGAAATTTTGATCTAAAAATATTGATTATTTTGAACCTAATGTTCTTGATTTAAATGCAAATTTTTAATAATAATTTTAGTAGGTATAACAAAATCATAAATTAACAAAAAATAAAATAAAAATGAGTTCTAGACCCATGATTAATAGTTAAAACTATATCTCTATCTTCTTGAGTTATCCTATTTGAATTTAAAATATCATGCTTAGTCTCATGCATATGATTTGAATATCAATCAATTTTAATTTTTGTAATTTCTTCTTCTTGATTTATGACTTCAATAAGTTGATAAAGATTTTTAAAATGATTATACCGTGCGTAATGTGTTAGATTGAAATCAATATCAACTTGATCATCTTTTAAAGCTATTAAAGGTTGAATAATAAGAGGTTATTGACCTCTAAGAAACATTAACAAGAAGAAAATAAAATTTAAAACAATTTAGATTTTTGAATGAGTTTTTCTAGTGGAGTCATCAAATTCATTAATGATGAAAATTATATCATTAATGAATCAATTCTTTCACCTATCATGAAGGTCAAGTTAGAATCATACTAGTCTAATCATTAGGTTATAAAGGTTCGTCTAAGATATTAAAGACACGAGGGAGTTTTTATTATAAGTTCTAAGAAATAATCAATAAGTTATCAAAACAATATATTTTACTATAATAATAAAAAATATATTTATCAAATCATGAATAAGTTAAGATAAGAATCTATAATCTATTTTATCTGATAAAAAAAACTTATGAGTTAAATAGTCTCTTGAAAAATAGAAATCTGATTCAGTATGTATTCATATATTTCATGATATTTCACTTATTGTAATATTCTCCAATCAATTCTAAAAGATAATAAAAAAGAAGAAGATAGATTTAAGATAAAGAGAGATAAGATATTCAATCACTTAAGCAAAAAAGTGAGATAACAAATAAACTAAATGAAATTAAGAAAATCACACAACTAAAATTTAAAAAAAAAGGCAACAAATGAAGAAAATAATCTAAACAAGATACAAAATTAAAAGAGAAAGACAAATAAACTAAAAGAAAAATCTATTAAGAAAACAAACTACTAAAGCTATAAGAACTAACTAATATAAATTAAAAGGAAAAAAAATTAAAAAATCAAATAAAACTAAAATTAAATCTAACAGAAATAAATTAACAATGAAACAATTATTAATCTAAAACTAAATAAATAAAATCTATTAATTTAAAGACTTGAATAAAAGTAGAAACTAATTAAAATAAAGTATAAAAATAAATGAAAGGAACTAACAAGTATTAATTATGAAATTATTATCAAATGATTAACTTAAAAAGATCAAAAAATTTATTAACAAATAACTTTAAGAATTAATAAATATCTAAGACCAAACAACATTAAAACTAAATTTTAATATAAATAAATAATCAAAATTTATAATGATTATTTTATAAAATAAAAAATACTATAAACTGAAATAATTAAGTCTAAATACTTAAAAGATCCTAAACTCTAAACAGACCTAAGAAAATAGTAATCTAATAAGGGTTAAATATTATCTAAGTAAAAAAGAACAAAATATAAAATAAGAAACTAATTAGAATTTAAAATAGAAAAGAAACTAATAATTAAAAATAAAATTAAGAATGTAACCTAAAAAGAGAAATAAATTTAGATTTTAGAAAAAATTTGAAAGATTTAATTATATTAAAGTTAAAGTTAAATAAATTACAAAAGAGTATGTGAGTTTCAAAAGGAGAGTCATCTTAACAAAAAATATAGTTTTATTTAGAAAACCAACATTCTTCTTTTACAAAAACTTGAATGAAAACTTTAAAATCAAAATAGATCAATGAAGTGTTGTAAAATAGTGAAATATTTATCATTACTTAGGTTAAATACTTAGAATATGTTCATAAGATTGTAAATAAAAATCATCAAAAGATGTTAATATTAGTAAACTTTAAATAATCAATATTAAATGATAGATACAATTGGATATATTTGTGTTGCATAAGCAATTATCTAATTATCAGTTAAAATACTATTAGGTCTATCTACAAAAATTATATTATCTCAGAAGATTCATACAAAAAGAAGAAATATGAATGATTGATTTTAAAAAATATCTAAGTCCTTAATACCTATTGTTCTTCTATCTTTAAATGAGTCTTTGATATCTTTTTATACCTTCAAACTTGATTAGAAATAAGTTATAACTAATTTTAATTAGTTATTAGTTTATGTTAAGTAATTGAATTAAAAAAAGTTAATTAATTATAACAATTATTAGTTAAAGATATGTTTCAATTAATATTTAAAAGTCTTAATTGATTAAGTTATTAAAAATACAGATAGGAGTACTAATCTTAATGGGTGGGGACCCATATTAATTAATAATATAATAGAATATATATTTTCATAATAAAATAAATAAGTTAAAAATTAATAAATCCTATTCATATTAATCCATAATACATATTAATTAACTTAAGCATATATATTATGTGTCAGAACTTCAAAATTATTATATTTTTAAAGTTATCAAAATTTATCAAAGTCTGAAAATTAAAGTATCAAACTAAAATATCAAGTTTTTTTATGAAAAAATTTAGCATTAAAATAAAATTTATCTTTTGGACATCTAATAATCTTTTGAATTGATAACACTTTAATCACATGTTTGTCTTATTCATGAAGACATCGTATTCCATCTCAGTAGCAGAAAATGACACTAATCTCATCTCTAAATCTGTGGTGCTGCCATCAATATCTAACTTGATTTTCTTCAACATTTTGACTTTTTTTGGTGTCTTTGGCTCAGATTGATTTTTAGCAGTCCTCTTTTCCATAGTGAAAGGTAGAATATCAATTATCTTCCTCTTACCAACATACCCTTAGACTCCTAAATTCAACCTTTCAGATCTTAAGAGAAGCTAACTATGGGCACTAGCTAGATTTAAGCTCTTACATTTCATGACAAGTTCCATATGGGAAGGAGAAGGTGCATAAAAAAAATGACCATGTTTCTAAGATCTTTAGCATGAATAGTTTATATTTCTAGTTGTGTAGTTTGATTTACAAGAAGAGATTCAACAACAGATTCAACTCTATTATATTAGGAAGCTAGAGTGGTAAATGTTGTGAATTATTATTTAAATGATGGGATGAACTAATTTGAGAAGGGGTTCAAGATCTAAACCTATGGCCAAAGAAACCCTTGTTACCTCTATAAATTCTATTAACTAGATTAGAAAATAAATTACTTATAATATCCAAAAATTTAAGGTTAGAAGCATCAAAATGAATGGACATTCTTATCCCTCTATAAAATCTAGGGCCAAAATTTCTTGCATAAAAATCACCTTTATGACAACTCATGATGGGTTGGTTAGTATCACTATTGAAACTCTATCTCCATCCCCTATTATCATTACTCCTTATTGAACTTGATTGGTCCCACCTAGACATAATGAACCAAATTTGAAATAAATTAAATTTAAAATTAAGAATTTAAAAACTATTTAAAGAAGAAAAACTTAAAGCTCTTATGTATTCAACAAATTTAAGTTGAAACTTAAACTAAAATTCAACACACTATTTGAATCAAAATCTATTTTGAACAAATGAAACCAAATACATCCTAGAACTTGAAAAAATGATCTTGTCCATATTGTTTGAAGCCAATATTATTTGAATATAAGATTTTGATATAATTTTAAAAGTATCAAAGAATTTTAATCTCAATGTCCAAATGCAAATTTTTTAAACTGATCCACAATAGATAACCAAACTAAAAATAAACATTCTCATGAATTCACAAATTCTAATATTTCTAGATCATAAAGACATATGAATCATAATATCCATAATAGATCATCAATTTTTAATGCATAATCATACTATGATTTAATTTTCTTTTATAACATCTTCTGATGCGAATCTTTCATTCATGCAAAATTTATTTTGAGACCAACACCATATATTTAGGATAAAAATCCTAATTCATGCCATATCAAAATCCACATAAAATATATAATGTATCTCATCTAAATCTATTATTCATGAATATGAAATTTTTAGCATTAAAACTTGGTGCATGCAAAATATGAACAAACTAAACAACCCATCAAAATAAATGATTATAGACAATTCAAAAAGACTATCATGAGTATTTAGGTGACATCTTTCCATAGTCGATACCAAATATCTTAACACTTTTCACCTTTATGCATGTATGAAAACTCTTTGAATAATTTAGGTAAAACATACAAATAAATATAGTTTAAAACTCTAAGATTTAAACCAATCTCTAACTAGATGCTTCAGAGATAAAGAAAGAGTCTAAAAAAATTTCTTTCTCTATTTTCTCTCTTTAAGAAAAGAAACCAATCTTTGAGCCAACCAAATTTATGTTCTCATAGACCAATTTAGAATTATCAAAACCAGAGGCTCTTCATGCATGTGAAACAACTTTCCAACACTTTCTGTATCCTACAGTCAAATGTCTTGCATCCTTCTCATATTTCTACAATATATCAAACCCATACTATTCATGCAATCACAATTTTCTAAACGGGAAAAGAAAATCATTTATTCTTCCCAAATGCAGGTGCTCAAGAAAATATTAATAATAAATTGAGTCACTTTCATAAACCCTAAGTTTGACAGCAACCCAAACTAAAGAATATTTGTGAACTAAAAAATCAATAGTAAAATATTTTCAAGGCTAGAATAGATACTTCATATGTGTGTTGTAAAAAACTAGAAAGTTTCAACCTTTTCCATGATTTTTACAATTTTATGCATGATCAATAACAACTTCAAATATGTAAAAGACAAAATAACCAAATACTTAACGAAAACACCCATAATCTCTTAAAACATATGCATGCTAGAAAGTTTCTAAAAACTTTAAGCCATCTCCCATATTTCTTAATAAATACAGATGAACTTATATATTATTTACAAAATATATGCTCAGAAATTATATTCATTATGCAAATTAGAATTCAAATAAAAATTTCTTCTTCACTTCAAATTTTCTCATTCATTACCAGGATATTTTCAAGAATACTGATCAAAACTTGGATAAACATACCTGGTGTCACTTTCTTGAAATTTTCTAACAACCAAACTCTAAAACTTCTTCACAACCTCAAAGAACCAGAGCTCCACTTCCATAAATAAGCTTGTGAAAATGAATCGGAAACTAATAATTTTGAGACTTTTATTTTCCAACTTACCTCCATAACAAACTTCATGACATGTCTAAATTGGGCTGGCCTTTATTTATCAATTGTGTATTTATAAATCTTGATAAGTTTACTTATCAGCCTTGAAAAATTTATCCATAACTATCTCTTTACACTATATCATTATCTAATTACCATTTTTCAAGGAAAAGACCATTCCCATTAATTCCCTTACCACTAAGTCCCCTGATGATCTTGAAGCATCAAAACCATACCTTCACATTTAATGTTCATGCCAACCTGGTCCTATCAAGATAGATCTAAATACCAACTAAATGCTAGCTCAGTAAATGACTATGCTTTGACCCTGCTTCATCATCTATTAAGGGGTCTTTAAGACATAGTGGAATTTATACAAACTCTATGATATACCTTGAAATTTTCCAATTCACCTAGTATCATGGTCTAAGTTTCTTCAAACTATAGATCATTCTTAAGCCAAGCACATATTTTCATGATGACATTACTATTTTAGTGAATGCCGATATCTTAGCATAATGATCCTTTAGGTCTTAAAAGAAAACTATGTGATAAATAATCCCTCTTTTTAACTTATTTCAAATATTTCAATTTAAGTAAAGTTAACGCTTTTGGAAAAGTATGTAATGATTTCAAATAACTTATATGTCATACAACCAATTAATCCTTTTATACATAAATATTCATGCCTAGGGAGATACAAAGTATGATAAACATGCCTCGAGGGGTATGGTCATCAAATTTGAATATTCACTCAAATACTAAAACAACTGAGACTTAGAATGTCGATTAATTCAACATGAACTTAAGCCATACAATTTGACAATCAAGTCACAAAACCAAGACATATGACTGTAAGCTATATAAAGTAGGATGGTAAAATCATTCATTCAAATGAAGCCTATTGATACTTTTAATAAACTGAGTCATACATCAAATCTATACCTCCATAATGGATTTTGAATTTATAAACTTTAAATTTAATGTTTTCCAAAACGTCATATCACCATTATCTATTCCTAAACCATGAATTAGATCAATGAAAATCAAGAACCATTACAATTCTTTCAAAACTAAAAAAGTATTTTCCAATTGAAATTACCTCAAATTGAACTGAATCATTAAAATAACTGATCACACAACTATAGATGCATATTTTATTCATTAATCCACCATAATTTTTGAAACCAATTAGAAACATAAATAAAATGGTCATCAATCAATCATTACCATTTCATAATCAAAGATGCATCTAAAAATACTATCAATCAATAAGTTCTTCAACACAGTTTTAGGTTTCATGATAGGGTCATCTCTATGGCAGCAAGTATATTTTTTTTGAAAAATTTAGGGGGTGTAGAAAATAGACATAACAAGTGGTCCACTATAGATCTTTTTGGGGTGAGTAAAGGAGATGTTCTCAAATTTTTTAAATTATGAAGTTATAAATAATATGAGTGGATATCATGACCTAGGATGAGAATCTCATGCTACTTAGGAACAAATACCATCCTTATCTATAAAAATGTAATTGCATTATATTTTTAAGGTCAACAAATTTTAGCTCAAAAGTGCTATCATAATCAAGCCAGGATCTCACTTGTAGTTTCCTATACCATTTTTGAATTGTATAAAGTTGTCTATGATTGATACCTTTGTAATATAACTTGTTTTAATGAATGCAAATTTATATTTTGTGTAACATATATTTTTTTTTATCAAAGTATCTCTCATTTCAAATTTAAATGAATGTTAGTGATCATATAATTGTTTATGGGCTCTATCATCTTATGAATTCAATGGTTATGATGTGCTTGTCTATTATAACCCATTTGTGAACTCCTTTCATTTTATTTATAATATTGATAACCTATGTGTTAGTCTTCAAGTTATCTTAAAAGTTTATGTGTTATCTACTATGGACATATAATATTGATATTTAGTGAGCTTTCATGAATCAAGAATTCTTCTCTAATTCCATAGACTCTTCCCATTATGTAGTATTGGAGTTAAGACCTTTGGTGAGACTCAACACATAATGGTATAATTGTACAAAATGCACTTATCTCGATTATTGAAGCATTAATATCATCTTGATATGAAAACACTCTTTCCCACCTTACTCTTCCCTCTTTATTATGTTTATTTTAGAGATTGAACTACCCCTCCATTTCATTTAGAAAATGGTAAAGAAAAGTGAATGAATATTATTAGCTGACTCAAATAACTCACCTATTAACTCACAACCATCAAGATTTAACCCTTGATGGTGACACTACATCTCTTGGATATTATTCCATGGAGGCTCCATTATGAAGCCAAATACTCGTAGCCATACCCTGGGCTGATATCACATTAGTTATAAAATGGAGGACAAAATTCCATCATTGTTCCCACTATTCTCTTTGAAAATACTCAATATCATGAGTATTTTATAATAAGATCTTAGATTGAACAAGAATTATCCACACAATGTCCTAGTGATAGGGTACATCCTAATGTTATAGAACTAGTAACTTTTCATATACTGGATGTAGATCCTTCTATTGTTGTTGCTGATGTGGATGATGCTATATGTACTCCATAATACACTTATTAGTGGATGGAAATGATAGGGTCCATCATTTTTCCTATTGTAGCATATCTCAGTGTCATGCCTCCATCTCAAGGAGTATGTGGGGGAGATGGAGGATTATGTCAAACTACCCCACATCATGCTCTAATTGATTCTATATTGTTTATTGTATCTTTGTGTGTGTGTGTACTTGTACATTTGTATTTAATTTTTTATTTTTTAATATGTTTCTAATGTCTTGTGTATTATCCATGTTTGTATTTCAAGATATGAGTATTAGGTGACTATGGTAGATGAGTCTATTTGTACTTTGAAGTGTGACAATCCCAAGGATGTCATTGGATAAGGTCTTGTTGAACACATTATAAATATTTGAAATGAATGCACCCCATTATTTGATCAATCTTATATTACAACCACAACTTATACTATAGTTATGAGAGAGAGAGAGAGAGAGAGAGAGAGAGAGAGAGAGAGAGAGAGAGAGAGAGAGAGAGAGAGAGAGAGAGAGAGAGAGAGAGAGAGAGAGAGAGAGAGAGAGAGAGAGAGAGAGAGAGAGAGAGAGAGAGAGAGAGAGAGAGAGAGAGAGGCTACTTAGGATAGACCAAAAATGCCACCACTGGCTAGCATTGATGGTGATTTAGGTAGAGATATTTTAAGCCATTATGTAAACTTGTAGGCTAAGCATGCCAGGTTATTGGCTAGATTAATAATTTTTAAGGATTTGGAGAGATGCCATAGGTCTCAACATCAAAGTCCTAAGGGTGATATGGTTTCATCAACCTTAATGGATAGTGACATGGGTGATTTATATGATCAGGGGGATATTGCCCCCATTATTTATTGAATTTTTTTACCTTGTAAATATTTATTTTAAAATTGACATTATCTTGTTATGCATATTATTTGGACTCTCATGTGATGTTATGTTTTATATCAAATCTAATTATATTTGTAGTTAACTATGTTTTGAATAGGTTTTAGATAAAGTGATAATGTTTTTAATCCTTTCACACTTATTAGAATGTTCTATTAAGATTTGTTAGACTAGATCATTATAAAACTAATGAAATTGATCAGGTAATAAAAATACACTGTAATCATATGAAATGGGTCAAAGGTCCATTGGTGGAACAATTCAAAGTACTTAATTTTATTGATTTTGTTATAAAACATGGATTAATACTTTTAATTATTGCTCTTGAATAACTTATTTATACTTTGGTACCTTTGATCATTGGAATCCAATAAAGGAGGTTAGTATAGTGTTAGTTCATACAATAAAAAAACTCAAATAAACACACTAACACTTACACTCCTAGCATAGATACTAGGGAGAAATTAATAAAAAATGTTAAATGAAAGCACAAAAAAAACATAAAAGATAATGACTCTTTAACCTTCCTTTGGAGATCCAAATTCTTTGTTGAGTGGCTTGCTCAGATTGTGCATCAAGAAGTCTTTGAAAAATGAATCTTATTGGTTCCTTCTCTCCTTAGCACTATGGATTTGATGTGGCTTGTGATTGTTTTGGCTTAATATTTTGGCATTATAACACTATTACAAAAGCTTGTATCTCTCCAAATTAGCATTATAACTTTAGCTTATGAGAGATTAGAAATGAAGAGGTATGACCTTGTATTTATATTCTTAGGAATTAACTCTCACCCAAGGTGAGTTAGGGTAGATTTAAAGCTTGGAATGGGTTCAAACTAAACCTAGGTGAGTCAAATATAACTCCAGTAGAGTTAATAGTTTTCAAGTAATTATTATTTGTAATCGTTAGGAATGGCTCTTAAAATTAGATATTTTAGGATTGTTTCAAAGAGCTTAACAACTCATAAAGGCAATGATAAAAGGCTAAGATATTTTGAATTTTATTTTTTATTTATATATTAATTGTAAATAGATAATTCAATTAGGAATTTAATCTTGTTTAAATTGTTAATTGATTTAGATTAGCTTTTTAACATTTTCAAGTTTTAATTTAAGTGTGCAAGTGCTCCACTTAATAGGTCCATAGACCAAATTGACAATTGTGATACTATAAGGTGATTAGGGATGAATCTATGAGAATTTATTATTACATATGATGAAATACCTCAATTAGGGATGTCTCAACATGATTATGAGCTTTGAAAAATGATGCATAAATAAATATGGAATGTTTAATGATTATTAGACTTAATTTATAATGGTTGGTAGGAATCAATCTAAATTTTGATCAAAAACTAATTTTGGCCAACTTTATGTGTATATAATTTCCCCCTCTTTGGGAAGGCATTGTAAGATATAGGTAAAATAACATCTTATCAAAAAATAAAGAGGTCATGTATGCCTACCACTTCAACAACAATAGATGAACTGTAGATGCACCCTCAAGGGAGTTATTGGAAAACATGATCAACGATTGGTCCCTTAAAAAAAGGAAATGATGGGACTAAAAGGTAAAATAAGGTATAAAAGATTTATTTAACCATATAAGATTATAATTAGTGGTATATGGAGCTACCCTAGTTGGGCAGACAAATAGGATAATTTTTTCATAGATAGTTATAATCATCATCATAGGTGGGATGAAAATGGTAATGATTTTCCCAAAGGTAGTTATAAGCATTGAAAAGAGGATTATGGTAATAAGAGAATAATTTTTCAAAATTTAGTGATAATCATGAAAGGAGAAACAATGATTTGCCCATAGATAGTTATAATTAGTGGCATAGAGATTCACCATAGTTAAGCAAATAAACATGATAATTTATTCATAAATAGTTATAATAATTGACATAGGTAAGATGAAAAGAGGTAATGATTTTCTCAAAAGTAGTTATAATCATTAAAAAGAGGATTAGGGTAACAAGAAAATGATTTGTCCAAAGGTAGTTATAATCATGAAAGAAGAAATAATGATTTGTCCATAGGCAATTTAATCATTGGTGGGATAAAAACATGTCTCAATTGGGCAGATAGGGATAATGGTTTGCTCAAAGGTGGTTATAAGCATTATAATAATAAAAATGTGCCCCAGTTGGGTAAAATAAAGATTATGATTTGCCCATAGGCAATTATATCCATTAGTTTAACAGGTGGGATGATACATAATGGTTTGCCTAAAAGTGGTTATAATCATTGGAATCACAAATGAGATGAGATGTAATGATTTACCTAGAAGCAATTATAATCATTGAGAGAATGATGAGAGTATGATGGAAAATATGATGCAAATTGGTCTCTAGGAGAAAGATGAATTTAGATAACTTGTTAGTATGGAGATGTACGTCATAACTAGTAAGGGTTAAAATTATTTAGGATATAATTATTATATATGTGGAATTATTTGGATAGATTAGGATTTTTTCAAGTACCAATGAGATATATCATGGCAAAATTTCTTGTAAGATTTCCTGAGCTGATTTTTACCATAGCATGTGATGATAGGCATCATGATAACTTAGCTAAACTATGCATAAGGAGTGACATGTAATATAATAAATAATAAAAAACAATACATAAATGATAAACACCATGATGACAATGTTGACATATGAATATGGATGGATTCAAGAATAATGTGTAATAAATCACCCAATAAATGTACATATATTGAATCAAGTCACAAAAAGAAAAAAAATAGGAAAACAAATAAATAAATAGAAAGATAAAATAACAAGAAATAGAAAATCAAATAAAACATACAAAACAACCATGAAAAAAACACAAACAATGGTTAAAAATAATGTTGGAACAAATAGAGGACAAATAAAATGAATAAAATTGCCCTTAGGTTATAGGAGATAACAAAATAAACAAACAAAATAGGGGGAATAGAAGAAAAGAAAGGAGGTGGTTGAGCTGATTCCAAATGCATTAGGCAAGTAGATGTTGCCTACATAGTTTCATGGATGCAAGGTCTAAAATAAAATTTAGGAAAAATGTAGTTCTCCTAAGATATGAGATTTAAGAAAATAATTAGAAGAGAAAACATGATTGATGTTATAAAAAAATATGGAAATGGTCTCACAAAATGGTGAGTATGTGGGATATGAGGCTAATGAGGATGGAGAAACTAAATGACAAGTGATTTTTTGTGACTTAGTGAGGGTTCCTAGAATCCTTAAGGCAAAGAAATGGTCAATGTTTTAGATCTATGTTTAGATTTTTTTATATCTATTACAAATATTTTTGGAATTTTTAAACTATCTCAACTCGATCGAGAATGATGAAATACTAAACGGTCCAGCTCAAAAAATGGAAAGAGCATTCAAACTTAAAAGTAATCAAAAAATGGTGAGATCATGGGAAATGGTGATTGAGATGATCTAAACAAAAATTGAGCATTGCCTATATAGTCCCAAGATGGGACCTCAAGTCACTATAGTTTTGCCTTACAATAGAGGAATCTAACTAGGTAGCAATAAATTCATAAACTATGAAAAGTAGGCAAATAAAACAATACTAAATAAGAATGACAAAGTGGTACTTAAAATCATGATGGGAAGGTTTTATTTCTAATTTTTCCATAGGCATTTATAATTAGAAAACAATGGCATAGGTCGATGACACTAATTTTCCCATAGGCAGTTATAATAAGTAGTATGATATTGGTACTCTAATTTGTTCAAAGATAGTTATAATTAGTAGTATAGAAATAGAATGAAATAAAGAATGAAGGATGAAACTACCAAACATAATATCATACTACTCCAAAATATAACCTTTGTCTAAAATACTGAATTAACTATGAAACTTGATCAGAATGCCCTCATTAAAGGTGCCCATAGAACTAATGGAATGAAACCAAGGTCAAAGGGGTTGGGTAGGGAGTTTAAAAATAACTCAGTCAATATGAAAGGTATGATATAATGGTATAAATAAGAATTCCAATATTATGGTATAATAAAAATGAGCCTCATAAACAATACTTTAGGTCTCTCCAATGAATTAATGTTTGAGGTAAATAATGTTCATCATGTCATCATGTTCATCCCCATCTAGTTAGCTAGCTTGTATGTTTGAGAGCCATAATTAGCAAAAATGATAAATGGGCCTACCTAGTTAGGTTTAAACTTGCCCTTGTGTTTCTTCTCAGTCATGGTATTTTATTGGTTTTCTTTGAGAACAGGGTCACCAAGTTCAAATTATCTATGTTTGCCTCACCAGTTGTAATGGCCATAGAGTTTGTTTTAGTATGCTTAAAGGTTTTTAACTAAGGCCATGCATTTATCATCAAGTAACTCTAGCTATTATAGGTGAGTTACACGATACTCTTCATCATCTAGGACATGTTTCAAAGAGATGCACAAAGAAGGTGACTCGATCTCATTGAGAATAATGACCTCAGTTCCATAAACTAGGACATATGGAGTGGATCCTATTGAGGTATGGTAATTGGTGTGGTATGCCTAGAAGACATGTAATATTCAGAAGTTCAAATCATGGATAACATCATTGCTAATATTTTTAAGGATATTAACAATGGTTTTGTTAGATGCTTTGGCTTGACTGTTACCTTATGGGTAATAGCCGGTAAAAAATGTTGAGTGATCTTGTACTCAACACAATGATTTGACATCTTGTTTTTGAATAATCCACCATTATTAGATATAATATCAGATGTATATCATAATGATAGATGAGATGGCTAAAGATGAATTTGGAAATTTGTTTTTTAGTCATGTAAGTGAGGGGTATAGCTTCAATTCACTTAGTAAAATATTTGGTATTAGTAAGGATATATTTATAGCCATCAGATGAGGTTGGGTTAATCTTCCCAAAGATATTGATTTAACTTTCTTGGAAATATTAGAGTCTTATTCCTAATTTAAGTTAAGGGTCTAGAATAATAAATCAATAAATAATATTCTAATAATCATAGTACTATTTTGTATAATTTATTGTGTCTTTTAAACCTTTCCAAAAATAGCAATAAATAAGGAGAAATACAACTTAGCTTATAACTAAATTGACATGACTGAGATAGAGGTTGAAACTAGTTATATAAAACTGAGACAGTATCACAAATTAGAATCTGGCTTTCTCTCAGTGAAAGGATAGGAGCACCAAAAATAAGATACTTTAAAGTTTGATGCTATAGTCCACTCTTGTCACCATTATCCAAATTAGTCATAGAGATTTGAATTTTTTGAGTTTTATAAGCTGTCCTTGTATGAGTCTGTTTATGAAATATTAAGTGATGAATGTCAATGGAGCTCCTTGTAGAGCTATTTAATCTTTAAACACTAGACCTTCATTATGTTTGAATAAAACTTGAGAAAGAGGGGGGGTTAGTGTGTGTAATATATACTGAATGTATGATCCACACCCCTTATATAGGCATGCTACCTACATACCAATACTCCGAAGATGGATCAAGCTATATGTAGTTCTTCTGCCTAAATATGCTTGGTGTAATAGTGTTATGTGGATTTAAAAATAACAAATTGAGAGTGTTTGAGGTGGCTAAGGAATAGTGTGAGAGTTTGAATATGTTTGTAGTTGTATTGGGTGATTGTATGCAGAGAGTAGGGAAATTTTACTTAGTGGTTTATTTTTATTCTTACTTACTTTGTAAGATTTATCACCTCCCTTTGTAAATAATTTTTAGATGGAATTTTATAGGGAACTATTGATCATGGGTTAGATGTATTTTTAATAGGCCAATATAATGAAGAATGGGAATTAGATGGAAATGACCATATAGGATTGAAATGTGATTAGACAAGAACACCAAAAATGGGACACCCTAGGGTCCAGTGCTATAGTCTATGTATGGTGCTTTTATCCTATAAGTTCAGGACCTAGAGAGATATGATTGGCTTGGGAAATAAAGTCTAATTGAGATGGAATGACTGTTTAGAAGACTAAAAATGATTGGTAATGAGAAAAAGAAGTGTCTAAGAGGGTCACAAGAGCATGCAAGAAGGTCTTATAGATAGTGTGTCACAAGCCACACTCAAACTATCAATTTAGATATTCTATATGACTACATTTGCCCCCCATTTATTCTAGTGATGAAACAAAGTGAAATACTAGGATAAAGGAAAAATAAAAAATGTACCTAAACTTACCTACAAGGATGAAGTCTATAAAGCTGTATGATGTTGAGTGATTCTAGGTATATGTTGTACAAAAATTAATATCATAAATAGAGTTGAGTGATCAATTCCTTGAGAGTGGCTCAATAATGCAAAGGCTGGCCCTTTAGCTCCATTATTGTCCACTAAGTGAAGATATGTGATCATGCATATGCTAATCAATGTTTGGCCTATGTGTCCAATCCCTCTAAGTAGGTGGATCAAGAATACAAAGGCTAACTAGTCTTTTGGATCCATCTTTGCCCACTAAGTGAAGTTATAAACTAATACTGATATGAATGTGTATCATACGAGATGGATCTTGAAACTCATGAATGATCTATAATCTGACAAGGTGGCATGGATAGTCAAATGTATACTATAAAATATGCCAATATAAGCCACTTTGAGAGGTGGAGATTAGGCTTGTATGAAATCCACACCAAAACTATGAACTAAGCTTATGTGGAAGCCAATTGAGAATGATTCAAACCACCTATAGATGAAATAAGGCATGTAACTACTGAGAATACCTAGATAATGTAATAAACTTGAAAAGAAAAGAAGGAAAATATGTCACACACATTGCCCCAATCACTGGTGTCTATAACATGGATTCTAATATAGAAATTTATACCAACTACCCAATTTAAAACTATAAGTGAGAGACATCATGTCATGCATGATGCCCCCTATATCTAGATTCTATAAAAAACTATACTAAAACTATTGATTCTAAATTGAATTATAATTGAAAAACTATAACTGATCTTACCTTTTTGTCTATTTCTAAAAAATATGGGTTTTCTTTTATTTGGATAAGAGTGCCAAAAATATGACACTTTGTTGTCCAACACTATAGTCCAAGTATGGTGCTCTTGATTTTTGCTATTTTTGATCACTGTTCTATGTTCATCACTATTTTTTTGATCTATTCTACCTAGTTTGGGTTTTGATTTCTATTTTAAGTATTCTAAAAATTAATTTTTAATTGGTAGGAGGCTTTGATCTCTGTGACAAAACTCTTGTTTATTGGCCCCTATTCTAAGGGCAGGAATGAAGAACCTATAATAACCATCTTCAAAATAAAGATACCTACAATTATGTTATGCTATGAAATACATGATATAAAAATGATAATTAAGAAGATATATTAAGATATAACATGGTTTGTATTAGATATTGTTATATCAATAGGGGTATGCCTAGATAGATGTAACAATGTAATAACATTTATAATATAGTGAGCTAAATCTAAAAAGTCTGGTTAGTTTTTAGTTGTTAGTTATCAAAGAGGGATATAGCATGATGTCTATCATGGCATTAAGAAAGCAAGATAATGCATGATGTGGATCATGGAATTTTAAATAATTAAAAAACAAACAAACAAGCATGCATGGTAAAAAGCAAGAATCATACAAAAGAGGCCAAGGGGGAAATCAAATAAGGGACATGGACACATGTCACTCAAACTAAGAAAGAAAACATATAAATCATGTTAAAATTCCCACATACACATATAATTGAAAAAAAGTAAGGTTGGCATGAGGGCCATAGACACATAGATGAGTATAAGCAAAAGACATTAACAAATGTCTTAAGGTGCACACAGGAATATAAACAAAGGACATTGGTAGATGTCCTAAGGTACACACAAGAGATAAAATAAGAACTAAGAAATGCAATCACGTCGAGCTACACAAAGCAAGAAAAGAAGGCATGTAAATGCTGAAAATACAATTGCATATAACTAATTAAAGAAAGAAGTGAAAGTATGCAAAATAAGTAATACAAGACTAGGTAGATGCTAAGAGATATAAAAGTTATATACTTTAGTGAGTATCAAAATAATAATCTATGTAAACTAGTAAGTAATGTACATCAATATGATAACTAGAGTGTGTGGTGTAGGAATCACATAACTTGGATGGTGTAGTCATGTAGAAGATTCCCTTAATGGGTAGATATATCAATGTGTGTCTTGAATGTAGAAATAAGATGCCCATTCAATGGGTAGAGTGAAGTAATCAAGGATTTGGATGTCACTGCACACACTCAAATAAGATCAAGTGAAGCATGGTAATGTAGATAAATCAACAAATAATAGCATAGAAAAACAAAATGTAAGTCTATCATAGTAGTAGAAATGTAAAGCATGAATAATTCATATAGTTGAAATATTTTTGGTGTTTTGATTTATTTTAATGTTTTTATATTTTGAAATATTTGAATGTTTTTGTATTTTGATATATTTGAATGTTTTTATATTTGTGAAATAAGCTATGTATAAGCAAGTATAAAGAATATATATACAAGTAATTGAAAAGAAGCTATGTATAAGTAAGACTGAGAAGAAATGATACTAATCAATGAGTCTTATGAGAGACTCCCTGTCGTGGTGTCCAGTATCAAACAAAGGAATCATGCATGATTGTGAATCATGAGGGAATGGCTATGAATATGACTCTAAATATTTGGATTCATTGTCGATATCTTATAAATCATAATAACCTATATTGTTTCACTCATCATTATCATCTTGATTTTAAACCAATGAAATGCTAGTGTTGACTTTTGTTGTATCTAGATCTTGTCCTTTGATAAATTGTGTCTGTGAATGATTTGCCATAGGATGTTCAATAAATCCTAAACTTTGGTGAAAAACATTATCAACTACTAGAATAGGAGTAGTGATGCCTTGAGCATGCTTTCCCAACCCTTGACCTTGATAATAAAACTATTGTAGATATTTTTGACCAAACCCATTCTACTTTAAAAATTGAGTCTCATTTTGAAGAGGTAGATTTGCATCTTTTTCATGCTTTATTTTTGCTTGTGGTATTGTTTCTTGCTCTATTTTTGCTTTTTAATCTTTTTGTTGTTCTGAGTTATGCTTTGATAACTACTTCTATACTATTTTTGAATTTGTCCCTTTGAGAATGTGTTCTTATGTCACTATATATTTCTTGACTGATTTACCTTGTATAGGATCCTCATTAGCAATTATCTATTATATATGTTTGTTCAATGCCAAACATGAATCTGTGTGATGCCCATGCATTTTATGATATGCAAAATAATATTTGGATCTTCTCACTAGATGTAGAGGAGGTAATTTGATTAGTTTAGATTTAATCATTTCTCTTAGTACCTCACTTGAATTCTTATTTGATCATTGAATGTTTTTTGAATCACTAGTTGTAGAGTTTCTTTATTGTGATTTTTTGTTTTGATATGTAACATTACTGACAACCAATTGACTAGGTGAAGATGCATATACATGATTGACTCTAAGGTGCCTTTGAGGAATTTGTATTATAATATGATTTTATAATGATATGAACTTTTAATGTAATAGTTGATTATGTATTTTTAAATCTAAAATTAACTTGCTCATACTAGTGATTTGCTCCCTTAGAGTCTCATAAGTGCAAACCCTAGTTGCTTTCGATTGAACATGTAAGCACATATGTTGAAGAGGGTTTGAAGAAGCTATAGGCTGAATGTATGCATTAGGACTATAAGTATAGGTTTCCTCACCTTTTATAGAGATGATGTCATAGACATGGTTAGAGGGAAAGTAGCTATCACCCTCTTGGGGGAGAAGAGGAGGATAAGATATGACATTGAAACTTGACAGGTGGTTATTAGTTTATGCAATGGATCTTATAAGTGTATACAGATTTGAGTCTTAATTGAATTACAAATAATAGAGAGATAACATGTTAAAGAAGTAATGAAATCTTGTATTAAGGAAAACTAAAAATTACTATGAAGGAAATGGATCTTAAAATTGTTAGCAATTTTTTTATAATATCATCCCTTATTATAAAAAGTAAGCATGAAGGCAATAGAATGAATATTTGTATTAACATATAGTAAAATTCATCATTCATATGCATGATATGACCAAGTATGGACTCCTTATTATTTGTAAATTTTTTTTTTAGATAAGTGAAAGCTATTTTTAATTTTATGTGAAATCTGATTTGGATGTAAGGTGATACCTCAAGAAGCAAAGGGACCCAATAAGTTAAAATGGGGTTTGAATGTAATAATTTTTAAAATTACTGTGGTTAATTTTTAAAAATTAAATTAAATTTTTTGATTTAGATATGCATGAAAAAAAATTAAAAATATATTGAAAAAATATCGGTACCTAGTATAGGCAATTACGATTTTGAAAGAAATAAATTTTATAAAATTAATATCATAATTTTTAAAAAATTATATATGGAATGCTGATTTATATATGCAAGAAAAATTATAAAAATATTTTAAAAATCGGCAAGCAATTTTTTCTAGGGTTTCTAGGGTTTTTGTGTGTAAATGAAGTTGGATTCATCAAATGATTTAAATTTTCTATGAATATTGAAGTCTTATTATTAATTTAAGGGTCTAAAATAATAAATTAGTAAATAATATTGAAATAATCATAGTACTAATTTGTATAATTTATCATGTCTTTAAAACCTTTCTAAAAATAATAATAAATAAGAAGAAATACAACTTAGCTTAAAACTAAATTGAGATGGCTAAGATAGATGATGAAACTTGATGTGCAAGAATGGGACAGTGTCACAAATAGAATCTAGATTTCATTTGGTGAAAGGACATGAGCACCAAAAATAAGACACTTTGGAGTCTGGTGCTATAGTCCACTCCTACTACTATTGTCTAAAATGGTCACAAAGATCTAATTTTTTTGGGTTTCATAGGATATTCCTGTATGAGTCTACCTATGAAATCTTAAGTAGTGCTTGTTGACAGAGCTCCTTGTAGAGATAATTTAATCTTTAAACCCTAGACCTTCATTATGTTTGAATAAAAATTAAAAAAGAGGGGGGGGGGGGTTTAGTGTGTGTAAGATGTACTAAATGTGTGATCCACACCCCTTATATGGGCACACTACCTACATACCAATACAATGAAGAGGGATAAAGACATATGTAGTTCTTCCACCTAAATGTGCTTAGTGCAATAGTGTTATGCAGATGCAAAAATGATAAATTGAGAGTGCTTGAAGTGGATAAGAACTAATGTGAGAGTTTGAATATATTTGCAGCTATGTTGGGTGACTGTATGCAGAGAATAGGGAATTTTTTCTTGGTGGTTTATTTGTATTATTTCTTTCTTTGTAAGATTTATCACCTCCATTTGTAAATGAACTTTGGATGGAATTTTATTGGGAACTATTGATCATAAGTTAGATGTATTCACACTAGACCGATATGATGAAAGATAGGAATTAGATAGAAATGGCCATTTGGGATCAAAATATGATTGGACAAGAGAACCAAAAATAGGACACCCTAGGGTTCAATGCTATAGTCTAGGTATGGTACTCCTATCCTATAGGCTCGAGACCTAGGGGATAAAATTGGCTTAGGAAATAGAGTTTAGATGAGCTAGAATGACTATCTGAAAGGCTATGGATGATTAGTAATGAGAAAAAAAAAGTGTGTAGGAGGGTCACAAAAGCATGAAAAAAGGTATTATGAATAGGGTGTCACAAGCCACACTCAAACTACCAATTTAGACATTTTATATGACTACAGATATCAAGGCCCCATGTAACAATAACCATGGTGTAAGCATTAGTTTGAGTGCCTTGGCTAGGGCATGAATCGGATTGACATGCCATTGACATTTGTCACACTTTTGAATATAGGTAGTTGTATCTACATCTATAGTTGGCTAATAATACTTAGTATGTATAAGATTTTTGGATAGGATAAACTCGGTGGTGTAGGTTCCACATACTCCTTCATGAACTTCTTGTAACACTAATGTTGATTTTTCCAAAATTAAACAATGAATCAGAGTTTCATAAAATCTACAATGATAAAGGATTGGTCTAAGGTATAACATGCATCTTGATGGTAAAGGATTTAATTTATTTTTAGGATAGGTCTACTGGAATAATGTGTTCATGAATATAGGTGTAAAGGTATGAATACCATATAGAGCGAGGACCAACAATATCACAAATCATTGTGCTAGTTGAAGATTCATGAGATGGTACTAGAAGATTTTCAACAAAGAATCAATATTCTTTTACCTTGTCTAGATGATAGATCAAAGATCCAATAGTATACATGGTATCCATTATTCTATTATTATCCCTTGGTATATGTTCAAATTGTACATTGATAATCTATTGTTTGAGAGTGTCGATCATAGCTTTGTATGGCACCAACTTGTCATATTTAGTCTAAAAGTGGTTTGTAACTTAATTTATGATTAACTAAGAATCACCATAAACCTTTATATGTCAAATATTATATTATACTTCTTGATGAATCCCTATAAAAATTGTTTCATATTCAACCATGTTGTTAGTACAAAGAAAGTTGGTCTGAAATGATTTAAGGATAAGATAACCCTATGGTGTAATAAATAATAAGCCTGACCCCAATCCATGTGATGTGAATGATGCATCAAAATATAGCTTCTAGTGCTATTCCTTGAGAGGTGTTTTAATTATGGTCATAATTGACTCATTTAGGAATTGGAATGTCAGCAACTCTATATCTAGAAGGGGAGCTTCAACAAGATAATCTATAAGAACTTGTTCCTTGATGGCCTTTTGGTTGACATATTCAACCTCAAACTCACTCAAAATCATGATCTACTTAGCCATGTGTTCTTGTAAAGTTATCTTCGATAATAGATAATTGAGTAAATCTACCTTAGAAATAACCATGCTCTTGTTGTTTAACATGTAATGTCATAGTTTTTGAGCTGTAAAGACTATAGCTAAATAGGTTTTTCTAATGGAAATATAATTATGTTCATACATGACCAGTGTATGAATTAGATAATACACAACATGTTGTTTTTCATTATCATCATGCTAAGCTATTAAGTGCCCCCAGAGCATTGTCTATGGCTGAAGGATACAATAAGAATGACTTTCCTAGCATTGGTGGTAACAAAATAGGTGGATTGGCAAAATAGTCTTTTAAACACTAAAAAGCTTTCAGACATTCATTATCCCAATGAAATGTGACACCATTCTTTTTTAAGTGTGTAAATTCATGGAGTTTTTTAGTTAACTAAGAAATGAAGCATTTGATAAATTGAATCTTACCTTGAAAACTATAAAGTTGCTTTAAATTAGAAGGTGTTGGAATCTTGGTAATGGCTTGTAATTTTACTAGATCGACTTTAATTCCTTGATGAGATATAATGAAGCCAAAAAATTTACCTAAAGTAAATCTAAAAACACACTTCTTAAGATTGAGTCTAACTTTATATTCATGTAGCCTCTCAAATATTCTTCATAGTGCTACTGGATGATCAACCCTGGTCTTTGATTTACCTAGTATGTCATCCATGTAGTCTTCAACAATGTCATGCATTATATCATGAAATATAATGGTCATGTATTTTTTGTATTTGAATCTAATGTTTTTGAGACCAAATGGCATAACCTGATAATAAAATGTTCCTCACAAAATGGTGAACACTATTTTATTTTGGTCCTTTAGTATAATCCAGATATGGTTATAACTTGAAAATCCATCCATTAGTGAAAGTATTTCATACCCAATTATGGAATCAACAATCATATCAATATTTGGTAGAGAAAATTCATCCTTAGGGTAGGCCTTATTTATATGTTTGAAATTAGTATATATTTTGATTCATTCTAGCTTCTTGATAATGGGCACAATATTTGAGATCCACTTTGAATAGTCAATCGATTGAATACATCTCTCTTCTAAGATTTTTTCCAACTTTCTTTACCAATACAATAATGCGAGGATACATCTTTCATAATTTCTAATGCATAGGTTTGACATCAGGATGTACCACAAGGTGGTGTACAACCAAGGTGGGGTTTAAACCTAGCATGTCTGAGTAGGCCCAAGCAAATATGTAAAAAAATTCTCTCAAAAAGGTTGTAAATATTTCATGTTCCTCCTCAATGAGAGATGCTCCTATTTTGATCCATTTTGGGTCGTTTGGAGCCCTGATATTGACTTCTATAGTGTCTTCCACAAGAAGAGTCAAACCATATTTCAGAATGGTTAACAAAGATTGAAATTGGCTTGTAATGGAAAATTTAAACTCAAACCCATTGGCAAGTTCATCGTTGGTGGTATCCTAATCTATGTTTGATTAAAGTTAAACACCCTCATCTAATGGCATCTAAAATAGGTTTTTACTAGAAGAATAACTTTTCTCTTTAATTTTACCCTATTCTAAAAGAGCCTCAAAGAGGTGTTGGCCATTTTTTAGCCTACATACAAATCTTTCAAGAAATAAACAATGTACCTAATTGAGAGAGGGACCCAATTATTAAAGAGGAAGATTATTTTTCTTGCAAACCTTTTAAAACACTTTAAGTCCACTTAAAGTGTAATTTATCATCTTTTAAGGATAAGTTTAGAGTCGCAAAGACCCATGAGATGTCAAAAGTGTTTGGAATAGATATGAAAGTGTATGGATTTCATTTGGTTCTTCATTAAGTCCATCTTAACATTTGAGGCTAGTAGCAGAAAGTATAAATAGGAAATTTGAAGAGGCCGTATCTTGCATGTGTGGTAGTCTCAGGAAAAAAATGATCACATGGGTTTGTTCATCTTGGTCTTTAGTTACTATATGCTGAGTTCTAGATCATTTGATAAAATGCAAAGGAAGTTACACACATGCAAATTTGGGCTCCTATGAATTTTTTCTACGTTTTCTATACTTAGCCAAATAAGCTAGAACATTACCATGATGTCATGTAAACTAGATATGGACCAGTCAAGTTGAATATTTTATATATTCACTCAGAAGGATTTTAAGACTAGTGGGTCAATTGGGTTTGTTCCTTTTGATCTCAAGAACAACTCTAAATCCCCTCTATGATTCTTGTTTTTGAAGATATAAATTGTCAAAGTTGATCAAATAATGAATGATAGTCACATGAGAGTCAAAATAAAGACACTTCATAAATTCATATGAGCTTAAATTTGATGATCTAAAAAATGTCATATACATCTTCATAGACATCAAATGATGTTAGTGTGAATGTCAATTTTAATCAAGGCAAGTACCTATCTGGGTTTAAAAGGTCCTTAAAATATTTGAATTTAGTTGAGATCTAATGGTCCATGAGAGCGCTCATACTAACACCTAAGATCTAATGATCTACGATGGAGTCAACCAAGTCAAAAGGTCCCCAGGTTAAAGCCTTTAAAGGTCTATAAGTTAGAGATAATCCAATAGTATGAGATAATCAAGCCATGATCCAATGGAGTGAATTCACTAATAAAAGGATGGGTCCATGCTAAATCAAGGACTTATACTCAATCATACCAATGATTTGATAGAGTGAAAGAAATGATAGGAAAATAGGACTAGGGAGATTGATGGTACATGTGAATTTGTACATCTTGATCGAATGGCATGCATGAGTCAAAATAGTCAGCAAATCTAAAGATCTAATGAGTCAAGGACAAATGGTATAAGTGCATTCAATTGGTAAAAAATCAATGGCTCATGAGCATTAGTGCATAGGTAGATCAATAGATCAAATAGAGTCAAAGAGTCAATAGCCTAAGTCAACATTCAATAACCAATGAGAAGAATCAAGCCCTAGTACCTTTTGATAGAGGTCAAGGAAATAATTTTTTTGACTTGGGTGAGCTAATACAAAAGAAACTAAGCTTGAACATGATCTGGGTCGAGTCGAGGTGAATATTTCAAGACCAAGCATCATCAATAGAGATCCTTGAAGATAGGATTGGTATTTTAGACATATTTTAGTCAAATGTCAACATTTGGTTTTCTAAATGAGACTAGGCATTGAGCCATATGAAAACCAATAATATAATTGGTTTTAATCTATAAAAAAATCTATGCTTAGTTATAACCTCAATAAAAAGGTACATCTAGCCATTCAAAATAGACTAGGAACCTCTTTTAGTTACAAGGCATAAGGGACATGATCCTCATTAGTAGATCATGTGAAAATAACATGGATCCCTGAGATGATGACCTAGTGGATAGATAAGGATTAATAGAGCATTAAATTATTTTACAAAGCCCTTTTAAATTGTGTCTTCTTGATAAGATATTGATTAAGAAACATCCTTGAATTGGTGCTAATCCATCAGAAGCAATTGGTCCTTTTACCATAGTTCCCTCTCTCTCATTCTTTTCTATAAATACAAGCTTATAAGCCTTGAAAACAACTTGATAATCCCTCTCTTGTGCATGACTAAAATCTACCTAGATTTGATCATTGTAACCTTTTGAGATAAATAAAGGACTCTATTTTTTGATTTCATGATTTTGGGATAGTGTGTTAATATCAGATTGATTTGCATATGTGGTAAAAATATCTCTCTTATAAAATCCTAAATATCACCTAGTTTCTAGATCATATTTTTTTAGGTCATGTTTAGTGTCTAATGTCATTTGATTAAAGTTAAAAAGTGGCTACATTAACTGATTAGTACCTTGAATTAGGCATCTCCATCACTCCCTTTAGGTTTTGATCATTTGGTGAACCTTTGTATGAAATATTAATGCATATAAAACCATTTAAAGTTGCATATCTGATTTCATTAGTGTTTTTTAGAAGTTCAGATAGAGTGGATGAATAATCACATTATTGGTGCATCACCTCATTTACATGTTTTCATGCTTTGTTGCCCATTTTTATCTCCCTTTTTCTAATAATTTTTAGCTTAGGTGATCGATTCAGAAGGAAGCCAACCTTCTCTATAGGTCTGACCCTATTATAGGTGACCCACAACCTAGGGTCAATCCCATGTTGGTCTAAATTCAAGCAGAGAACCTGAACAATCCCCTTCTTGGCTAGGATGCAAATCTAGAACCCCAATAGTTTTGGTATGCCTGGTGGGACTCATTAGAGTTTGTCTTAGTGAAATTATAGTTGCAGTAGTGTTATTCATTAAGAATTTGGTGATTCCAAACTCAAGCAATTAATTTTAAAGTCTAGGTAGTTTCCAAATAAGTTCATTTTCATTACACTATCTTGATGTTATTTTCATGGCTATGTATGAAGTAAATCCCTATGCTATACCTCCTTATCAGCCCTATGATGGATGATACTAGCCTTGTCATGATCCATATGAGACTTATCAAGTTTAAAATGATACTTATTACCAAGAACATGCCTCTTAGCTTCCTTATGAACCATATCAATTTTAAGACCAGATTTTACCTTTCCCATATGGCTATGATGTTGCATATGAGAAACCTTATATCCAAGAGAGAATGGATGAAATAGAGATTAAATTTATAGCATATGCAATAAAATTATGTTCAGATTCCTTGTATGAGGAAGTGAATGAGTAATTTTTTTAGAGTGTGTCTCATGATCTAAAAGAGAGGCTTAAGTTTTGTAGCTTTGTATTAGAAAAAGTAGAGGCTTGTGAGAGGAAAAAAAATTTAGTTGGATTAGTTGTCTCAAGAACCCTCTTGTATTCCTTAATAACCTTTTTATGTTATTTATTATCATAAAGTTCTTGACCATGTTCACTGTGAGCCAATAGAGATTCCTAGCTAGAATCAAGAACCTATTCAAAAATCTATTAATATGCCTATTTAGGAGCCTATTAAAGATGTTAAAACTTATTATAGTTAGATTTATTCACCACTTACCCCTAAAGCTCAAGTTGTCCATGAGGACAAAAAGGTTTTAGACCTTGATGAAGTAATGGCCAAGTGGAAAGAGCATAATATAGAAGTTCTCAATTTTTTTCTTTCCTTCCTCTCTAAAAATATATTACCCTCAAAATCCCAAAGCCTAATCCTGAAAAACATTCCATGATTCATACTCTCTCTCAATAAAATGAATTTCATAACCCTCCCACCATCTCCCTTCTTCAAGAGGATCTTATTCTATGGGAAATAGAGAAAGAGGTTGCATCTACAAATCATGTTTTTAAAGAATGTGAAGAAGATGCTTCAAGTGTGTATGATGAATATTTATTCATTAATACTCCACTTTAAATCAAAGTTGGAACTGATAGTGTAGTTGATATTGAATAAGATGCTTCAAGTATGAAAGAAAAGGTTGATCTTGATATGAATCAAATCCATGAGAAATTGATATAGGATGATGTCACAAATGATGTTGAGATCCCTCCACTAGAAGAAGATCAAGATACCTTTTAGGCTAATCCTATTCAAGTTGATCAAAGTGGAGAGCATAAATATTATTGACAGTTATATTTTGAATCTTTGTAAGAGATTGAATAACTTTGTAAAGATATGTTTCCCATTAGAGAACATGATATTGGGAAGTTTGATCAAGAATCACCTATTCAAGATCATGATACAACTTGGTTTGACTGTTCCAAACTCCTTGAAAAATTATATGAACTTGTATCAATTGATAAGAAGGATAAGGTCACTCAAGGATCATGCATAAATGAAATATCACTTGACAAGGTTGTAGTTGACAAGTAACATAAATAAAATATAGAAGTGCAAGATGAATTTATATTTATTGGTGACTAGTTTACTGTTGATGGCTCATTTTAAGAGATGTTAAGAGAAGTAATTGGAAAAAATAGTGCCTATTTAAAGGTCATGTTTAATAAACCCCCTACTTTGCAACTTGTACCATATTTTATAATGAGAAAATTCATGAATTTCCCTTCTGATCCTGGTGGATCATGTTTTATCATGGTTAATTAGGTTTGTTTGTTCATATTTTATCCTAGATAAGTGCTTTATTTGCACATTTGATTTTGTTAGGTTAGTTTCCCTAATTTATTTTGTTTTCTTTCCCTATTTTGTGGAGTCCTTTATCTTCATAAATCAAGAAGTTTTCTATAGTCATGTAATGGTCTATGTATTATCTATGATGATCCATGAGTTATGTATATGGTCTGAGTTCTCAATAATAATAGACATGCTATTTAGCCAAGTCACCAATAATGTTGGACATTTTTTGACCTATATACATATATTTCAAGAACTAAACAATGTTCTTAATTAAGAGAGGGACCCGATGATAAAAGAGGAAGATCATTTTACTTGCAAACCTTTTGAAACACTTTAAGTCTATTTAAAGTGTAATTTGTCATCTTCTAAGGATAGGTCCAGAGTTATAGATCCCTATGAGGTGTCAACAGTGCTTGGAATATATATGAAAGTGCATGGAGTTCATCTAGTTCTTCATTAAGTCCATCTTGATAGTTGAGTTTAGTAGCAAAAATTCTAAATATGCAAATTTTAGAGGCCATATCTCACACATGTGGTAGTTTTAGGAAAAAATGATCACATGGGTTTGTTCATATTGGTCCCTAGTTGCTATACATTAAGTTATAGATCATCTAATAAAATGTGAAGGAAGTTACACACATGAAAATTTGGGCTCCCATGAATTTTTTCTAGGTTTTCCATACTTAGCCAAATAAGCTAGAATGTCACCAAGATGTCATGTGAACCAGATATAGACCAATCAAGTTAAAGATTTTATATATTCATTCAAAAGGCTTTTGAGACTAATGGGTCAATTAGGTTTTTTTTCCTTTTGAACTCAAGAACATCTCCAAAAAATTTGGACACTCCATGATTCCTATGTTTCAAGATATAAATTATCAAAGTTGATCAAATAATGAATGACAGTCATGTGAGAGTCAAAATAAAGACACTACATAAATAAATATGAGCTTAAATTTAAAGGTCTATGGAATGTCAAATACATCTGTATAGATGTCAAATGACATTAGTGTGAACACTAGTTTTAATGAAGGCAAGTAACCATTTAGGTTTAAAAGGTCCTTAAAAGATTTGAAGTTGGTCAAGATCTAACGGTTTGTGGGAGCCCTCATACTAACACATAAGATATAATGATCTACACTAGAGTCAACCAATTCAAAATGTCCCTAGGTTTAACCCTTTAAATATCTATAAGTTGGATATAATCCAACAATGTGGGATAATCATGTCATGATCTGATGGAGTGAATTCATTGACAAAAGGATGAGTCTATGCTAAATCAAGGGCTCATGCTCAATCATTCCAATGATCCAAGAAATTGAAATAACTGATAAGAAAGTGGCACTAAAGAGATATATGGTGTGCATGAACTTTTACATCCTGATCAGATAACACATGTGAGTCAAACTAGTCAGTGAATCTAAAGAGCTAATGAGTTAAGGACAAGTGACACAAACACATTTAGTTGGAAAAAAATCAATGGCTCACAAACATACATGCGAAGGTAGATTAATGGAGTGATTAGGGTTAAAAAGTCAACATCTCAAGTCATCACTCGATAACCAATGTGAATAATTGAGCCCTAGGACCTTTAGATAGAGGTTGAGGAGACATGTTTTTCAACTTGGGTAAGCTAATACAAAGGAAACTAAGCTTGAACATGATTCCAGTTGAGTTAGGGTGAATATTTTAAGACCAATCATCATCAATAGATCTCTTTGAAGATAAGATTGGTCTTTTGGACTTATTTTAGTTGAAGGTCAACATTTGGTTTTAAAAATGAGACCAAGCATCGAGCTATAGAAAAATGAATAATATAATTGGTTTTCAATCTATAAAGAAATTTGTGCTCAGTTACAACCTCAATAAAAAGGTACATCCAACCATTCAAAATAAACCAAGAATCTTTCAATTCCAAGGTATAAGGGACATGATCCTCATTAGTAGATCAGGTGAGAATAGATGGAATCTAAAGATAATGACCTGGTGACTAGATAAGGATCAATGGAGCATTAAATTCTTTTACAAAGCCCTTTGAAATTTTGCCTTCTTAATAAGATCCTAACTAAAAAGCATCCTCAAATTGGTTTTAATCCATCAGAAGTAGTTGGTCCTTTTCCAATGCATAGTTCCCTCTCTCTCATTTTTTTCTATAAATATAGGCTTCTAAGCCTTGAAAACAACTTGATAATCCCTCTCTTGGGCATGACTAGACTCTAGCTAGATTTGATCTTTGTAACCTCTTGAGATAAATAAATGACTCTTTTTTAGATTTTATGATTTTGGTATAGTGTGTTAATGTTAGATTGATTTACATATGTGGTATAAATCTCTTCCTTATCAAATCATGATTATCACCTAGTTACTAGATTATATTGTTTTACAGGTCATGTTTAGTGTCTAAGTCATTTGATTAAATCTAACAAGTGGATACATTGACTAGTTAGTGCGTTAAATCATGCCTCTCCACCACTTCCCTTAGGTTTTGTTCATTTGGTGAACCTTTACATGAAATATTAATGCATATAAAACCATTTAGAGTTGCAGATATGATCTCATTAGTGTTTTTTATAAGTTCAAATAGAGTGGATGAACAATCACATTACTAGTGCATCACCTCCTTTACATGATTTCATGCTTTGTTACCCATTTCTCTCTCCCCTTTTCTTGTCAATTTTAGTTTAGGTGATTGATCTAGAAGGAAGTTAGCCTTATCTAGAGGTCTGACCCTATGATAGGTGACCCAAAGCATAGGGTCAGTGTCTAGATTCGAGTAGAGGATCTAAACAATTCCTTTCTTAGCTAGGGTGCAAATATAGAACCCCAACAAGAGGTTTTCACTTTGGCACCTCAATGTTTTATTTTTTATTTTTGGCTAAGGGTGTTCACCCATTATCCAAAATAGGTTGTAGGATCTAATTTGATTGATAACCCTTATTTATGGTCTCTCAATAAAACATTATCTTTTAGGCCTAGAAAATCACAAAAGGCCTCATCATCCTCAAACTCATCTATAATCACTTTGGATTCTAGTTTGTCCTAGAATATAGGTTGAGGGTGATATAGAAAAAGTAGATTGTGAAGAACAACTGGTCAAAGGGTATATATGACATGTGTGTCAAATAGATTGGTATTGGTCAAGTCTTCATAAGGGCTATGATCAAACTCTACTTCACTATCGACATTGGTACCACTATTCATTGGCATTAAAACACAAATAAGATACATGGGGTTACCCCCAGGTGGTTTAAATTTGATGCCATAGGTTCATGTATATTGAGTCATGGATATCAGCTCAATAATTCTTTACTACTTTGGTCTGAGGCCTATTCCTTGATATGATTGATTCTCCATGATCTTGTTAGGAATGGGGTATTTGGAATTATTATAATAATTGGCCAAGCTATTATTATATAACTAAGATTCATCATCTGTAAGTGGGTCCTATTCTTGGCCAGTGTCTAGTGTGAAAATGATGGGTGCTAGACTATGCACTTTACCTTTTCCTTTTCATTGTCATTCTATTCAAGGTGGCTTGAATTTAGGTCTTCCATAGGACTTGGGGTTATGTGGAGTCTTGGAAATGTGGAATGTGTCATGGGTCAAATATTATCTTGGGCCATTGTCTGTGATGGTAAAATGATGAGTCATTTCAAGAGGTGGCATGTGGGAAGATGAATCAAGTGTATTTGGGTCAATGCAACTTGATTATGGTAAATCAACAAGTATATCCTTCCCCTTGTTATTTTTAGGAATCATATTCAAGCCAAAATGGTAGTGATAGCTTTTGTAATCAACCTCTAAGTATTTATAATGTTCGTAGGGATGAAAATCTTTGTGGATGGTGACCTCCATGCCTAAATGAGAGAACTTAATACATTGGTCCAATGTTGAAGGGATTGCATGAATCCCATATATCCAAGATCTACCCAAAATAAAATTATATGATAAATCTAGGTCTAACATATGGCATAATGTATTATGGGTCAAAGGCCTGAAGAAAATTGGCAAGTTGATAGTGCCCTATAATTCTCATTCTTCATTATCATAGGCCTTAATTGTGATTTTTTTATTAGAGATCAATTTTTGTGTATCCAAGATGCTTGATGAGCTTTAGAGATGAAATATTAATGCCTAATCCATTATACATGAGAACATGCTTTACTTTATGCCATATGATGACAACTTTGATGTATAATGGATTATTATGAAGAGGTCCAAGGGATGACATATCACTTTGGTCAAAGGATAATTGATGGCCTAGAGCTAAGTGTCCAAATAAAGATTGGAATTTGTCTAGGGATATGTCATTAGGAATTTATGATTGGCCAAGGAAATCCATCTATATGTTCTTGTGGATGATGGATGTACATAAAAAAGATAAGATGGAAATTTATGTAGGCATCTTCTGAAGTTTCTCCATAATATCAAATGATTTGTTCCTAGCCAAAATGGTGGGTTGGATGGGTGTAGTGGTAGATGGTTGTGGGCTTGAGATGGTAATATTTGACCACCATGTTATGATTGCATAATCAAGATTAGATACAAGACCATTATTAATAGTAAATGATGGTAGAGGGGGACTAGATAAGATAAGTCTCAATTTTTGGTGCACTTATATTTGGTTTTAGGGAAATAATGAGTTATCGATATAAGGTCTAAAAGTAGTAAACTCCTTGATCATTGGTATGCCTAAATTGGGTCTCAGGTCAAGAAAGCATCACTGACATAGGTTAGTTGGTTAGAATTATTTAGAAATGGTCTTGTTCAGTTGGCACTTGGTTTTGGATTGATGGAAATATTGGAAAAATGACCTACTATAATATGGCCTAGAACTTTGTTATAGCCATGTGAAATTGCATGGTAAGTTTGTTGGGTATTTACATCCTTTTGGCCTTAGTTCGATCCATTCAGTTGACATTGTTATTATTGATGTTGGTATTGTTGTTATTATCTCAACTATTGATACCATTGTTATTACTATTCCAACCTCTATTGCTAATGTTATTGGTTGTTGTTATGTTGTACAAAAGGGTTTTGATAAATTCCCAAGTTTTGATTGGATGTAGAAGCTCTATTATCTAATGTTATCTCCCTATATTCCATCATATTTTGAATGAGATGTTTAATTTTCACACAATAATGCAAATTATTTCCATTAACCTAATGGTATTCACAAAATTCATTTTATTTATACCAGTTTGAATAGGAAATGCCCTCAAGATAGTGATTCAAAATTGGCCAACTGATTAGATTAGTTGTGGCTAGTTTGAGAAACATGGATTCAATAGGCTCTTCAAGATCACTAAAGTGAGTAGGCCCATTTTTTATTAGAGGTGGGGTTTGTAAAGGCAATGGTTGTTACATTTGTTGAGTTGGTCTAGACTACTACAAAGGTTGCACTTGTTGAATAGGTTGTTGGTGAGGAGTAATTTGCATTTATGGTATTGGTTGAGTGGATGGGATTTGTACCATTTGGACATTGTTATGACTCAGTTACTATATTTTCAATAACATTCTTATTATGGTTAAATTGATTGGATTTTTCATAATTATTGGCTTGGGCTAGTGTCGACACTTGTACTTGGACTTGGTTGTGATTTTGATTTTGGTCATTTCCTTGGTTTTGATTTTGATTTTGATTTGATGAGGTAATATTAATAATCCCTTTATTGATAAGGACCTTTTCAATCAACAAAATTTTTTCAATGATTTCCTTGAAAGTGTGAACCCACTACAACTCTAGATGATAGGATATCTTGATATGTTAAATTTTGATAAACATAATGACTAATTTCTTATCTAGTAAACTATGGGTGAAGTGGCTAGTAATTGTTCTCCATAATTGTAGATAACTTGTAAAACTTTCACCAGCCTTCTATTTGTCTTGAGTCAAATCTAGTAATGAAATCTCATGTTTGATATTGTAGGAGAAATGATACACAAACTTGTTTGAAAGGTCATCAAAATATAATATTGAGTTCTTCAACAATTTAAAAAACCATTATAAAGCTTGTCCATCTAGACTCTAAGGAAATAAAAGTAAGAGGTATATGCCACTATAAGCCACTAGCTAGCAAGCAACAAATAATTTTGTTAAATGGGCCTTTGGGTCTCCTTTACCCTTGTATTTATCAAAATTTAGTGGTTTATACCCTGATGGAAATGGTATTTGTGAATAATCCATACTGAATGGGTAGGAAGACATGTCATCCAACTTAAATTTCTTGGTATGTTTTTCAACTTGCATGGTAATAATTGTGTCCTTCATTTGTTATAGTTATTATGCTAGGAAACTAGATGGAACATTGGCTTGAGATAGAGGCTAAGTGGTTAAAAGTTAATTACTTTGATTAGGGTATATTGGAGGCATGGTTTGCTATGGAATGTTAGTTTGGTTAGGGAATGGGCTAGGAGTATGAATATGTGGATTAAAATGTGATTATTGGAATTACATGTATTGTGGTGTGATATTCTAGTTTAGATTCAGTATATAGGCATGGCTTTGGGGAAAATGTGGTTGGGATGGAAGGATATGACTCTACATAACTTACTTTGCCTACTAAAGTTAAGGAGGGACTTACTTTTGACTAGTCAAACCTCACTGAATAAGGGGAACTTATTATGAAACAAGGCCCTATCATTAAATTTGTGGCACATTTGAAACAAAAGACAATTATTTCCTAATTGGTTCTTATATAATAATAGAACCGCTTGGTTGTGTGAACACTTTTTGTTGAGTAGATGCTTGTAGAGTGTTCGGTATTTGTCATTGACCACTAGACATACGTTGTTGATTAGATAATGTTTTTGATGGCATATTAGTATACAATTGAATAGGTATACTTGTTACTACCTGATGAGGTAGAACATTATTTTTCCCTATTGAGGTGGTAGAATGTTTTATCTCTACCATGTACATATGTTAGATTATGCCTATTATTATTATAGAATATCAATCATCACCTGTCATGGTGGAGTAACATTCATCACATTTTATTGAGGCATGGTATCAATTTGAATTTGACTACTTAATCCTTTTGGTTGCATGCTTGAAAAAATAATTGGTTAAGGATTAGAGGTAGCTTAGTGTAATTGGGAGGTAGAAGTTCTTGCCCCCTACTATTGCAAATCACTCATGGTGTTTATTAAAGGTACTTATTATGAACTAGTTACTTGTGCATTTAAATGACTTTTGTCTAGATTGGATGACACTTACATGTTATCCATTATCTTTGGCACATTCATCTATGTAGAAGCAGTAGACACTTCTTTAATGGTAGGGGTATTGAACATGTCTCCTGTATACACATAATATTTTCAAACTTTTATAAATTATTGATGCTCTTTATCTTGTAGGAAATAATTGAGTCTCAATCTCTCTAAGTGCATGCCTTAAGGGGTGTACTAGGAAAGGGGTGGGTAGACCATTAGTTCTTCACAATATTGTTTTCCCTTTCTCCACTTTCTATCTACACACTTGTCTCCTAAAAACCATTCCTCTAAGCTTTGCCTCCTCTTTTGCACACTCCTCTAGTATTTTACCACCTTCATTATCCATTTTCCTAATCTAGATCCCTCTTTGATAGTTTACATGACTATGCCAGCTATGCCAACCTTGTACTCTTATTGATATAACTTATTAAGGGTATAGGTCAGCCCTTGGCCAACCTAGTCTGTGAACTAGTGATTTTTTGTTAATTACGATACTAGGTCAACAGAGTTGATCTTGTTCATTGAAAGTTTTGAAAGGGTTTAGGCTTAGATCAGCCTATATAAACACAATCATTTCACCATTTATAAGAGAAGAGAATAAGATGTAATATATATTTCACATCTACTTATCCACCATTTTACTTGAGGAGAAAGCCTAGGGTTTTATACTTTTTTTAGAGATACGAATCTTGTCTTGTGGAGAAGTCTTGTGGATGCATTTATAGGTTGTCTATCCTAGAGCTGATTTATCCTTGTCATCCTTACATACCACAACAACCTCTTGAAAAATACTTTGGCTAAGGGAGATATTGAGGCTTGATGGGTTCATATTCAAAGGTAAGTATTCTTATCTTTGTTCCTCTTTTGTAAGAGTAAATAAATATGCATTTATACTTCTCTTTCATGTATTAGGATTTCATATACATTGACATGAGTATATTTATTTTATACATGTTCACTTTTAGTATTTAGTACCACTACTTTGTGCCACAATCTTTGGTGAGCACTAGATTATATTTTTCTTTACTTGTTATTAGTTTAGTGAATATGAAAACATAAGACATAGTTAGGGTTATTGCATAGTTTTACTTGACTGGAGGCTTTGAAACCCTTCTTAGTGATATTATTGTGATAAGAGATCCCTTAATTAGGTTTAGTGGATCCATATTGGTCATGACCTCAATTATCTAATGTATCTTTAATTAGAAGTATAAGTAAGATCTATCTTCTTAGAGCTAGGATTGATTTATAGATCTGATGCATTTTTCATTGCATATATTATAGTTAACCTGATGTGAATTTAACCCTTTTAGATTTTCTTTCATGCTTTTCATTTCTATAATTTTATTATTTTTCTATATTTGTGATACTAGGTCAACTAGGATGGTATAGTTCTCAATTTTGTGCTCAAGTTTAACATAATCACATCAAAATGACTCTATTCTTTTTGTATAAGTCTTCATTAGATACAAGTTATTAGATCAATAAGTTGACATGATATTCTTATTCAATTCCAGATAAAAAATTATGTCGAATAGGTCAACTTAGTATTTCAGTTAGCATCCAAAATAACAAACTAAGTCATGAAGGTCAAATTAATATTACAGTCAGCATCCAAAAATCAAACTATATTGACCAGGTTGATTTAGTCATCTTAACAAGATTCAACAAATAGAGTTTTACAGAACTTGGTTGACCTAGTCAGCATAATTGGTAGAAATTGTAAGCAACATTCAAGGCACTTCAAAATAAATTTTAAAATCCTTATCATCTTCCAACCCACTAAAGTTCCTTTCTTTCTTCCTCTTTCAATTTAGTTCTTCATTATAGTTTTATTTTGCACAAATTTGTAGTCTTCAAAACTGTAATCGTATAAAAAACTAGGTCAACTTAGTTCTATAGTCTATCTTCTATTTAAAATACTAAGTCAACCTAGCCAACTTATTTCTTAAGAAATCTTGATTTTATAGTATAATAACAACCCTATAAACTCTATTCTATAATGTTTGCTTATAATGTCATCTAAATTGACTCTATACCATGCTTAATCTGGGAATTAAAAACTACACGATAGTAATTATTTTACACTTTCATTTTTAACTATTTACATGGTTAGAGTAGCTCACATAGTATAATTAAGTGGTTTTTAAATATACCATTTATTTTCACTATTTTTCTCTTTTTACACACGCTATCAAATCACATAATTTTCAAAATGTATTTTAATATTTGTCTACTTAAGGCCTACCTACTTGGATTTAATCACCAAAAGAGAAGCAAACTTTATATTCTAGTTAAGTATAAACATGTGGTTAATGATATATATTGGTAAAGCACTTGATACCCTTATCATTGTGAGATTATGAAGTGAGGGGGTAGGCCCTAATACCAAGATAGTACCATTACCAACATAGATCCCTTTCAGCTTAAACATCCTGAAACCATCCATAAATTGCTTTGTAGTTCCCTAATTTCAATCAACTTCCCTATCAAACTTAAAATAACACTTTATAATAATCTAACAACATTCAAGATGACCACTTAGTTTGCATTTAATTTTTAGCTGACTACTTTCTCTCTGATACTTGTATGTTGTATTATAAAAACTTGCATTTGCCAGTGTTGGTATAAGGTTTTGTGTTACATACCCCAATTAGACCATTCTCATTGATCTAATTATTTGTATGTTTACTTCCATTTCTATTTTCAAATTACATTGTAAAATTTCTCACTATTTTCAATACACTATCATCTTGTTCGACATAGTCTCTTATAAACTGTCTTTTTCCTTGACTACAATATTGAGTCAACTTGGTGGCCCCATTACTCCTTTCTACCTATTAGGTTATAATAATGAGTTGAATTGGTCACCCTAGTACTCATTCTTCCTATTATATTATATTACTAAGTTGACCTAGTCAACTTTGTATCCTTATCAATCTATCTATTTTCCTATTTTTAGTACTAAGTCAACTTGGTCGACTCTATACTCTTATACCTTCTATCCAATAGTACTAGGTTGACCTGATCAACTATATACTCTTATTTATATCATTCCTATCTTTTTTATTTTCATCATCTTTGCCTTTTTAAAAAACAACACTGAGTTGAATTCAATATATATGATTAGTCTTACCAACCTTAATAGGTTTTCCCATAAGTAGCTTATGGTTCCTACCTTAGATGAAAGTAATGTGCATGTAGCCACTCAAACTATAAAGTATAGGATCCTTCCTAATTATTATTTGCTTCATAATCCTCTCTTCTTATTTGAAGATCAAGCTGAATTAGAGTATAACCTAGAAATGCTCTTCTTCATCAATGAGTTTTCTCAACATCAAGAAAAATATCCTTTTACTATTTACCATCTCATGATAGGTGGTCAAGTCAAGGAACCCAATTCACCTTCTCCCACATTCTCACATAGATTTGGAGATACTAACTTCTTTGCTTCTCAGCCTCTTCCCTCTATTTTGACCCCTTCTCATACCATGACATATTTCTGTTTGATTTCCTCCACCTTCATGCCTAGTATCTCTAATAACATGGTAGTTTCTACATCTAGTGGGCCTCTTCCAAGACCCATTATTCTGAATTATTCCAAAATTACATCATTTTATACCCATGGTAATCATGCCTCTAGTATTGCTTCTTATCATCCCTCTACCAGTACATCTTTTGCCACACAAGCAAATTATGCCACTAGTGCCTCACTGACAATTCTTATCAAGCTACTACTAACACCCATAGTGGTACCCAAGCCACTAATAGCAATTTTAATACTCCAAATAATGCCAATTATAAAAATCAAACCCATCAAATCCTATTACAAACTCTTAATCAAATGATTTTTTTCCAAGTTAACAATGCAAATCAAATGATACAAATGCAAAATCATCTTATCCATATCCAAAACCACCCTCAATAGATGTTATGGGGCATGCATAATCAAAATGTTCCCCCACCTCCTCTTTATGATTCCCATGGTAATCTTATCCCTCAACTTCCCCTTATTAACAAAATAATCAAGCATCTTCAAAATGAACCTCTTACATCTTAAATTGCTAATATCGATATAGGAGGTATCACCCCTACCATTACTTACAATGGGTCAACTGATTCTACTCTTCACTTAAAAATATTTATAAATCTATATAAAGACTGGGTAAAGTTAAATACCTTTACCACTACCAACCTATTATCAAATACTCTCATGGGTGATGCTTTAGATTGGTATAACCAACTCAAATTTCATTCGATCACTAGTTTAGAAGATCTAGTTAATGATCTAGTCTAAGAATTCTAAACTAATGACCTCTCTAAGAATACCTTAGACCATTTTATCAATTGTAAGCAACTTGATATCAAAACTGAAAAAGCTTTTGTCATCTAAAAAATGTGAACATAATATGATAAATGACAACCTCTTTCATTATTTACTAACACTCTTTTTCCCAGGTTGTAATATCAAGTCCATACTCTCTCTTCACACACTTAAAAAGAGGCCATTAACCAAGCCAAGCATCAATATTTCCTCATGCATCAATTCAAGCCATCCTAACCTTCTATGGGTACTCACATGTTAATCAAGAATAAGAATTGTCATGTTAAAAATGATGGTGTCACTGACTCTTATTATACCATTCATACTATTCAAACTGTTGTTCCCAACCAGATTCTAGAATAAGCTTTCCTTCCCAACCACATCAATAATTCTCATTTATCTTCAATAAATAACATCAATGTTCACAAAATTTTATCCTCAGTAAAATTAAAAAGATTCTACTAAGGCCTCTCTCACAAGAACTTGATCCCACCCATCCTATGAAATCTTGATATGATCCCAATAAATTTTATTGTTTTCATGCTAATTAGGGTCATTATCATGAGAATTTTAGGCAAATTCATAATTTTTATATAGATTTACTTCTTGATCCCAATTTTGACCATGATTCTATCATTTTTAAACATTAACAAGCCTATGACATTGCCTTTAAATCCCATGAAACATAAAATAAATCTCAATCTTTGAACCAGGCTAATGCTCATTTGGCCATATATAAATATCCTCTTCTAGATCACCAAGATAACCAAGACATGCCTACCCCTTATACTAATAATATTGGCAGTCTTTTTGATCCAACTCATGAAGAAAATGTGGTCAAATATGATTAATATGCAAAGGGTGGTTACCTTCATTGACCCTCATCCCACCTACACCCCTCAATTATCTTACACATCTCATGTTATCCATGACTCTTATCTAACTCACTTAATAGAGTTTGGGTAAGAATATCTTATATTTTTTGATGAACCAATTCTAACACCTCCCTTGGATAACACTTCTCATACCATCTCTACCATTCCTATAGTTTTTTACCTATCATTAATGATACTCAAATTTCTTTCAACACTCATTATAATTTATCTCAAACCAAACCTACATCAACTACCCCATATTCTAAAGATAATCAACAAACTTATCCTCCAACTAAACCTCCCACATCTTATCAACATAAATTCACATGCACTTCAGATCCTCCTTCTAAGGACCTCCTTCAACACTATGTACCTCTTTCCAATAGTCCTATTATGGGTTATGATGAGTGAGATACTATTACAAAGCTTACTAATCTCCAATCTCAAATCCCATTTATTGAACTTATATATAGCTCTCCACATCATCATCATCATCATCTTATGCAGCTTTTATTCAAAATAAACACCCCTCATCCTCCCTTAGCAAGATACAAACCACCTTATCTAGATCAAATGATAGAATTTTAAAACAATGTGAAGAGATGTCCATACATGTTGATAAAACCATGTAAACTTATCTTTCCCTCAAATTCCCATTACTTCTATGATCCCCAATGAGATTATTCTTTGTGTAGATGATCCTCCTCTTTTTATTAGTGTCCAAATTCATGATATCCAAGTCAAACATGCTTTGATTAATGAGGGTTCAAACACTTGTGTTGCCTCTCTTGATTTTATAAAAAGCCTTAGATATTTTTAATGTAATCTTAAATCCACACGTAGCAAATGTCAAGGCTATGAACAAAGGTAAATGCCTCCTTTAGGTTGTGTGTGGATCCCTATTACTATCCCACATATCACCATCTACATGAAGGTGATGATATTCAATTTTAATCTATCCTATAACATCTTTTTTGGTAGGCCATGGACTCATCATATGAGATCAATTGCCTCAATTGCTTGCTAATTTGTCAAATTTACTCACAATGGAACCATCTATAGGATTCAAAGTGAAACTAATCTTTGGAAATTTTATTAATTCTAAGACTATGGTGTATTCAATATTTCTACCCTTGAACCCTTGCCAAGCATTTCATTTTGTGAATTTTAATGGTTTAAATTTCCTATCAATTCCAATAAAGGTTACAATGGTCACTCTGAACTCATTAAGAATATACCCCCTAACCTCCTAGATTCTGATGATAATGAGCCTAATGAGATCAATCTCAAGATTAAAACCTTAGATCTCTCACCTCATCTCATTTCTTATCTTCCTCCTTTGAAACCTCATTCTTGTCAACTCCCTTGTGATGATATACCCATTGTCTTAACTAATAATTGACATTCCATTCATCACACCACATTAGATGATAAGGTAATCCATACCTACACTATTGATCTTCATACACTTGATTATGATGATGGATATACCTTAGATGATCCATTCTTAGGAGGTCTTATTCATGTCTAAGATGCTGAGATTATTAATTATCATTCCTCTTTGCATCAATATTTCATTATATATTCTAGTATTCCATCCTATATCATTCCTAATTTTAGAATTTTCCCTCTTGATCATAAGATAGAGATGGTTCACACATCTCCAATTTTAGAAGAACCTAATAGGATTATGCTTATGGATCATGCTATGACTGGTCCCTATAAAATTGTTAGATACCAAGACCCCTCTAGCTAGATTATCCTTGAGATGCTTGTGATTGTCCTTTAGTATTCTATGTATCCCACTCCTCCCTAAATAGATCCCAATTTAGATCCTATTCCCACTCCCTCTCTAGCTAATTATCTTCTTATTTCCAATCTTATTACTCCTTCAGTCAAGCCTTGCCTAGTGTCTCCACCAACCCCACCTTCTCTTGGTGATGGACTCCTTCCTTTACCATAAATTTCTCTTTTGCCTACCAAATGGGTCGATCAACCATATTGTGATATTCATAAAGTTGATGATCACTGGACTAGAAACTGATTTATATACTAATCTTCCTCATCTTACATTTTCACTCCTCCTATGAGTACACCTACTAAGTCTACCCATAAGTGTATTTTTTATTTCCATGGCATAGATAATCATTCATCCACACATCATCTAAAGTTGTAGTAATATATTGACACCTTACATTCCACCATTCCTTAACCTATAAACAAGGCTATACCTCCTCCAAAAGTGTTACATGAATATATTCATAAATATGGAGAGGTATATTATCTCTGGTACTAATGTGGTACACATCACACTGATCATTATCACATCCTTCAACAACATCTCAAAGATCACCTCATAACCATTCTTATGCCTTCTACCCTTCTTCCCATAGGTCACCCTCACAATAAGGCTCCCCTTCTTCTCCCATGGCTCCACCTTTTATGGTTCTATATCCACCTATGAGTCCCTCACCCATGGACCTTAACTCACCCATGGATCCCTCTCCACTGGTGACTCTTTCACTAGTATCACCTTACCCTTTGGTGACCCCTTCTTCTCTTGTGACTCCACCTCCTATGGTTTGATATCCACTTGTGAGTCCCTCAGCCGTGGACCTTCCCTCACCTATGGATCCCTCTCCATTAGTGCCTCCTTCATTGGTAGCACTTTCCCCACTAGTGACCCCTTCATCTCCCATAGAATCCATTCCCATGCATTCTCTTGAGCATCCTCTACATGATATCCCTCATCAACATGATCCTTCAGGCATTCCTACATTTTTTATCAAAGAGATTTGATGCAAAATATTTTCTCAACTTTCCTTGAAGATCAATGAGATTTTAGTTATAGTTGACATTCAGATTCATATAGACTTATTAGATGTTATGGATAATGTGTGTGGACAAATATATCAGTACTTATGAAAACAAGCATGGTGTTCTTACATTTATTTATTCATTTTTATTTTACACATACTCCAACTTTACATTTATCTATTTTATATCAGTTGACATTGTGTTAAATTATTATCTATCTTACATGGTGACTTTCATTTTGCATTACATATTGCTTCTAATTCCATTATGTTCTCTTATGGATTATTTTTCATAATTACATACTTTTTTTTCTTGAGTTCTTTTATATGATTCCCTTGTTATTTTCATGATTATTTGCTATCTTATCTCTATCAACATAGATAATTATTATTGTGATTTGGTTATAGAAACCTTTCTCCCTTTAGTCATTCCTCATTTACCATGTGATCAGTTAACAAATAATTCATCTCATTAAAATCTCCTTTTATCGATCCACTTTGGGTCTCCCTTTATTCCCCTTTATCCCCTTTCACAAATTAAACATGTGCATGGTTGAGACTTGAGATAACATGTTGGTTCATAGTTAAGCTTAAGTGTTCTAGTCATTTATATATTTGGATACTTAGCTTCCGTTAGCCAAAGCCTAAAGCTCATTCATGTGCATCACTCTATCTATCATGATTAGTCATTCTAAGTCCATATGGAGGAGGCATCTTAAAATCCATAAAACTTTTAAAAACCAAATCATTTAATAAAAGGCAATGATCTAAAAGGCAACATTCAAAAATTATAAAAGTTAAATCACACTAAAATACATGATTCTAAGAACATCCCCTATTTATAATTGAATCTCAAACTCCACATTTGGTCTCATGATAGAGCTGAGGTCCATTGGGGTATGGTAGGCTAATATATTATAAAACGATAATACAAAATTCTTTTAGTGCTACCTCCTTTATCATGTAAGTACCTAATCTTCGCAGTAGACTGACGACTCTATAAAATGTCCTAAGAAATAGGGAACACATTGTGAGAAAGTAGGTCCATTTTAATTTTCTTTTTAAAAACTACCAACATGAATTGATCTTAATACCACACTTATTTTATTACACAACTTTGTATCTATAGTGAACGTGTATCCTCTATATATTGATAGTCACTAGTCACTTAGTGTCTTCTCATGTCCTTAGTGTGCCTCATATCTCCTAAGGTATTATGATAATATGCCTATATTATGCTTCTTACATTCCCCTTTTCACGCCCTATAATCCTAATATTTCTCCTTGAGAAATATTATTTTGTTCACTGATCACTCCTCTATGGATTCTATTTATGAGTTACATTGTAAGACCATGGATATGACTTGGCATTCCTCACAAATTACCAAAATTTTCATATTAACATTTCAAACATCTCCTTTTACTATATTTTCACCTTATTTACATCTCATTGGTGTTCCCTTTGTGAGTTTTAGTGTAAGATCATGAATATGACCTAGCCTTCCTCACAATTTTTTTCAATATTAGAGTCAAAATGAAATTATATGTTTCACATATGAGATAATATGTGTTTGGTTATGAGTTACACGTTATTGACATGCTTTCCATCTTGATTTACTATGTTTTATGTTTACTTTATTGATATTTCACTTTTTCTTATTTTCTGATTACACGTAAGAATCCAATAATTTTTTAAGTTTTTCATACTTCCCAACTTAAATTAGTATGATTAATTTAAGACCATTTTACTAATTTTATTTATTTTTTATAATTTCCAACATGATTTAGTATGATTGATTGACTTAATTGATTTGTTTTTATATCATTTTTCTTTCACATAATGACTTGGCCTTCCTCACAATTTTTTTCAATATTAGAGTCAAAATGAAATTATATGTGTCAAATATGAGATAATATGTGTTTGGTTATGAGTTACACGTTATTGACATGCTTTCCATCTTGATTTACTATGTTTTATGTTTACTTTATTGATCTTTCACTGTTTCTTATTTTCCGATTACACGTAAGAATCCAATAATTTTTTAAGTTTTTCATACTTCCCAACTTAAATTAGTATGATTAATTTAAGACCATTTTACCAATTTTGTTTATTTTTTATAATTTCCAACATGATTTAGTATGATTGATTGAATTAATTGATTTGTTTTTATATCATTTTTCTTTCACATACTTTCTATTTTATTACATTATTTTCATACTTCCCAACATGATTTAGTGTGATTTTACTTGTTTTATTTTGGTGCCAATATTTTTTATGGTTTAAAAATAGTTTTTACCCTTTTTTTTTGGTTTATTATACTTATCAATATTTTGATATTACACATTTCGCATTGTGATATAGTGTGTAGTGCATTTTATTTGATTAATTATAAATTTCAAGTCTTTTTTGCCTATTTATTTTTAACCATGCATGTGTAATACATAATGCTAGAAAAGAAAACACCACACATATGTTTTCCATAACATATATAAAAAAACAAAAATGTATTTGATAAATAAATATATCCATGCATCCACAATCATAACCAAAATATAACACATCAAATCAATATCCAACTGTCAAAACAAAAAATCTCTCTATATATCATGCATTTTAAATACAAATAGTATAAAAATATGTCATTTTAGCTCTATGGTTGAGATCTATCATGTCTATCTCATGGTTTAACCATGCTATACATAGATACCTTAGAATATCCCCTCTGAATATCACATTATAAAGAAGTTGTCTGAGATCTCAAATGTGCTACTTGTTCCTATAGGTTGGCCACCTAGGCCTATACCTATCCCCAGTAGATTATGGTAGATATGTGTACAAATCTCTATTGAGCCAAGGCCTTCCAATCCTATGCCTCTCTTACTCCCACCCCTATTGGTGGTTTTATCCCATCTCCATGTGCTTGTAGTTACCTCAGCCTCCCTCACTAGTATGAACTAGCCTTCTTAATCTGGGGTAGATGGTACCATAAGATTATCCAATGTGGTGGGGTTGTATGGTGCCAACACCCTATCCAAAATATCATGGTATGCTCCTATCAATAGGGATCCCCATCTAACCTCATCTTCATCTGTAGGATCTATAAAATTTAAACCAAATACACATCATATAACATAGACATATCAAAATCTATCTATCTAAAATTATATATAACTAGTATTCTATCACAAAAATTATAAACCATAAGCATTTTTTACATATACCAATGCCACCAATCACCATCTTCCCTTCTACTCATATTTCAAGCACAGTATCTCCATCATCTCATCCCTTAAGCACCTCATCTATTGGATGCCTCACAATAAAAAAAAACCCTAGAGTCACCACCCATGCATGTCTTGGGCCTCTCCTTAGTGGCGCCTCTATAGACTAGCTCTATTTTGGGATGAATGACCACCCTCTATGATCTATCTAATCATTGGCACCTTTATCTATGATGTGATTGAGGTGGTGATTTCTCCTATTATAGTGGTGATTGTGGTACCTATGGCACCCCTACATCCACATACATGCCCTTTCTAATTATTAATTATCATGCTTAACTATTCCATGGTCTCACTCACTATTATTTGATCTCTAGTCTCTTGAATGGTACTCCTCCTCTCCCCCTCAACTCTCTCATATTCTAAGGTCAAAATATAAGCACCACTATAAAATATGTTGGGTGAGGGAGTCTGAACTATCTTGGTAAGCATGCCACTAGATGCAGATTTACACACTAGGTGTAGTGGCCCATGATCTACAATCATGCTAACCCTAACACCACAGTCACCAAACTTGGCCAAAATAGTTATAATGTGTGCATACAGCTACCACAGAATATATCCTCATGTGACCATCTACAACACTGGCACATGGGGCATATCCCATGCCACCTAATCCTATTTCCATCTCAAAACTTGAGGCAACCTATCATTGACCACATGGGATAACCTAAATGATTGATACATTGAGATATCATATATTCAAGAACTTAGTAGTACCACTAGTCCTATGTTATTTTACCCTTTGGATAACATCACATACATATCATGCATGAATTGAACCCAGATGACATAAATAAATTCATGGAATGCCCCTTGATCTAAGGCTATCACATAAAAAAATACCTTACCATCCAACTTGTGACATAACACTCATGCTATCACAAGTCCTATCATAGCCTTCTAGATATCCATAATTTATACAATATAAATATCAAGAAAAATCACTCTCAATCCTAGGTAAATCTTATTTGAGCACGTCATCCACCAGGCTAGTACTCACCTCTCTTCTTGGTCATATAATGTCCCTATGATCACCAGTGTCTTGTTAGGTTGTGGAGCTAAAAGCTTCAACTATTTGCAGACATGGAGGAGGTTGCTAAGTTCCAAAGAAATTGGCATCGATAGCGAAACTGACATTGGTAAGGGGTGAACATAAAGGAAACTGACATTAGCAAAAGTCGGCCGATGTCAGTCATCTACAGGTAGACAGGGACCGATGTCGGTCGCCTATGCGGTTCCAAAACTATTCATTGCACGAACAGTTAGTTTGTTGAACTGAGTGTTTGCATGTAAAGGCTATTTCAAGTCTTGAGTTGTGTGTCTAAATTAAGAGTCTAAGTTATGGTTTAGTTTGGGATCTATTTATAGACCCATTGGCATGTATTGTAATTATGAGCAAATAGAGGAAGGCAAGGTAGATCCTTCCAATTGTAAGAAGAGGTTGATCTGCAGGTTGTTGCAAGATCAAGGAGAAGTTCTACATGGTAAGTAAGATCATTTGAGTTACAGGTTGTTGTAAGTTCATGGGAGATCTACTTGAAGTAATTTGAGTACTTGTGTATTGACAGGGTTATAACTGACTGGTTGGAGGTGAACACCAATTTTGTGTTTGAGTTGTGTGTTGGGACCATTTTTGGTAGGAGAGTGAACTCTTGATTGAAAATTACTGGGAGCCCTTGCGGTGTAGGAAGCCTCACAGAGGTGGAAGAAGAAGTGGCATCTTCTTTATTGTATTTTATTTTTGGATGAATATTAATACAAAATTGTGTATTGTCTCTCATATTCTGTGCTATTTGTGAATTCTAGTTACTTGTTCATTCTGGTATAATTCCGTGTTTAGTTGCTTATACAAGGTAATCATATTGTGCTCTTATTGAGGAGCAAGATCCTGACAAGTGGAATCATAGTTTGTTGTTCTTGGTTCCCCATCAATTGGTATCAGAGCTTTTGGTTGGGTTACTAACAGGTTGTATCAGATCTGGTTAGTGTGTGTTTATTACAGGTTACTCACAGGGGTTTCTATTTGAGTGGGAGTATAGCAATGGCAGAAGAAAGTAAGCTATGAATGGAAAAATTTAATGGCAAGAACTATCAATTATGAAGGATGCAAATTGAAGATTATCTATATCAGAAAGATTTGTACTTACCATTGGGTGGGGTTGCATGCAAGCCCCTGGATATGAAGAATGAAGAATGGGAGGTTCTTGATCAGAAGGCTCTGGGATCTATAAGGTTGAGCCTTGCATTGTCTGTGATTTATAACTTATCACAGGCTAAGACAACGGTAGAGTTGATGGAATCTTTGGCAAATTTATATGAAAAACCCTCAGCTTCGAATAAGGTATTTCTTATGAAGCAATTATTTAATTTTCAAAGGTTGGAAGGTGGATCTATTCATAGTCATATTAGTTATTTACATGGTTTGGTAAACCAGTTAAATTTAGTCAATATTGTTTTTGATGATGAAATTAAGGCTCTCTTAATCTTATGCTCATTACCTGAAAGTTGGGAAAGTTTGGTAATGGCAGTTAGTAATACTGCATCTGCTTCAAAAATATTAAAAGTGGATGATGTTGTGAGTGTAATCTTGAATGAAGAAATTTTTAGGAAAAGCACAGGTGAATCATCAGGGAATGCTTAAAGTGTTGAAAGTAGGGGAAGGCAAAGAGAGAAGATCAAGCAAGGGAGATCAAGGTCAAAGATAGGTAGGAGATCCAAGTCCAGGTATGGCAGAATAACCTACTGGAAATGTGGAAAGCAAGGGCATCTAAAGAGAGATTGTTGGGTGAATGAAGATCAACATGAAGGACATGAGGAAGTAGATGTTGCAGATTTTGTTACACAAGATGCTCTGGTATGTTCCTTAGATAAAGTAGAATCTTGGGTTTTATATTCTGGTGCCTCTTTCCATGCATCCCCAAATAGGAAAATTTTTCATGAATATGTCCAGGGAGACTTTGGATAAATTTATTTAGGGGATGGTAAGCCTTGTCAAATGGTTGGCAAAGGGAAAGTGAAGCTGAAATTACAGACGGGCAACACATGGGTATTGAAAGAGGTCATGCATATCCCAGTCTTGAAGCAGAATTTCATTTCTATAGGAAGTTTAGGTGATGAGGGTTGCACAGTAACTCTCACAGTGGACTCTTGGAAGGTTACCAAGGGTGCACTTGTTGTAGAAAGAGGTAAGAAAGTAGGTATGCTTTATCTATCTACTTGTATTACTGATTCTCCTTCTGGTTTATCTACTTTAGCTGTAGATTCAAAGATGTGGCTTAATAGGCTTGGTCACATGAATAAGAAGGGGATGCATGTTCTTGAGTCAAAGGGTATGATTTCAGATTTGAAAAGCATGGATCATGATTTTTGTAAGCAAAGGAAGAAACTAACATTTCTTGAAAAATTTGATGTTCGTGACAAGAACATGAAAGCCTTAGTTTTCAAGGAGAAGATGACGGATAGAGATTAGCATAAGGGGATGAATAATTCTAAGTATAGATGGGTTGATATGGACAAGGGTTTGATCTAAAAGGATCTCGTGGGTAGAAGTCATCACTCACAAGTAAAACACAGAGACCGACGTCGGTTAGAAAACTAGCGTCAGCATCCAGGCAGGGACCGATGTCAGCTATGTGTGGCCTGACATCGGTGACTTAGGATAGATAAACACTAATGTCAGTCAGGGGGAACTGACGTCAGTGATGAGGCAGTTGCATGGAACCAACGTCGATCAGGTGCAGACTGAGATGTGACTGGCATCGATCACTGAGATAGATTTTGGGTAAACAACAAGCTGTCAAGGAGTCTCAAGTACCCATATAGAGGACTGAAAAGGGTAAGTAAGCCTCAAATTCATCATTTCCCTTTTTTACACTACTTGTTACTCACTGATGGTAAGGAAATAGGAAGTTATTAAAGAAGCAGAGCAGGTAGATCCAAGAAATAGTGGGAGCTTGGCATGGATGAGGAATGTGATTCCTTAGAGAAGAACCAAATGGGAGTTTTTGGTGGAGTTGCCAGTTGGAAGAAAGCACTAAGAGACAAATGGATTTTCAAGGATAAAGAAGAGTGGAAATGGACACATGAGATGGAAGGCCAAGGTATATGGTCTTGAGTAAGCTACAGGATAATAGAGGTTTGACCATTGTGTTTCTCTTTACCAGGTTAGATAATATTAGCTACATTATCCTATTTTTGTATGTTGTGCTTGTAGCAGCGTCACATATGCAGGGAGTTGCTAAACTAAAGGTAAATTTAGTTTAGATGTGTGTCATGAGGAATCTGGGAGCAGCAAGATTCTTTGGCATGAGTGTGTTCTAGGGACATGGAAGGTCACATGTTGATTTTGTCTCCAGATGATTGTGTGAAACCCGTTAGCACGCCGATGGTTGGATAGTTTTATGAATAATGTTTTGATTCACATAATGAGGTTAAGTGCATGGTATGTACTAGACCTAAGTTTTCCCAAGTAGTGGGAGTTGTCAACAAGTTTGGAGCCAATTTAGGAAAGGAGCAATAGAGGGCAGTTCAGTGGATTCTCAGGTATCTGAGAGGGACCAGCAGTAGGTGCACATGCTATGCAGGGTCAAGTTCTTTTCTACATGGGTTTATAGATGTAGATGTGGCAAGTGATTTGGATGAGAAGAGGTGCACCATAAGATTTGTGGTGGTTGTTCTTTAAGAGTGATCTTGAAGAGGGATAAAATGCCAAGAAACAAACTAGATGATGTACAAGTATAGGTATAGTTACAACTATTTATCTCTAAGTAGGAGATTGTTAGGTTGTGGAGCTAAAAGCTTCAACTATTTGTAGACATGGAGGAGGTTGCTGAGTTCCAAAGAAATTGGCTTTAGCAGTGAAATTGACATCGATAAGGGGTGAACAAAAAAGAAACTAACATTTACAAGAGTCGGCTGACGTTGGTCATCTCCAGGTAGATAGGGACCGATGTTGATCAGCTATGCAGTTCCAGAACTGTTCATTGCATGAACAGTTAGTTTTTTGAACTAAGTGTTTGCATGTAAAGGCTATTTTGAGTCTTGATCTATGTGTCTAAATTAAGAGTCTAATTTATGGTTTAGTTTGGGATCTATTTATAGACCCATTGGCATGTATTGTAATTATGAGCAAATAGAGGAAGGCAAGGTAGATCCTTCCAATTGTAAGAACAGGTTGATCTATAGGTTGTTGCAAATCAAGGAGAAGTTCTACATGGTAAGTAAGATCATTTGAGTTACAGGTTGTTGCAAGTTTATGGGAGATCTACTTGAATTACTTTGAATACTTGTGTATTGGCAAGGTTATTACTGACTGGTTGGAGGTGAACACCAATTCTGTGTTTGAGTTGTGTGTTGGGACCATTTTTGGTAGGAGAGTGAACTCTTGATTGAGAATTACTAGGAGCCCTTGAGGTGTGGGAAGCATCACAGAGGTGGAAGAAGAAGTGGCATCTTCTTTATTGTATTTTATTTTTGGATGAGTATTAATACAAGATTGTGTATTGTCTCTCATATTCTATGCTATTTGTGAATTCTAGTTACTTGTTCATTCTGGTATAATTCCGTGTTTAGTTGCTTATACAAGATAATCATATTGTGCTCTTATTGAGGAGCAAGATCTTGACAAGTGGAATCATAGTTTGTTGTTCTTGGTTCTCCATCAATTGGTATCAAAGCTTTTGGTTGGGTTACTAACAGGTTGTATCAGATCTGGTTAGTGTGTGTTGATTACAAGTTACTCACAGGGGTTTCTCTTTGAGTGGGAGTATAGCAATGGCAAAAGAAAGTAAGCTACGAATGGAGAAGTTTAATGGAAAGAACTATCAATTATGGAGGATGTAGATTGAAGATTATATGTATCAAAAAGATTTATACTTATCGTTGGGTGGGGTTACATGCAAGCCCTTGGATATAAAGAATGAAGAATGGGAGGTTCTTGATCGGAAGGCTTTGGGATCTATAAGGTTGAGCCTTGCATCATCTGTGATTTCCAACTTATCACATGCTAAGACAATGGTAGAGTTGATGGAATCTTTGAAAAATTTATATGAAAAACCCTCAGCTTCAAATAAGGTATTTCTTATGAAGCAATTATTTAATTTGCAAATGTTGGAAGGTGGATCTATTCATAATCATCTTAGTGATTTCCATGGTTTGGTAAACCAGTTAAATTTAGTCAATATTGTTTTTGATGATGAAATTAAGGCTCTATTAATCTTATGCTCATTACTTGAAAGTTGGAAAAGTTTGGTAATGGCAGTTAGTAATACTGCGTCTGCTTCAAAAATCTTAAAAGTGGATGATGTTGTGAGTGTAATCTTGAATGAAGAAAGTTACAGAAAAAGCACAGGTGAATCATCAAGGAATGCTTTGAGTGTTGAAAGCAGGAGAAGGCAAAGAGAGAAGATCGAGCATGGGAGATCAAGGTCAAAGATTGGCAGGAGATCCAAGTCTAGGTATGGCAGAATAACCTATTGGAAATGTGGAAAGCAAGAGCATCTAAAGAGAGATTGCTGGGTGAATGAAGATCAGCATGAAGGACATGAGGAAGCAGATGTTGCAGATTTTGTTGCGCAAGATGCTCTGGTATGTTCCTTAGATAAAGTAGAATCTTGGGTTTTAGATTTTGGTGCCTCTTTCCATGCATCTCCAAATAGGGAATTTTTTCATGAATATGTCTAGGGAGACTTTGGATAAATTTATTTAGGGGATGGTAAGCCTTGTCAAATGGTTGGCAAAGGGAAAGTGAAGCTGTAATTGCAGACGGGCAACACATGGGTGTTGAAGGAGGTCATGCATATCCCAGTCCTAAAATGGAATTTGATTTCTATAGGAAATTTTGGTGATTAGGGTTGCACAGTAACTCTCACAGTGGACTCTTGGAAGGTTACCAAGGGTGCACTTGTTGTAGAAAGAGGTAAGAAAGTAGGTATGCTTTATCTATCTACTTGTATTACTGATTCTCCTTCTGGTTTATCTACTTTAGCTGTAGATTCAAAGATGTGGCTTAATAGGCTTGGTCACATGAATAAGAAGGGGATGCATGTTCTTGAGTCAAAGGGTATGCTTTCGGATTTGAAAAGTATGGATCGTGATTTATGTAAGCAAAGGAAGAAAGTGACATTTCTTGAGAAATCCGATGTTCATGACAAGAACAAGAAAGCCTTGGTTTTCAAGGAGAAGATGACAGACAGATATCAGTGTAAGGGGTTGAAGAATTCTAAATAGAGTAAGGTTGATATGGATAAGGGTTTGATCTAAAATGAGCTCGCGGGTAAAAGTGATCACTCACAAGTAAAACACAGAGACTGACGTCAGTTAGAAAACTGGTGTCAGCATCTGGTAGGGACCAACATCAGGTATGTGAAACCCAACATCGGTGACTCAAGATAGATAAACATTAGCGTTGGTTAGGGGGAACTGATGTTAGTGATAAGGCAGTCGCATGGAACTGATGTCGATTGGGTGTAGATTGAGATGTGACCAGCATCGATCACTGAGATGGATTTTGGGCAGATAACAAGCTATCAAGGAGTCTCAAGCACCCATATGGAGGACTAAAAAGGGTAAGTAAGCCTCAAATTTGTCATTTCCCTTTTTTACACTACTTTTTGCTCACTGATGGTAAAGAACCAGGAAGTTATTAAAGAAGCAGAGCAAGTAGATCTAGGAAATAGTGGGAGCTTGGCATGGATGAGAAATGTGATTCCTTAGAGAAGAACCAAATAGGAGTTTTTGGTGGAGTTGCCAGCTAGAAGAAAGCACTGAGAGATGAATGGATTTTCAAGGATAAAGAAGAGCAGGAATGGACACGTGAGATGGAAGGCCAGGGTATATGGTCTTGAGTAAGCTGCAGGACAATGGAGGTTTGACCATTGTGTTTTTCTTTACCAGGTTGGATAATATTAGCTACATTATCCTATTTTTGTATGTTGTACTTGTAATAGAGTCACATATGCAGGGAGTTGCTGAAATAAAGGTAAATTTAGTTCAGAGGTGTGTCATGAGGAATCTGGGAGTAGCAAGATTCTTTGGCATGAGTGTGTTCTAGGGACATGGAAGGTCACATGTTGATTTTTTTTCCAGATGATTGTGTGAAATTGGTTAGCATGCCAATGGTTGGACAGTTTTATGATTAGTGTTCTGATTCACATAATGAGGTTAAGTGCATGGTATGTACTAGACCTGATTTTCCCAAGCAGTGGGAGTTGCCAGCAAGTTTAGAGCCAATTCGAGAAAGAAGCACTGGAGGGAAGTTCAGTGGATTCTCAAGTATCTGAGAGGGACCAGTAGCAGGTGCACATGCTATGCAGGGTCAAGTTCTTTTCTACATGGGTTTGTATATGTGGATGTGGCAAGTGATTTGGATGACAGGAGGTGCACCACAGGATTTGTGGTGGTTGGTCTTCAAGAGTGATCTTGAAGAGGGATACAATGCCAAGAAATAAACTAGATGATGTACAAATATAGGTATAGTTACAGCTATTTATCTCCAAGTGGGAGATTGTTAGGTTGTGGATCTAAAAGCTTCAACTATTTGTAGACATGGAGGAGGTTGCTGAGTTCTAGAGAAACTGGCGTTGGTAGCAAAATAGACATTGGTAAGGGGTGAACAGAAAGGAAAATGACATTGGTAGGAGTCAATCGATGTCAGTCATCTCTAGGTAGATAGGGACTGACGTCGGTCGTCTGTGCAGTTCAAAAACTATTCATTGCATGAACAGTTAGTTTGTTGAACTGAGTGTTTGCATGTAAAGGCTATTTTGAGTCTTGAGCTATGTGTCTAAATTAAGAGTCTAAGTTAGGGTTTAGTTTGGGATCTATTTATAGACCCATTGGCATGTATTGTAATTATGAGCAAATAGAGGAAGGCAAGGTAGATCCTTCCAATTGTAAGAACAGGTTGATCTGTAGGTTGTTTCAAGATCAAGGAGAAGTTTTACATGGTAAGTATGATCATTTGAGTTTCATGTTGTTGCAAGTTCATGGGAGATCTAATTGAAGTACTTTGAGTACTTGTGTATTGGCAGGGTTATTACTGACTGGTTGGAGGTGAACACCAATTCTGTGTTTGAGTTGTGTGTTGGTACCATTTTTGGTAGGAGAGTGAACTCTTGATTGAGAATTACTGGGAGCCCTTGAGGTGTGGGAAGCCTCATAGAGGTGGAAGAAGAAGTGGCATCTTCTTTATTGTATTTTATTTCTGGATGAGTATTAATACAAGATTGTGTATTGTCTCTCATATTCTATGCTATTTGTGAATTCTAGTTACTTGTTCATTCTGGTATAATTCCGTGTTTAGTTGCTTATACAAGGTAATCATATTGTGCTCTTATTGAGGAGCAAGATCCTGACAAGTGGAATCATAGTTTGTTGTTCTTGGTTCTCCATCAATTGGTATCAGAGCTTTTGGTTGGGTTACTAACAGGTTGTATCAAATATGGTTAGTGTGTGTTGATTACAAGTTACTCACAGTGGTTTCTGTTTGAGTGGGAGTATAACAATGGCAGAAGAAAGTAAGCTACGAATGGAGAAGTTTAATGGCAAGAACTATCAATTATGGAGGATGCAGATTGAAGATTATCTGTATCAGAAAGATTTGTACTTACCGTTGGGTGGGGTTGCATGCAAGCCCCTGGATATGAAGAATGAAGAATGGGAGGTTCTTGATCGGAAGGCTCTGGGATCTATAAGGTTGAGCCTTGCATTGTCTGTGATTTATAACTTATCACAGGCTAAGACAACGGTAGAGTTGATGGAATCTTTGGCAAATTTATATGAAAAACCCTCAGCTTCGAATAAGGTATTTCTTATGAAGCAATTATTTAATTTGCAAATGTTGGAAGGTGGATCTATTCATAGTCATCTTAGTGATTTCCATGGTTTGGTAAACCAGTTAAATTCAGTCAATATTGTTTTTGATGATGAAATTAAGGCTCTCTTAATCTTATGCTCATTACCTGAAAGTTGGGAAAGTTTGGTAATGGCAGTTAGTAATACTACGTCTGCTTCAAAAATCTTAAAAGTGGATGATGTTGTGAGTGTAATCTTGAATGAATAAATTCTCAGGAAAAGTACAGGTGAATCATCAGAGAATGCTTTGAGTGTTGAAAGCAGGGGAAGGCAAAGAGAGAAGATCGAGCATGGGAGATCAAGGTCAAAGATAGGTAGGAAATCCAAGTCCAGGTATGGTAGAATAACCTGCTAGAAATGTGGAAAGCAAGGGCATCTAAAGAGAGATTGCTAGGTGAATGAAGATCAGCATGAAGGACATGAGGAAGGAGATGTTACAAATTTTGTTGCACAGGATGCTCTAGTATGTTCCTTAGATAAAGTAGAATCTTGGGTTTTAGATTCTGGTGCCTCTTTCCATGCATCCCCAAATAGGGAATTTTTCCATGAATATGTCCAGGGAGACTTTGGAGAAATTTATTTAGGGGATGGTAAGCCTTATCAAATGGTTGGCAAAGGGAAAGTGAAGCTGAAATTACAGATGGGCAACACATGGGTGTTGAAGCAGGTCATGCATATCCCAGTCCTAAAGTGGAATTTGATTTTTGTAAGAAATTTGGGTGATGAGGGTTGCACAGTAACTCTCACAGTGGACTCTTGGAAGGTTACCAAGGGTGCACTTGTTGTAGTAAGAGGTAAGAAAGTAGGTACGCTTTATCTATCTACTTGTATTACTGATTCTCCTTTTGGTTTATCTACTTTAGCTGTAGATTTGAAGATGTGGCTGAATAGGCTTGGTCATATGAATAAGAAGGGGATGCATGTTCTTGAGTCAAAGGGTATGCTTTCAGATTTGAAAAGCATGGATCATGATTTCTGTAAGCAAAGGAAGAAAGTGACATTTCTTGAGAAATTTGATGTTTATGACAAGAACAAGAAAGCCTTGATTTTCAAGGAGAAGATGATGAATAGAGATCAGCGTAAGGGGCTAAAGAATTCTGAGTAGAGCAAGGTTGATATGGACAAGGGTTTGATCCAAAAGGAGCTCGAAGGTAGAAGTCATCTCTCAGAAGTAAAACATAGAGATCGACGTCGGTTAGAAAACTGGCATCATCATCCAGGTAGGGACCGATGTCGGCTATGTGGAGCCCAACATTAGTGACTCAGGATAGATAAACACTGGCATTGGTCAGGGGGAACCGATGTTGGTGATGAGACAGTCGCATGGAACTGATGTCAGTTGGGTGCAGACTGAGATGTGACTGGTATTGGTCACTGAGACAAATTTTGGGTGGACAACAAGCTATCAAAGAGTCTCAAGTGCCCATATGGAGGACTGAAAAGGGTAAGTAAGCCTCAAATTCATCATTTCCCTTCTTTACACTACCTGTTGCTCATTGATGGTAAAGAACCAGGAAGTTATTAAAGAAGTAGAGCAAGTAGATCCAGGAAATAGTGGGAGCTTGGCATGGATGAGGAATGTGATTCCTTGGAGAAGAACCAAATGGGAGTTTTTGGTGGAGTTGCCAGCTAAAGAAAGCACTGAGAGATGAATGGATTTTCAAGGATAAAGAAGAGCGAGAATGGACATGTGAGATGGAAGGCTAGGGTATATGGTCTTGAGTAAGCTACAAGATAATGGAGGTTTGACCATTGTGTTTCTCTTTACCATGTTGGATAATATTAGCTACATTATCCTATTTCTATATGTTGTGCTTGTAGTAGAGTCACATATGCAGGGAGTCGCTAAACTAAAGGTAAAGTTAATTCAGAGGTGTGTCATGAGAAATCTGGGAGCAGCAAGATTCTTTGGCATGAGTGTGTTCTAGGGACATGGAAGGTCACAGGTTGATTTTGTCTCCATTTGATTGTGTGAAACCGGTTAGCATGCCGATGGTTGGAAAATTTTATGAACAGTGTTCTGATTCACATAATGAGGTTAAGTACATGGTATGTGCTAGACCTGAATTTTCCCAAGTAGTGGGAGTTGTCAGCAAGTTTGGAGCCAATCTAGGAAAGAAGCACTGGAGGGCAGTTCAGTGGATTCTCAGGTATCTGAGAGGGACCAGCAATAGGTGCACATGTTATGCAGGGTCAAGTTCTTTTCTACATGGGTTTGTAGATGTAGATGTGGTGAGTGATTTGGATGATAGGAGGTGCACCACAAGAGTTGTGGTGGTTGGTCTTCAAGAGTGATCTTGAAGAGGGATACAATGCCAGGAAACAAACTAGATGATGTATAGGTATAGGTACAGTTACAGCTATTTATCTCTAAGTGGGAGATTGTTAGGTTATGGAGCTAAAATCTTCAACTATTTGTAGACATGGAGGAGGTTGGTGAGTTCTAGAAAAACTGGCATTGGTAGTGAAACTGACGTCGGTAAGGGGTGAAAAAAAAGGAAACTGACATCGATAGGATTCAGTTGACATCAGTCATCTCTAGGCAGACAGGGATCGATGTCGATTGCCTATGCAGTTCCAGAACTATTCATTGCACGAACAGTTAGTTTGTTGAACTGAGTGTTTGCATGTAAAGGTTATTTTGAGTCTTGAGATGTGTGTCTAAATTAAGAGTCTAAGTTATGGTTTAGTTTGGGATCTATTTATAGACCCATTGGCATGTATTGTAATTATGAGCAAATAAAGGAAGGCAAGGTAGATCCTTCCAATTGTAAGAACAGGTTGATCTGCAGGTTGTTGCAAGATCAAGGAGAAGTTCTACATGGTAAATACAATCATTTGAGTTGTAGGTTGTTACAAGTTCGTGGGAGATCTACTTGAAGTACTTTGAGTACTTGAGTACTGACAGGGTTATTACTGACTGGTTGGAGGTGAACACCAATTCTGTGTTTGAGTTGTGTGTTGGGACCATTTTTGGTAAGAGAGTGAACTCTTGATTGAGAATTACTGGGAGCCCTTGAGGTGTGGGAAGCCTCACAGAGGTGGAAGAAGAAGTGGCATCTTCTTTATTGTATTTTCTTTCTGGATGAGTATTAATATAAGATTGTGTATTGTCTCTCATATTCTGTGATATTTGTGAATTCTAGCTACTTGTTCATTTTGGTATAATTTTGTGTTTAGTTCCTTATACAAGGTAATCATATTGTGCTCTTATTGAGGAGCAAGATCCTGACAAGTGGAATCTTAGTTTGTTGTTCTTGGTTCCCCATGATGTCTCCCCTATCATAAGTCTAAGTAATGCATGGATATCCTCTAATGTGACACCAACCTTTATGGTATCCCCATCCACCACCCATCTAAATGTGTTGGTTAAATGCTCCCAGGCTCTTAGGAATATGACCTTTAATATCAACATTTAATGGGATCTACCACATTTTCATGATGTCTCCTAAGATAAATGTAACCTATCTAGCTCTATCTACATTCGTCAAGAACTCAAATAGATTAGGTAGCCATGAAACATCAACTAATCACTAAAATATTTGGTGTCTACAAAATATCAAACACCAAAATATGTATTAGACCTCCATGTCATTTTTAACCAAAATACATTCTTTAAATTTCACAAAAATAAACTAATTTTCCTTAATTAATTTATTTGTTATCAAATTAACCTATTTTTCAACTAAACTAGCCCTTTCAGTATTAAGTGGGCCACCTTATGGCTTAACAGTAATATATCAACCACTTTCTTTCATTTCAATACTATATCAGCCACTTAAAAACAAACTAAGTCGGCCATATACTACTAAGTTGACCACTTTGGTCTTAACAAATCAAGTTAGCCCTCTTTTTCCTTTAGTAGTATTATATCGACCACTTATAAAACATACTAAGTTGGACATATAGTACTATGTCAATCCATTTCCTTAACCAACTAAGTTGGCCATGCCCTAGTAAGTCAACCCACTCAAATTTTTATCTTCTACCAACTAAGTCACTTGGTCAACCTTATTCTTTCTCAAGGATGACATTTTGACCAATTATCATAAATGTCTTAGGAATTTATTGCTCTGACCCCTTTTTATGCAGTACCTCATTTGACCCCTAATATCCCTAAAAAATTCTTAGGGTTCATTTCGGTGCCTATATTTTGCTTAACTATCAAATTTATATAAAACAATCAATTTCAAATTAAAATGCTTAAAAATTTGAAGTTTTTGGTTGCTTACCTGTGTTGCACTTGCTAAAGCCAATATACATCCTACCATCTAAATTATTATCTCATCACCATCCTGGCTCTCTAGGCTCTCACTAGGTCTCTCAGAGCTCTATTTTTATCAGAATAGTAAATATAAGCAAATGAATTCTTTATCACCCTATGTATATTTACTATTCAAAATTATTTACCTTTAAAAAATTTACCATCAAATTTCTTATTTTGATCATATATTTGTTTCTATTAACTCATTTTCTAAATCATAAAAAGTTATGAAATCTTGATGTCATAGAGAATCTTTCTAACTATTATATGCCCATGTAATTTTTTTGATATTTTGATATTTTTTTCTAATATCTATAGGATCGCTTAATGTTCTTCAAATTGGATGCCTGCACTTCTCTCACTATCCTTCTTTATGTACAATAATAAGGTAAGTAAATGTATATATTTTTTGATTCTATCCTTTCATTCAATACTAAGGTAAGTAAATGTATATTATTTTTAATTCTATCCTTTTATTTATCTTATTTACTCCTTACTACACTTTATTTAACATCAACATTATGGGTCATCATGTTTTTTTCCTAAAGCACCATCCCATGTTGCACCTACGTGACATGTGATGAGCTTCAAGTGGGGCATATGTATACATATAATATATTAGATTTTTTTTTATCAATTACTAACTCTCTTTATCATGTAGGAATCTATTGAGCCTCAATCTCTCTAAGTGTATTCCTTAAGGGGTGTAATGGGAAAGGGGTGGGAAGACCATTGGTGCTTCATGGGATTTTGGTCCCTTTTTCGCCTTGCTATCTACACACTTGTCTCCTAAAAACCATTCCCCTAAGCTTTTTCTCCTCTTTTACACACTCTTCTAGTGTTTTACCACCTAATTATCCCTTTTCATAACCTAAATCCCTCTTTGATAGTTTACATGACTATGTCAACTATGTTGACCTTGTAATCTTATTGATAAAACTTATTAAGGGTATAGATAAGCCCTTGGATAACCTAGTCCATGACCTTGTGAGTTTTTGTCAATTATGATACTAGGTCAATCGGGTTAACCTTGTTGGCCAAATTTTTAAAAATAATTTAGGGTTAGATCCACCTATATAAGCATAATTATTTAACAATTTCAAAGATAAGAGAAGAGAATAAGGATATATATTGCACATCTACTTATCCAACATTATACTTGAGGAACAAACTTATGGTTTCATACTTTCTTTGGAGATATAGATTTTGTCTTGTGGAGAAGTCTTTTGGATGCATTGATATGTTGTGTAGCCTAGAGATGATTTATCTTTTTCATCCTTACATAACATAACAACCTCTTGTAAAACACATTTTTCAAGGGAGAGATTGAGGCTCAATGGGTTTATCTTCAAAGGTAAGTATTCTTAATTTTGTTCTTGATTTGTTAGAGTAGATAGATATGCATTTGTACTTCTCTTCCATGCATTAGGATTTCATATACATTGATATATATATATATATATATATATATATATATATATATATATATATATATATATATATATATATATATATATATATATATATATAATATGCATGTTTGCTTTTAGTTTTTATTACCCCTACTTTGTGTGACAAGATTTGGTGAGAACTAGATTAGATTTTAATTTACTTATTAGTTTAGTGAATATGAAAACATAGGGCATAATTAGGGTTATTGCATAGTTTTTCTTGATTATAGGATTGAAACCCTCCCTAGTGATATTATTGTGATAAGATATCCCTTGGCTAGATTGATCATATCCATATTGGTTAAGATTTTGATTATATAATGTATCCCAAATTGGAAGTATAAGTAGGATCTATCTTCTCTGAGATAAGATTGATTTATAGATCTAATGTATTTATCATTACATACATCTTCTACTAAAGTTCTTTGCATGAATGGGTATATACCTAAATTTTCTTGACCTATCAATTCAATTAAAACTCTTGTTGAAGGAGATAGCTTGATAAGTAGAGTATTTGACATGGCCATGTTATTAAAATTGCATGCCAAGTTTAAATAGGTCTAGTATGTTATTTTCATATGTATGAAGTGGTTCTCCATGAGGTTTTTTATTATGAAAAGCATACGTGGATATCAAAACTAGAGCTTGAGGTTTACTAGAAGAGGTATGCTCATTGGTTTGCTTGTAGGGCATGTTTTAAGGTGCTCTAACTAGAATTGAAAAATTTTCATGGGGGAAGTCTACTAGAAACATATCCCCTACCTCTATGGATCTGATTAAGACTTTGTCCATGTTTATAATCAAGTGATGATCAGACATATATGGATTGTATGTTGATGGAATCATAATGTAGTATGGTTATTGTTGAGCTTGGTCTACAACTGAAGGTACGCTAACTAAGTACTATGTTGTTTGTTCTTGGTCCTACTTTGAGTATGGAGTCATGTTAACCAAATAGTGATCTAAAGGATATTAGATTTATTCCCTTGATTAATGGTTGTAAAGTGGATAAATATCTATCTCATAAACTACATCATCTCCATAGGGGTCTTAAACAAAGTCATCTTAAGTGACCACACTATCATATCCTAGATTTTACATGGATCCACTATTAGTATAGGAGACATATTCAAGTCAATGATGGATGTTTCATGAAAAGGATTAGAGTTATATAAAATTTTAAAATAATGTCTAAAGGATAATTGATTTTAATTTGGTCTACCTTGGTCTAAAAGTGGAGTTGTATCTCCAAAAGGTCTATGATAAAACTTGGTATAAAATAGTCTAATGTCTAATGTCTAATATAAAATGTCTCACATAAAAGGTCAAGTGGATGAAATAAAACTAAAATTATAAACTCTAGGTTTAAAGTGTTTAAAATAAGTCTAATCTAAGAAAATAAAAGTTGCTAAGTATTTTGGCAAAACAAGGCACAAAACCTAGGCTTAAAATAGACATATGTTAGGACTTTTGGAAAAGGCACAAAATCTAGACTTTAAACAAAATGATGTATGAGATTTTAATCTAACAAATTTAAAACACTTTGGTCTAAACTAGGCATTCTAATTTAAACATAAACTTGGTCAATCAACATAATACATGAAATAAAAGGCATATAGAAGATAATATTTTTCCTAAATCTAGGCATAAATAATAGTTCTCAAATTGAATAAAAAATTAACTTAAGTTACACAACTCAAAATAAAAAGATCGATGCCTAGATCAAAATTACACAAGGCATAGGTATAAATCAATTAATATTTACATTTTTACTTGTCAAATTTAATTTAAAACTCAACTTAGTAAACTAGGTTTCTCAAAACAAACAAGTTGGACAAAGATGAATGACATAATAGTACTAGGTAAAGATCCAAAAGGCACACATGGATTTGGTTTCAAAATTGGATTTTGGCATAATGAAAACAAGTCTATGAAATGAATCAAGTAGTGTAACAATGTTATCATGCTCTAAAGATATGATCAATGGTTTTTTTCAAGATTTAAAAGTAAAACATTTGGAAATAAATTGGGCAGCGTAATGACACCCTTTTCAATCAAATGAAAAACACACACAAAGGTTTATAAAAATACTAAGGCACAAGTATGGTGTCAAATGGGCAGCATAAAACTTCCTAAAATAAAGGAGTGATGTATGAATAAGACTCATTTTGATGTGGTATAAAAAAATAAAATAGATAGTTTAACAAAAAAACAAAAAAACATAAAATGACACAAACACCTAGGTGTAATGTTCTAAATCCTAAAACTAACAAGATTGCATAACCCTATAAAATTCCATCAATATACTCACTCTTTGAAGAATTTTAAGTGTTAATTCAAAAATAAAAGTACATGAAAAGTAGGGTTTTTAGTCCCCCTCTTCTCCCAAGAGTTTATACTATGACATGGAAGTTTAGGATACTCACCCTGCATCAACAATATGTTTGTGGAAAGTGGGGTTATTTTAAACTATTAATTTTTTCATGTTTTTATATGGTCTCAAATATGGATAATACTAGAGATGTAATCATATCAATTAGATCCACATCAACTAGTTTGTTGTGAAAGCTATTATTCTTTTCATAACCACTACATTTGTCACTTACTCAGTGTAGTATGATGTCTGAGTTATCCCTATAGTTTGAGATGGAGAACCACTAACAAATCTTACTTTAATTAATCAAAACAAGCATCCCAATGAGTCACCCTTGATTTATACACCCTAACATGGAGTGGGATTGAAATGATGCTATGAGACGAATTATTAGTTCAACATTTCTCTAAAGAACCTATGAGGAGATGATAAAATATTGCTCATAATCCAAAATTCATGAAAAATAAAGACAAGTAGAAAGACTTTAGGGTTGTGTTTATATCACCTAGACCATAAAAATTTGGGGAGGGCTTTAACAATGTTCTTTTTATGCTTTGGAATATATCAACCTAGACAAATAATGAGTGATTTTGGTTACCTGAGTTCCCTAAAGGGGACTGGAGGAGAGCATACATGCATCAATCATTTTGTTAAAAATAAACAAATAAACAATAAAAATTAAACTCTTAAGAGTTTTTATCTAGTGTGAGATTTCATTTTAGTCACCAAAATGAAGTGTGTAGTGAAATTTTGAGTCCTTTGGCATTAGTTGAAAATTTTTGTAAAAATTTAAAAATATCTAAGGCATGAAAATAGATAAGTTTATTTTAAACACTAAAGACAAAGTATGAAAAATTTAATCATGTTAAAACTTGACCTTTTTCACTTTAGGGCCTTTAATTATTAGAGGGGTTTTACCTACTTAGAAGCCCAAAAGTGAGTGATAAAATAATATTTTAGATTTTGCTCTTGGGTTCTTTGTTTTTCTATCTCAAAGATTAACATCAATCCATACAGGGATCAATGTCAGTCTACAGGGATCAACATCAATCAGTCCAAAGGGGTTGATGTTGATCGACATAGATCAATGTTGATTTCTTGCAAAACATAGAAAATATAATGTGGTTTTTCACAAAAAATATTGTTAGCCAAATGAGATTAAAACCAACAAATAACACTAGATCATATAGACAAATAGTCAATCAAATAATATTAAAGATTTTAGATATAAAACAAAAACCAAAAAACTAAAGAAAAACTCATTCATCACATTTATACCATGCTCTATTACTCACGCAAGGGTCAATGTTAGTTCTATCAGGATCGATGTCAATCTTAGAGAATCAACATCGATCTCTATATAACTTATGTGTTGCTAAAAAATAGAATATGTGAAAAACAAATTTAAAAGTCAATTTTTGAAGATTATCAATAATTCATTAGAATAAATAAGAGCTACATATTAATATCTTTGGTTGTATGGGATGATTGATGTCCCACTAGGCATGCCATTTGTGATCATAGGAATCCAAGAAGGGAGGTTAGTATAGTGTTAGTTCAAATAATAAAAAAACTCAAACAAATACACTATTCTTAGCCTAAATACTAGGGAGAGCTTAATAATAAATGATGAATGAAAGAAAAATCAAAAAAATAAAAGATAATGACTCTTTTACCTTCCTTGGGAACTCCAAATTCTTTATTGAGTGGCTTGCTTGACTTTTGCATCAAGAAGTCTTTGGCAAATGAAGCTTGTTGTCTCCTTCTCTCCTTGAAACCATGGCTTTGATGTGACTTATGATTTCTTTGGCTCAAGATTTTGGAATTATAACACTATTGCAAAATATTATCTCTATCCAAATTATCATTATAACTTTAGCTTAGGAGAGCTTAGAAATGAAGAGATATGGCCTTGTATATATATCCATATGAATTAACTCTCACCCAAGGTGAGTTAGGGTAGAGTTAAAGCTTAGAATATATTTAAAATAAACCTAAATAAGTCAAATATAACTCCTATAGATTTAATATTTTTCAAGTAATTATGATTTAAAATTACTAGGCATGGCTCTTAACATTAAATATTTTAGGATATTTTCAAAGAGATTGACAACTCATAAAGACTAGGATATTTTAAATTTTTGAATTTATTTTTTTAGTTATTCATTAATTGTAAATAGATAATTCAATTAGGCATTTAATTTTGTTTAACTTTTTAATTTATTTAGATTAGATTTTTATCTCTTTCAATATTTTATTTAAGTGTGCAAGTTCCCCCAATTAATAGGTCCATAGGCCAAATTGATAGTTGTGATACTGTAGGGTGATTAGGGATGAATATGTGAGAGGTTATTATTTCATATGATGGAATACCCCAATTAGGGATGTCTCAACATTATTTCTAACTTTTATGAATGATGCATAGGTAAATTTGGGGTGTTTAATGAATCTTAGGCTTAATTTATAATGGCTGGTAGGAATCAGTTTGAAGTCTGGTTTATAGCCAGTTGTGGCACTATTTTAGATGTCTATAGTATCCATACTTTCTTTGGAGATGGTATAACTATAATTTATTTATTATTATATTTATAACTTTGATATTTAAGTAACCATCATGAAATGTGTAATTTTATGGTGTGATTAACAATGTCAAAATATTCCCCCACCTATTGTAACCATATCCCAATGTAACTATTTCTTTTGTAATATCCTCATAGACATGCAATATTGTATCTATTGTATTGGGACCTAAAGAAATTGGAATAGTAATGTGACCTATGGCATCCCCAAATGAATGTCTCAAATCAAGTTCATTATATCCCAAGCTTTTAATAAATCTCATTATATTTATGTAATACCCTACCCTGACTCAGTAATGCCTCCTCATTGACACAATGTGATTATGACTTCAATGTGCCATGATGTGTCCTTTCATAGGTTATTGGTATGACATTATTTATGAATTTATGTGTTTTAACCTTAGTGGTTTCTTGATAGGTAAGTTACATGGAAGGTACCTCTCATTATACTTGTCGATAAACTATTACCTATTGTTGATGTCAAGCGTGATTGTATTTGTAAGTCTTTACTTGTTATTAGGAAGTTATAAATTAATCCCCTTATGAGTATGTATTATATTATTAAATTATTTAAAATTCACTATTGTATGATGAACAATGGATTGTAGTGTTAGAATAAAGCTGTTGATCAAATGTATATTAACTATCATAACGTTAAATCTTATCACACCTTATATTTCATGAAAATTAAATTTTGTTCCAAATGTTTCAAGCTTAGTAGAGTATCTGCATGACACGAGATCCTAGTTGAGAGATGAAATTAAGATAATTGGTCTCTATATCTTGGTGTGAGGTATTATGGTAATGATCTCCCATATTAAACTAATAACTAGAGAACGCCATAAATTATTCTTTGATTTCTTGTGGACTCATACAATTAATGGAAATTTATACTAGGAGGTGTTTAATTTTTTTTTATGAGATTAATCTATCCAAATATAAAATTTGATAACTTTAAAAAAAAATTAAGAAATGGATTGGATATATGTCAAAGGTGGGCTAAATTGAAACCACTTTATTTAGCATAATAATGAAATTATTTTTCATGTTCCTTACAACCATAATATTTATTTCCTAATTTATAACTCATTACATTTTGTATTATAAAAAGATCTAAGACCCTCAATTATGATGGATGGATCTCTTTCATTAAATAAAGGTTTTCTTTTCTTGTAAGTTATGAAAGGTGTTAAGGGAGAGGATATTGGGATGACATGATGGTAGTTGGATGTCATCTTGGACTGTAATAAAAATGAATAAAAAATTAAAAGGAACTCCTACCATTGATTTGGTACATAGCCCACTTGGGTTATTTTAATAAAATATATGATAAAAATATTCACTCACCTTGTATTTAAATTATGCCATCATACTGGGTGGTAAGGAAAATAGATAAGACCAATCTAAATTCTGATAATAATGTAGCCATATTTAGAGGTAGTGGGTGGAGTAGAAATTGGAGGATAAACTAGAAGGAAGGTGAATAAGGAAGAAGGAAGAAGACTACCATTTTATTTTTTAGGATAGTTGAAATCTATTATTTTCCTTCCTTCCATGTTATTCTAGTAGCTAAAAGTTATTAGTTCAAATATATAGATAAAATGGGTATGTTTATTATATTATTGTTGAAGTGAAAAAGGAAATATACCATTGAAATGTGTGTGATAATGGTATTACACTAGAAAAAAATCCCTGATATTGTATCTAATAACTATAAGAACTATGTGATAGTTTGATACTTTATTTTATTTTTGTTGAGGGGCATAAAGGAGTTAGTATCCTTAATCCATTATCTAATTTATTTGATATTTAGGGCATTATTTTTAGAATTTATTCTGATAAAATGATTTTTTTATATTCCTTTTGGAACTGCACTTTGAGTTTGAGTTAGTTTTGGCATTATATGTCACCATTATAAACACTGAACTACATTAGCATCAACCCCCCAATCAGGTGTAGAAGGGCTTGGATATAAACCAAATATATTTATGTTGTGCAAAGGTGAAAGGTTAAATTAAGTGTGGCATGATTGTTTTATTTTGATCTACTATTACTTCATCCTTTCCTTCATATTAATTTATGTTGAAGTCTTATATGCAACACATTTTTCCTTCCACCAGTAGGATGTAGATGACAAAAAACATTTTAGCTACCAACTGCTTATAAAACAAATTTACCATAGTAATGGCCATCTTTTTACTAAGTTGAATATATAGACTAGACACTTGGTGATGTTACTACTTTAATAGTCTCTTGGATGATGCCTTGTCTAATTAAGGTATGACAAATATTGATCTTACTAAGTTGTGGAGTCAATATACTGCATGTAGTGCTTAGGGTGCTTAGCTTATAAAATGTAGGTGCCTTAGTTGTAGTGTCAGTTAATAGCCATCAAATTTAATCTAAACAACTATCTTTCCTTGAAATGTGGCTTGAACCAATAACAACACAATCATTTGTGCCTTATTATTTTTCCAACTCTTTCAAATAAATACATGTGTAATTGTTTACATCCTTGTGGGCCACAGAAATGTGGTAGACCCTTTTTAGAGTGGTACACTGAAACCAGTTTCAATTTTATTTTTATCTAGTTAAATCAGTTTTGTGTTGGTGGCACCAAATGATTTATGAGAATATTTATCATGATAATTTCAATTTATATTTGATTTGGTAATTTGGTAGAATTTTACCATGGAAAATGATATGTTCTTCTTGGTTTAACTGTTAACCATTCCTTATTCCTAGATAAAAGTTATCTACTATTGAGAAAATCATGATATTGTGAATTATTAAATCATTATAAAAGTCCTTTCTTAATTGGTATTATTATTTACTTATCTATAATGAAGAGTCTTATATGAATATATTATAGGAATTCATATTGGAATTTTTACCTTCCTTGACTTCGCTTACGCTATCAAGATATTAATAAAAAATTAGGACTTATGTCCTTCCCCCCCACCCCATGCAAATGTTAGATAGGATAAGAGTTTAATGAATTACTTAAAATAATTATTAGTTATTTTATTTTACATTTCCTATATTTTTCAGACTCAATGTAGTCATAGATATTACTTAATACTTGAAAGACATGAGAAACTTCATTTTTATATTTATATATAACTATATAAATTTTAAGATTACCATTATTATTTTGATTTGGAGTAATGAAACTATCTTCAAGTTGTTATAATATTATATATTGATAGTAATAAAGTTTGTTCATTATAAAACTAGGTTTATATAACTATAGTAAGACAATATAAATACCTCATTGAAAGAGTATCTTAATTAAGATGTTTTATTTTGTTTGAATAACTTGTTGGATGGTAAATTAGTAGGGTTCACTTTCCATCTTAGGTTGACACACTTATTGATTGTGTAGGTACCACAGTAGATAACAGAAAATTAATAAATTATATACTGAGTTAATATGCTATTAAAAAATGTTAGGATATGAAGACTGATTATTCATATCGTACTATAAATAGAATGAAATGTTTTGTCTTCTTTGATAATGATTGAAATTATGTTTATTGCTTGTAAAAAATCATATATCTATTTTGATGGTTACCTAAATATTATATAATTACTTTTCCTAATCTAATTTTGGGTGCATTAGTATCTTTAACTTTGGGAATTTGGTAATTAGGAGCCTAGTTAACCATTATATAATGAAAGCTTCATGGACTAACATAAGTTGTTTGATTAAATTAATTTAACATGTGAATCAATTATCCCTTAGAGAAATGATGTAATTGTGTGATAAGAATAACTATCGAGACATCTTGAAGAAAAATTAGATTAATAATTATTTGAGCTAGATGAATAAATGAATTGGAAAATAATCACACTTTGTAAAAATTTATGTAATCTTATTTATAGTAGGTGTATAATCTTAGAGAATTGGTTTAAATAAAACTCTTGATTTAAATTGAGTAAAATTTATTACAAAGTAATGTAATGAATAAGATTTTACAAATGAATTAGTAATTCAATCCTCTTAAAAAGCTATTGGAATTATTGTGAATTTAGATTTCAAAAGTCAAGTAATCCCCCTACCAATTTAAACTTAGAATTAGACTTATTTGTGTTTTGTTGAACTTATAAAAATAGAGTTAACTTGATGGTGGCTTGGGTAATGTTAATATATAATAACATTAATCATTTCTAGATTTAATAAACTTGAAAATATAAATTTAGTAATGAAAATGGGTAATTTTTTTACTTTATTGAATCTAATAAATTCATTTTAGAATCCACCTTTTAAGAATAGCAAACCTTACTTAAAAATGAGATAAAATATTGAAACCAATTCTTGATGGATATGAGAATTATTAAGTGAATTAAATAAAATTTTAATTCCTTTCAGAGCCTTGATGGAAATGTGCTTTTGAAAGGCTATTGCACTTAAACTTCTGTTGAATCTAGAATTTCATTTGTGAAGTCATTTTAAATTGAAGTTGGTAAAGTTAGTTAGAAGAGTCTTTAGGTTAAACTAGAGGTTAATGTTGATCTAGTTTACCTTTAAATTTATATATAAGATTTATTTTAATAATATAGAATGCTTTTAATATTTTTAGTGGACCATTTCTAAACCTAATTTATTCAATAAATTTGCTTGTAGAACAAAATTTTGTGTTAAATCCCTTTTGAATGCTGAGTTATTTTAGTGTTTAAATCATTAGAGTTCATTTATTTAAGTTTATAATGCTAGAATATATCTAATATAAATATAATAACTTTTAGAAACACTTTTTTATCTTGTGGGGGTATTTTTACCATTACCATTTTTTGGTGATTTAACAAAATTTGGATTTGTCAGCAAAGTGAGCTTGGCAACTCTGCATGCATCAAAGTTGGATAATTCCACTTCAACTTAGATGGTTAACCTTTATCAGTGTATTATTGGGTATTACAGTGTTTAGAATAGAGGTTGGATAATTTAGGAGGTTGTTTGCTTATGTAGTTTTATTTCATGCATTAGTTTGGATGTGTCAAAGATGAACTATTTACTTATGTGGAATTAGCATTGCTCAAGAGAAAAAAATAAAATAAAAATTGTAATGTTTTTATGGGTTTTAGTTGGGTAAAATTTTGGCCTTTATAATTTTTATTACATTATTCTTGATTAACAATAATACCTTCTCTAGGTTCATCTCTAATGAAGGATCAAAGGACCATTGGTTCCTTAGGAGGAATGTCCCAGGAAACATTAGTCTTCTTAAAATGTGATTTAGAATAATATCTTATCTTAGTACTATTATCTTTACGAGACCAATGGACCATGGTATCCTTTGTAGGAATGACTTAGGAAATATCAATATTCATTAGAGAATGAGTAGTAAAAGATGGATAAGGGTATATTTGTGATCTAATGTCTACTCATTCAAATGTGACAACTCATTCATCCATAATGTGTTTAATGTTTTTTCATAATACATAAAAATTATGATCATTATTCCCATTAGTATGATGATAATTACAAAATGGTCTAGTTTTCACTCATTCCAAACAATGAGAAGGATGATGATAATTAGGTGGAAAATAAATCATTCTCTTATCCACTAAAGTATATAAAATTGTTCCTAGTTTATCTTTGAATCTATCAAACTTAGTTGGTTGATTCCTCTTTGGATTATGTGCCTTGAACCCATTCATTATACATATGTTATTTTGGTTATTACCTTTTATAGAGGACCTTAATTGGAATTGTTACTTTAGGAGAAAATCCATCATGTTTTACTTATTTATTTGTAACTTCTTTCTTGGGTGAGGAAGGTCTAGATTCATTTGCTTTAGTAACCTTATGTGTTTTTAAATTGAGTTCACATACATAATTAAAAATGTCTAAGCACATATTCTTGAAAGCAGTGTAAAGATTATGCATTACTCATTCTTTAAGCCAAGAATGAAGATGTTTTATCAAAATTGGGATAGATAGTTATTAAATCCTAATTATGAAAAACATCTACGTAAAATCAGAATGTATAAAATAAACATAAATTAAGCATTTATAATTTGGATCTTGATAAATATAGAAATATGCTAAAAAAGAAAGTACCAAAGGGAAATAACTTAGCTACAAATATAACATGCAAGATTGTGATTGTGACTTTGAAATTGAGTGTGGCTCTGAGAGGTCATTGTGAATTAGGAATAGGAATTTTAATCCTCCTAGGACAAGGCCATGTTATTTATATGAGGCTAACCTAAGTTGGTGTCTATAGAGTGCACTATAGTCTAGAAGGGTTTTAGTTATCTATGTTAAAATGGGTATATGTGCCTTCACTTACAAGTCTTGTGTGTGTGATCAGATCTATGTGATTTGATGTGGAAGTTATTATTTACCTTCTTATTTACTTAGAACCCTAACTCAATAGATTATGAATAATAAATGAAATAAACATGAAAAAGGGGTTAGTATATGAATTTGTGCTTGAAATCAACACCCCCTGTATTGAACATTATCTATATACCAATACTCCAAAGAGGAAATAAAATTCATGTAGTTATCCCAAGTTACAATTGTGTGTGTTAAATACTAGTGTAATTCTAGATGTTGGTGCAATATTAGTGTAATTATGAACCACAAAAATGACTTGTAACCTTTGAGGTGTATATAAACTTATCTCAGGTCTACTAGGGTTGTGTGGAATCAAAATTAGATAGAATATATGATTTCCTTTTAATGTGCAGTTATATCTTTTATTGATTTTTAATCATGTGAGCCTCTATTGAGAAAATGGTTAGAAAATTTTGATTTATAGGGATATTTTGGGAAATTCCATAGATGGGACTTGCAAAACATGTGAGGTGACCCATTAAGTGAATTTTAATTTGACCAAACAATCATTATTTTGTAGGAAGATGCGACTGATATATTGAGACACTATCATTGAATGAGATAGTCTTGAAGGAGAAATCATGTCTAAGGAGTAGAGAGAACTAAACTAGAATTATGGATTAGTTTGATAGTGAGTTTAGGATGCTTAGACTTGTGAATAGGAATAATCAAAATTTGATTTTTTTGGAGATAGGGATCATCCACATAGAAATGGAGGAATAATGGATTAGAGTTGTGGAATTAATCATAAACTAATTATATAAAAGGATTGATAAAAATGCATTTTAAAAAAAATAAATGTTAATTTTAGTGACTAAATTTTCCTCCTTTTATTCTAGTAATGCAATAAATTGAAAGTACTAGAGTAAAAATAAAGAGTTCTCCTTGAACATACCTATGAATAATAGTATTAAATGTAGGCCACATACTAAATAATGATTCATGAAAACTTACAATGAAACATGTATAAATTAGTCCTTACTTAAGATGGAAATATGAAAAAAAAGATAATAAAATCATTTATAAAAATAAAAAGGAATGGATACACATGTTTGGGTATGTAAACTATTGTGTTTTTTGGTATAAAATTGGTGATTAGAGAGGATAAGACCATTGGAGATTTATGTGTTGAAAATTTTGGATTGGACGGTGCATGCCCTAATATTAATTCTAAGGAAAGTGTGATTAAGAACTCAAGGTGTGCTTGACTCTATCATTGTATGCCCAAGGTAGTAGAGTCACTTGGAATTTATAAATTCAAATAGATTATTTTGGTGTAAAATTGAAGTAAAAAGTTAATCAACTACTACAAATATAATTCATTTCTAGTGCATAACTGGTAAAAAATTGGTGTAAAGTAGTGTGATATGAGTTTAGTGTATACAACATAGATAATAACATAGATTTCCATTTCAAATGTGGAAACTATTGAAAAAATTAATGTTGAGGTAGCCATATGTCATGCACATGCCACTAATTTGATATCTAGGTGTAGATAGACTCTAAAATTGAGTAATATCAGATGATTTTATGATGAAAAAACATGTGATAACATGTAACATATGACACACATGATTACCCAAATTTGAAAAAAATATAAGACAAACATGAGTATACAACTATAAATTATTTCTGAGTAATGTTGAAACTAATCCGTAGACTAAGTAAAAATATGAGAATTTTGGAAAATACTATTTTTAACTATTGGGATGATAATGCACTATTATATATTGAATAAACTTCTGCCCTTATCCAAATTGAGTGATATTATATTAAATTTATTTATGGAAAAAATATGGGTATGAATTGTGATAAACTAATCATTGTTTTAAAAATTTTCTATCTATGTGCTAGGTTGTTACAACTTAGTCTCTAAGACAAACCACTATGTATGCCCCATATTTTGAGGTGAGTTGTGAAATAAATTATCTATAAATAAGAAAGTTATGTGAATGATGTTATATAAAATATTTAAATCTGAGTAATAATGATAACATTGGAAATCATGGCATCATTATAGATAAAACTAAGCAATATAGTAATGTAATATGCATGTAGAACCAATAATAAATAGTGTCATATATAGATGGATGTTAGAAATGATACACATAATGAATAATGATTACATACTAAGTAATTAAAATTGATATATAGAAACTCAAGAAGGATGCATGATATTCATCATGATAATAAAAATTGGGAATATGCATGATGTCCATCATTGCATTAAAAAACTAAGAAGATAATATTCATGACCATGACACACAAACAAAAAGTATATAAAAAGTCACACAATAAATGAAAAAATAAGACCAAGGGGCTACATACATGGGACATGTTAAAATTTCACTCACACATATAGAAGATACACAATACAACTTAGAGCTACAAATAAGGACATGCTTAAATTTCCATAATCTTGTTTAACCTTAAATTGGATTGTAGAATCCTACTTTGGTAGATAGGGTTAAGGATATAGGATTGATAGCGCACAAGGGTAAATATAATATCTACAACCAGCCAATTAATGTGCTAAACTTATATCTACCATATGTTGAATTTATAAAATTAAGATAGGATATTAATGGAAAGTATAACCATACTAGATACAAAAATAACATAAAATAAAGTAATTATCTAGTTTTGATATTAATGTAGGTTTAGATATGGTGCAAGTATAAATCAAGTGGAAAGATAGTTGTAGAATAGTCATCAGATTCTAGATTTGGTGCCTCTAGATCTATAGACAGTTATATTAGCTTGGAATAGTTATGTTGATGCTAATGTCTATATTCTATACAAATATCTAGTATAAAATATCAACTAAAATAGGATGTGACCACCTAGATGCTTCTAGGTTTGGATTTGCCTTTACTCTGGTGCATTTAGATTTGGGTCATGGACTATTGCTCCTAGTGAAATGGAAAAACCCTACCTTTCCATTTTCAATATGACCTTAGGGAAAAATAGGTTTGTGGGAACATGGTGTCAAGTTGACCCATACTGAACCTATTGTCAAAGGATGCTACCTACATAACCAATACTCTAGAAGATGGCTTAAGACTCATGTAGTTCTTCCCTATGTATTGGATTATGTGTGAATTGTATAATGTGTGTAAATTAATTAAAATAATTAAATATATTTTAACTTAACAAATATGACCTTATGACTTCTCTTTTAGTACTTCAAACATGTAGCTAGGTTATTCCTTTGACTAATATTAGAATATGTTAGAATAATAAATATTTTAGTAACTTGAATGATTCTTTATTACTATTTATTGAGCATGATAATAGATATCTTATGTTTGCATTGATGTCAAAGAGAGCATGTGGTACTAGTACATAAATGATAAATAAGTTGTGTTTGATAGCTTGGAGAGATATGACACATGTGCAGGTCTATAAGGACAAAGAAGAAGTTATGAGGCATCCATATATATCTTGATGAAGTTTTGGTGTATCATTTTATCATTCAAAAATATAAACATGCATATTCTATTTTAAGATAAGCCAAACCATCATTGCATGTCATGCAGATATAAATGAACCAACAAGTTTGTACATCTAGTGTAGGTACTCAAAAAGTCAACAATGGTCAAAGGTTTTCATGGGGATGTATTTAGTGCCAAGAAGGTACCCTAAATATTTAGACACTTGAAGTGTTTTATATCTCAAGTTATAAACCTTAAAATTTTATATTGTAGACTTTGATGTGCCATAGATCATCAAGTTTAACTACATTGAAGTCTAGGGTTAAATAGTTAAGATAAATCTAACAGTGAGTGTTTAATTGGGTAATGAAGACCTATGGTAAGCACAAAACCTATTAAATAGAGATTAACAGTGAGTGTGTGATCATGAAAATTATTATCCAATAGAACATATTGATTCAATAATTCAACATGATGCTTATAATGCACATAGGGCTGCTAAGTGGTGGAAGTTCATTAGAGATTGACTGTAGGGTACATAGAGGGCATATGGGCCTACCAAGTGGCTTAATATCAGAAGTGAAGATCTAAGTTCAATAGTGAGTGATTCAAGGTAAATAATAATATAATCCTAAGGAGATTAATTAAGTGTGTTTGAGAAAGTTTTACAAGGACATGAGATGAAGAGATGTGTCTGCAATATTTACATTTATTAGTGACCGTTGGTATTTGAAATTAATAAAGGAAAAACTAGTGATGCAGTATTTTACTAATATATTTTGATCTAAGATGAATTTATTTATGGTGTAAAAATAAAAGTTGAAGAGGACCTCAAGGTTCATACATATAAGTGAGTTATAAGGTTTGAATGTTCATATAATTGTATATATTGAGCTCTAAAGTTGACTATGTGTTTGACCATGTTATGTAAGTGACTAGAGAAAGATATTTGAGTTGTTCTTGATAGTATTTTTATGTTTAAATATGAAAGATATATTAAAGAGTGTTATAAAATACATGAGGACCCTATGTGTGAATTTTTAATATTTGAACAATATATCTTCAGTGTAAACAATTGCTTAGAATTTGACTATGTTTATTGAATACACTAGCAGTTTGAGTGATCACTTTACAGAAGTGAGTTGAAGGTGTTATGAGAAGAATTGAAGAAGAAAATGAGTATGGATATTTTATAAAAGTCCCTAATTATTATGAGAAAGTATTGGATGTCAAGATATGCCCTTAATTATATATGGAGAGTCAAAATAGCATAATGGTATTTTGACTGTGTGTGACCAACCTGAGTGGTCATATTAAGAGAGTTTTTTTTAGTGCTTAGAGCTTGTGTTGATGTGTATAAATCACATGGAGGTGTTGAAAATGTCATAAAGGGTTCACCCATGTGATATAATCTTATGTTTATGTGAAATACTTGATCAAATTTTTCAAAAGTTTAAGACTATTTTCTATGTGTGAAGGCCTAAAGAGTGAGGAGATCTAATTGGTAGGTTTAAGTGTTGAGTTGGTGTTATAGGTGGCATGGAACCATATGAAATTTATCAAGTTGATATTGGAGATAAGTTTTATATGTTTGAATCATTGGTAAAATTAATTTGGTCTAAGTAGTCTCACATGTAACATGTGAGTATGAAGGCCTAATTGTTTTAGGTCTCACCAAGACCGAATGGTGGTTTGGGGCTGATGATGTATTGGCCAACCTAAGAAGTGTGTGGTTATTACATGTAAAATTTATGAGGACCTATTTAAAAGGTATAATAAATATGGTAAGCATATTTTCTGACCAAGATGGGTTATACCAAGAGAGTGGTATAAATATAAGGCATTGTTGGCCTATTTGTTCTAGTTGAGCAAGTGTGGATTCAAGCGAAGGAAAGAAAATTTGAAAGAGAAGGTAAAAATAATTAAGGACATATAAAGAGTGAAGAGGATCAATAATTATTGTTTGATTAAATTTATGCAAGAGGATACCCAACTTATTGGATATAATAAGTTTATAAGAGGTAATTTGAGCGAGTTAGTCCTAGAGTCATCTTGAGAGAGATTTGAGGTGAAGAGTGCAGATAAATGTGGTCATCATCAGTTTAATATCAAAAACATGTATTTAATATGATCTATTCAAGGTAGCTGAGTGGGTGCTTAGTTGTCTAGGGGGTTGGCTCCTCCTTACAATATACAACTTGTTAAAGGTCTAGTTATTGTGGGTGCTCAACTAGACAGGGGTAGTAGCTCCTTATGGGATTGGTGTCTCACTAAACTAAGGGGTGGGTGTTATTTGATCATTTGTTACTAGTATAAATTTTGGATCTTATTATTATAATAATGTAGTCTATCTTATAGAGTTTAGTTGGGTTTATCCCCCAAGATGGTTTCCCACATATATCATGTGTTTTGTGCTTGATCTTGTTTTGTCTTTCATGTTCATTATTTTGGATGATGTGTATGATTCATAATTATATGTGTTGAATAGCTAAGGGTTTAAAGGGTTTGGAATTTTATTAAATATCTAGCATCAGTAATTCACCCCCCTCTCAATGATTGTACCTCTAACAATTAATATCAGATCAAGATATATTGTGCAAGTTTAACCACTTGAAGGTGATCCAAGGTACAAAGATGGCTAAGAAATTGAGGAAATAAAATACTAAGTTGAGATTAATGGTCAAAAGTATTAAATAAAAAATTAGTCATATTGATACTAGGAAGAGTAATTCTTATTCTAAGGATGATAAACATGAGATGAGGCTTGAGAAGCTTAAAAAATAGGTCATAAAACATAGAGAAAAAATAAGTCATCTTCAAACCAAGTTTAAGAGATTAAGTGAAATAGTCAATGAAGACAATTTGACCATGCAAGATATTAAGGATCAATTAAGTATTATAAAGACTAATTTGAGTTTAAAAGATGAAGAATGTAGGCATCTCAAAATTTAGTTAGAAGAGACAAATAAAAGTTTAGTTTAAAGCAAGGTGAACATGATGAGTTGAAGTTAAATCTTGATTATATAAAGATTATCAAAGATCAAGCATGTAGATTGAAGGATGACATGACTAAAAAATCTAAGAGGGATAAGGAGACCATCTAAGATATCAAAATTTAGTTAAAGGCTACAAGTTCAAGTATGAGAGATAAATATGATGAGAGTATTCAATTGAAAAACAAGATAGATTAATCAAAGGATGAGCATGATCAATTTTTTGTCAAGGCAAACAAGGTTGAGAAAGAGAAAGAGAGGATATCTTAATATAATAAGGATACAAGTACCAAGTGTAACATGAGAAGACCTATCAAGCAACCAAATTCTATAAGTTATGTAAATTCATTTCATGGTCACTAATTTGCATGTAAGTTTTTTGGTTATAAGGAAAGTAATTGTAGAAAGAAGAGTATCTAGTTAGCTAGAGGTATGAATAATGTAGTCTACTATAATTGTCATGACATGGGAAATGTTGCTATATTTCCCCCAAAAATGCATGAAAAAAGACTAACCTAGGTATGGAGACTTAAGACAATCAAGCTTGAGCATAATGAACCTAAAAGATTAGATGTTATTTATTTTGGTTGTCATCAAGTTGGTCATATTACAAGGTATTGTGTAAGCAAGTTCTCAAGTCATAAGAAGGTGCATGGACATTTTAGTGAGCTCAAGAAAGGTCAATCCTTGGTATAGAATCTTAAGGAACTAGATACCAAGAAAATTAATTTAGTTGAACTGAAAGATCAAGTGGGCTACCTACTAAAGCAAAAGAGGAATTAGATATGAAGAAGGTTCAAAAATGCCAAGAGAATGTATCATTTATCTATATAGAAAAGGAGAATCAAAAGTCTATTCAATTCAAGCTCAAAGAAAAGACCAAAATTATAATTGAGGCTAGTTATGAGGTATGTATGGATCCAAAAAAACATCCTACTATTGTTAAACAAATTTGATGCAAAGAACATCAGTTATCAATGCCCATTGATGAGGTTCTTTCTTCATTTGAAAAGGTATGTCATGAATCTTTGTTATTTTCATATGTTTTCAATCCAATATTAAAAGAAAAGGATAATATTATAGTGGATGATCATATTGCTTCTCTTCAGTATAAGAAAAATAAGAAGAACTATCAATTTAAGATGACCAAGGAGGAGAAAGAATATGATGAATTATGGGAAACTCCTATTTTCACATTATTTTAGGACATTGTGGGTTAGGGTGTCTCTATCTAGGCTTCAAGGAGACACTTTATAGCAAGATGAAGCATGGTGGATTCTATTTGGGCTTGGGTTGATGTTGTAGGACAAGAAAAATCTTTTGAAAATGTGCTTAGTTAAGGGGGAGCAATGAGTTTTATGAATCTACTCTAAAGTGTTGTGATGAAATGATTTAGAAGATATATTTAGGGATAGTGATCCTAAAGTCAATGTTTTGGTCAAATGTTTGAAGGATAGTCTAGTTGGTCAAAGTGGTAAAGAATGAATCTTTGTGTGCAAGATCTATAGGTAGGAAATGAAGATCTCTAGGTGTATAATCAAGTATGGTGAGTTGTCAAAATCTTCTATTGCATAGAAAGGTATGTTGATCCTATTCTAGTATGCTTAATGTGTGTTTAGTGTTTTTGGTCTTGAAGATAAGAAATTGTCGAATTCTATTACTTAAATTGATTGATCAAATGTTAAAAGACTAAAGATAAGGTTGATATGGAATATGAGGAGAATGTGTTATCACATTTTTGATATTATATAGAAGGTTTTAAATTTTTTTAGATGTCAAGTTAAGTATGCCGTGGAGTTCATAGTGTTTTAAAGATAAAATGTTTTCATAATAGTTTTTGACTAAAGTGTGGATAATGTTGAAGAGTTGCTAGCAAACCTAGTTCATTGAGAAGACATATTGAACATGTCATGATCTAGGTGAAACATGGAGTGAGGTGGAGCTAACTTAGTTAGCTTGAGTGGCTTGAATAAAATGTGCATGATGTGAGGGGGAGCATATGTGAAGATGCTTTAGTCATTCTATAATTATGAATATGTCTACTATAGTTGTGAATTTAAGAATATTGATATGATGAATTAATCAAACCAAGTAATTTGTTTTGACAAGGTATTGAATCTTCATGCATGAGCAAAGAGAGCTTGTGAGTTTTGTAGGTACATAGGTCTAAGGATTAGATAAGTCCAAGTTTATATTGGTGAATGTCAAAGGGGGAGAAATTGATTCATATAATTGAAATTATGTAAGAATCTTGAGTATCTTAAATAGTATTTGAATGCATACATAATGTTAAAGAATGATTATTGGCATGTTGAGGAAGATACCTTTTTTCATTTATGTTTAAGGGGAGAAAGATCATAATAAAGAAGTTTAAATGAGTAAGAAGTCATTTTGAGGGTGTTTTTCTATAAATAAAAAAAGGGGAAATTTTCTAGCATGGTCATTGATGTCTTAGGTTATCATTGATGTCAAAGAGAGCATGTGGTACTTGTACATGAATGAAAAAGATGTTGTGTTTGATATCTTGGAGAGATATGGTACATGTGCAGGTCTATAGGACAAATAAGAAGTTGTGAGACATCCATAGATGTCTTGGTGAAGTTTTGGTGTGTCATTTGATAATTTGAAAAGAGAAACATGCATCTTATAGCTTAAGAGAATCCAAACCATCATTACACATCATGAATATATGAATGAACCATCAAGTTTGTGCATTTAGTGTAAGTAATCAAAAATTTAATAGTGGTCAAAAGTTTTCATGGAGATGTTGTCTTTAGTGCCAAGAAAGTACCATAAATATTTGGAATCTTGAGGTGTTTTATAGATAAAGTTATAAAACTTTAAAGTTACTCTTATAGACTATGATGTGCCATAGATTGTCAAGTTTAACTACATTGAAGTCTAGGGTCAAATAGTCAAGATAGATCTAATGGTGAGCATTTACTTAGGCGATGAAGCTTTATGATAAGCATGAAACCTATCAAATAGATATCCATGCTGAACATGTGATCATGTAGATTATGATCCACTAGATCATATTGAGTCAATAAGTCAATAGGATTCTTAGAAGGCACATAGGGCTACCAAGTGGTGGAAGTTTATTGGAGACTGACTATAGGGTATGTAGAGGGCATGTGGGGCTACCAAGTGGCTTGATCTCAGAGGTGAATATCTAATATCAATAGTGAGTGATGCAAGGTAAAGACTATAATAATCTCAAGGAGATCAAAAAAGTGTGTTTGAGAATGTTTTGAGAGGATAGAATATGAATACATGTGTCTACAATATTTATATTTACGAGTGACTGTTTGTATTTGAAATTAAGAAAGGAAAAACTAGTGTTGTATTTTGCTAATATATTTTGATCTAGGAAATTTTTTTTGATGGTGTAAAAACCAAAGTTTAATAGGAATTAAAGGAACATCTAGAGAATTAATTTATAATGTTTGAAGGTTTGTGAAGTTGTAAATATTGATCTCCAAAGTTGACTGTGTGTTTGATCATGTTATGTAAGTAAATAGAGAAGGATAATTGAGTTATTCTTGATAATATTTTGATGTTTCAAGATGAAATATATATTTGAGAGTGTTATATACTCAATTAGTACCATATATGTGGATTTTATAGGTTTTACCAATCCATATTCAGTGTGAACAATTGCTTAGAAGTTGACTATGTTTGTTAAATGCACTAGTAGTTTGAGTGACCACTTTATAAAAGTGAGTTGAAGGTGTTCTGAGTAGAATTGAAGAATAAAATGAGTATAGAGATGTTTTGGATTAAGGTAAAAATAGGTTTTGAAGGGGTCCCAAAACCCTGAAACAAAGGAAGAAGGATATAACAATAACGTCCACAGGTGAAAACAAACCTAACACCTACTGCGGAGTAGTATCAAAAACAGGTTTTACAGGGACCTGAAACCACAATTCAAGATCATCAAAAGGTAGACCCCAGGTTTTACAGAGACCTAGAAACTCAAGTGTTAAACAAAGAACTATAAAATGGAACCAGTTATAATATCCAACTAAAAGGACCAGGACAGTAAGAACTAAGAGATCCTATTCTTCTAATTCCAGAATCATCTTCACCGCTTCCTTTCCAATCACAACAGTGTCCTGTATAGTTATTGCCACCGACGTGGCAACCTCTTGCATTTATTTCTTCCTTAAGCTCTATCTGGTCCTCTTACTAAGCCCCTCCAAAGATTTTATTTCCTCATTTTCTCATTTTCCAATGTTTGCAGCAGCTACACATATACTAGAAGTAACCTCCTCCATCTTCATTCTGCTTTCCTTAATGAGCCTCCTTAGATTGTTTTCATAGTCTTTAAGTTTGATAGGAATATCCCTCATCTACATTTCCAGATTATTGATTTTGTTCTGGTCAGCTTCTTGATTATGTTCCATTATTTCCATTTTCTTCTTAAGGCCCAGTATTTATTTATACATCCACAAGTCAACTTGAAGGATAGCGTCTGCTTTGCATTTGGCCGAATTTGTAAAGGGATGCCTCCTGTCATTCTGCCATACATCACTTAAATCTTCTGTGTTCTCTTTTGGATTGTCTTCATCCTTTTCAGTATGATCCTCCCTTTCCATTCTTTTTTGTTCTTTAGTTTCAACAGGGCTTTCGTTGTGGATTAAATCATCCTTTACTTGTTCTCTAGTTTCCATTGCATGATAGGCATCTTGAACTAAATGTTCCTTCTCTATTTTCGAAGCAGGATCCTCAAATAAAACATCCATTTATTTTTTAGTTTCCCCTAGCACTTGTTGATTTTCCTCAAGATCATAGTTATTCTGATCAGTTTTATCCTCTATAGTGTCCTCTTCATTTTCATTCTTTCTTTTATCTTCTTCTTCCTCATTAGAGCTGGAATCCCCACTCTCTGTTCCTTCCTCTTCCTCCATACTCTCCTCCTTAGAACTTTCAGTGCTTTCCCACTCTGTTTCCTCATCAACATTCTATTTTTTAAAGTTGGAGGATTTGGGTTTAACTTTTTCTTTCCCCTTCACTGTTTCATTCTTCTTACTCTGTGAGTCCTTATTTTTATTCAAATAAGGATTCAGGATAATGGCCTTATTTTTGGAGAAACCTTCTATTATTAGGATCAATCCCTCATGCAAGATAGGACTTGACTCCTTTTTTCTATGAGTGAACAGACTTTGGAGTAGCGAGAATCACAAATAGAAAGGGAAGGAGATTCTAACTTTGTGCCTAAAATGATTAAGAAAGACAATGAAATTTATGGACTCTTTTGCTTCTACCATCAAGTATGAAATACTCATGGATGCAACATAAGACGTCTCTCCAGATTCCTTTAATCTACTCCAGGTCAAAAAAATCCCCATTCTTTTCCAACTTCTGCTCCTTATCATCCGTCTTTGGGAATTTACTATATGCCTCGTTAGATATGCTGGTCTGCTTAGAGAATTTTATACCCTCCATTAGAAGCCCCATGACCTCTGCTATGAATTCCTTAGTGAGCTTCACCGTGATGCCATGGAGGGTTACCCTGTTGTTGATCCAATTTTTGAAAAAATCCATCGTTATATGGGGTTTTGAACCATGTAGCCGTTCCAAGTAGCTCACAACCTTTCCTCTCTAAAGGATCTTCCAAACATCTTGTTTTGCCTTCCAATCTTCACAACTTTTAGGTTCCTACTTCCTTGGTTCACCTTTCATTTTGCAAGCCATACAGTTATCCAGTAACACCCAAATACCGATTAATGAGCTATGAAACCAACTATTATCAACTTGTAGTAAAAATCACCTATTTTCTGGCACATACAAAACCCACTTCACATTTTCATGATTTTTTATATTCAATGAAAGTAATCCTTCCTCCATAAGGCCACTCTGCCATATCATTAATTTTCTATTCCAAGATAATCTTTCCCTCCTTTAAATGAATTACGTCATAATGAATAAGCACTCTAAGATCTACATTCTTATTTAATGTATCCTGCCAACTCACCTTATGTCCTGTTTAAACAACATGGTTTGCTATCTAATCAACAACCCCATTGGCTTCACGGTAAGTATGGGTTATGGTTACTTTTTCAATTTTTTAATTAAGGCTTTCATTTCCATCACCATTGCCTCTATAGACCATGAAACTAAATTTTTATTATTTAAGATATTAATGATATTCAGGGAGTCACCTTCCAGCCATAATTTAGAGAATCCTGATTCAACAGCTAATTTAATGGTTTGAAGGGCTGCAGAAGCTTCAACAATATGATTATTCGACTTATCGATAGGGATAACAATAACATCAATTACATTTCCCATATGATCTCTCAAGACTCCTCCACATCCTGCTTTTCCTGGGTTCCCTTTAACAACTCCATCAAAGTTTCCTTTGATCCATCCACAAGGGGGGACATTCCATTTAACACCTAATCTTGGATTTTTAGTTTTCACATTAGGCCTTTTAGATCTTAAGGGATTATTAATTTGAAAGGTTGGATTAGGGTCCATTTGTGATGAAAAATTCTCCTTTATTGCTCTAATAATATGTTGACCCACCACCCATCCTGGAAATTCTTTACTTCTAAATATTCTATTGTTTCTTTCTTTCCATATACCCCACCAAATATGGGGAAGAGTTAATTTCCAGAAAAAAAGAACATCAGGATTCTTTGAGGGACAGTACCAACTTTTAAAAGATAGTTCCACACTTTTTTGATGAACCCATACTATACCCCAGAGATTGAGGATCTCATTCGAAACTTGTTGCGTATAAGAATAGTTCACAAACAAATGATCTCTATCTTCAAAACCCTTTTTACATAGAATACACCTGTTCACCACATATGTTCCTCTTTTATGCAAGTTGTCAAGAGTTAGGATTTTGTTTTGAAGCAGAGTCCAGTAGAAGATTTTTATTTTGGGGATAAGCCCCTTGATCCAGGCATATGACCACAAAGGTTGATTACCATTTCCCTTAGAAATAAAAATGGTAGAAACTTTAAATTGTCCACTAGGATCATCATGCTAGATAATCTTATCCTCAAGATTAGGATAGAGAGAGATAGCATTGAGGGATAATTGTATATTATTGAAATCTTGATCAAGATCAGTTACATTCACCCAGGAATTGTTCTACCAATACTGATTTACAAATATTCCATATCTTTGCTTACATCGATCAATTACCTCTTTATCTTGAAAATCATCTATCAAAGGGTTTTATTTTAACCAAGCATCCTCCCAAAATTTCACCTTAATTCCATTACCAACTTTCCAGGAGCATCCTTCTTTTAAATTTTTTTTCGTTTCCTAAACAGCCCCCCATATGGACGAGGGTCGAATAACATCAGGGTAAGAAAAGAAATCACAAAGGGATTTTGCATTGAATAAATACTTATGCTTCCATATGTTACTCCATTCTTTATTTTCATGGTAAACTCTCCATCCCAGTTTTGCTAAGAGAGTTGTATTCATACTTCTTATTTTCCTTATTCCCAACCCCCCTTCACTGAAAGGTTTGCAAATATTATCCCAAGTAATTAAAGGCATCCTCCTTTTTTCCTCAGTACCAGTCCATAGAAAGTTTCTTTGGATTTTTTCAATAGCTTCTGCAAATTTGGTAGGAATTTTGAAAAGACTTAAAGCATAAGTAGGTATGCTTTGAAAACTTGCTTTAAGAAGGGTTAACTTTCCTGCCTGACTTAAAATATTTCCTTTCCATCCTGTAAGTTTCTTACTGAATTTGTTGATAAGATCCTCCCAGAAGGCTTTAGGGACTTTCAACCCAAGAGGAAGACCCAAGTAAGATGAGGGGAAAGATCCTATAGGGCATTCAAAGATTTTAGAAATTTTATTCCATCTCTGAATAGGGGTATTGATGAAGAACACTAAACTTTTATTTCAATTAATCAACTGACCAGAGGTGGAAGAATATAAGTTTATAGCTTGCTTCAAATTTCTTGCTTCCTTGACTTCAGCTTTTCCCATGAAGATAGTATCATCAACAAATTATCTGTGGGAGAAAATTAGAGGATGAGAAGAGGGTTTTAATCCCTTAAATAAACCTTTATGGACCAAATCCCCTATATATCTTCCCATGCAGTCAGCCATAATTACAAACATAATGGGGGATATAGGATCCCCTTGTCTCAGCCCCCGTGATGGATTAAAGAAATGGGATGAACTTTCATTTACCAATACAACAATAGAGGAAGTAGAAATCAACTGGTAAATAATTCCAACCACCTTTTGTTCAAAGCCAAAAGCTGAAAGACTATTTGAAAGGAATAACTAGTCAACCCTGTCATATGCTTTTGCAATATCAACTTTCATAATGAAACCCTGATTGTTAGAGCAGAACAAAGAATGAATATTCTCGTGAGTAGTAATTATATAATTGAGAATTTGTCTACCTAGGATAAATCCATTTTGCTGATCAGCAATTATTGAAGGAATCACTTGAATAAGTCTAGAAGTAAGAACTTTGGAAATGATCTTGTAGAAAGAGTTCCTGAGGCTAATCGATCTAAATTGATCAGGAGAATTAGCACCAATATTCTTCAAAATCAAACACAAAAAGGAGGAATTAACTTCCTTAAGCATCTATTTAGCTCCAAAGAATTCCTTCATAGCATCACTTACATCTTTGCCAACAAATTTCCATAGTTTTTGAAAGAAGAACATGGGAAAGCCATTAGGTCCAGGTGCTTTATCTCCTCCTAGAGAACAGACGACTTTAAAGATTTCCTCATCCTTTGGGATTGAAAATAACATTTTGTTCTGTTCCTTTGAGACCAAAGGAGGAATCACTCGTAGGATTTTAGCTTGACTTTCCAAATTAATATTGGGTTCAGCCTTCATAAGGGATGAGAAAAAGGATAGCATTTCCTCCTTGATATCCTTATCCTCTAAAATCTTCAAATCTCCCTTTTTTAGGTATGGAATATGAGTTTTAGCTCTATGCTTCAGAGTGGATAGATGGAAAATTTTTGCATTTTTGTCTCCTTCTCTCAACCATAACAACCTGGATCTTTGTCTCCAATAGATTTCTTCTTTAGTGATAATATCTTGATATTGAGCCAACTGTTCATTTTCTTCAGTAAGGAGGTTAGAAGTGTATCCATCTTTCTGAATTTTTTCCTGAGTTCTATGAATATCCTCCTTAATAGCAGTCTTTTTCTCAAAGATATTTCTAAAACAATACTTATTCCACTTTTTGACTTCCCTTTTAACATTTTTGATCTTGGAAACAACTCTAAAAAGGGCTGTACCTTTAATATCAATATTCCACTGATTATAGAGATGTTATATAAGTATATAATTCTTATTAAAAAATATTTTGTCATATTCCCTTGATCAAATATGGAGAGTCAAAATAGTATAACTTCATTTTGATTGTGTGTGACCAGCTTGAGTGGTCATTTTGAGAGAGTTTTTTTAGTGCTTAGAGATTATGTCGATGTGTCTAAATAACATGGAGGTGTTTTAGAGTTATTTAATATTTAACCCATGTGATATAATAATATGGTTATGTGAAAGACTTTAGTAATTGCTTCAAAAGTTTGAGATTATGTTTTTTGTGTGTGAAGACCTAAAGAGCGAGGAGACCTAATTGGTATGTTTAAGTGTTGAGTTGGTATTACAAGTGGCATGGAATCATATTATAATGATAAAGGGGATATTAGAGGCAGGTTTTATGTTTTATAATAATTTTTAAATGATAAAGTTGGTCCAATTAGTCTCACATGTTATGTGTGAGTATGAAGGCCTAATTATTTTAGGTTTCACTCACATTAAATCATTTAGAATAATAATTGTGATACAATTTATTTTTAAATTAGATGATTTTAGGGTACTAAACACTTGCATTAGGTTAGGATAATAATGTCAATGCTACTATTTGTCCTGGACATTAGTGTCCAAGGAGAAGGAGAGAAGGCACATGCTCAAAACTTATAGAGGTGTAAGAGAACTACATTTTAATAAATTTGAGAAATATGGGATGCTTGTGTCATCAATATAAGGTTTGTCAGGCTAAGAGATAGACCAAGGGGCACAAGATAAGGTAGATTCTACACTTGCAAAAGTAAGACATGTGTATAACTAAGAGGAATAACCAAGGTATGATTTTTCCAAGTGTATAAGATTCAGGTGCCAAATAATCATAAAATATCATCTATATTTCAACCCCTTTAATATAGTAATGAAATTGTTATTGTAAAGGAAAAGAATAAGTACTTTGGTGTGTATGCACACCTTGTCTTTGCTTGAGTTGAATGTGAGTGCCTTGCTAGAGTTGGATTGGAATTATTTTTTGGTGATTGATCTACAACTAAGAAAATGTTATAGTGTATAATCATTTCATGTAATCTCCATCAAAATTACTTGAAATAGATTAAAATTGAAAGAATAAGGTTTATGAGTACACTTGTGTGTCGATGTAGCCACCTTGCCTATTGACAAGTTGTTTTTGAAAAATATGTATCATTGTAATACTATGAAATTGAGATTAAGATAAATACATATAAATATTTAAAGTGTATATATCCAAGGAGATAGAGAGAAAGAGGTTAGAAAGCACATGGCCCATAATTTGGACCAAAAGTGAGTTGTCACCTAGTAATTGAGATTAGCTCAACCATGTAACCCAATGATACTTAGAACTTGGTGAGTTTGGATGATCAAGTCCAAAATAAAAAAATTGGTAATATTGAGTGATTTAATCACCCCAACTATACCAAAAGGTTAACCAACTATTGCAGTAGATTAGCTTACTAAAATTTGTAAAAGTCAATGGGGTATCAATACATGCAATAGCTTTAAAATCTGAGATTGATTTGGATTTTTTAATATTAGGCACATGTTTCATAGTATATTCACCTTAGATATGTTTTATGTTGAAACTATGTGTAATAATGGTACCATATATAAAATAATGCCATAAATGTGTATCAGAATCATATAATTATGTGCTTTGGCTAATTCAAAAAATTATGTAAGTGTGAATGAAATAATTATAAATCATGCCCCCACTATATATAAAGAAATATAAAATTTATATATGTACCAATGAGGAGCACATGTTTCCAAAACATTCCTCCATTTTAAACTAGAGATGTTAAATAGTGAGTAGGAGTGGAGAACATGCTTCTAAAGCATGCCCCCACTGAATCTGAAACTATGAGTGTGTGAAAACCATTTTAATATGACATGCCCCCATTGAATATTAAAATTGGTATAAGTACTAAATATTAAATAAATTTTGAGTACATGCTTCCAAAGCACACCCACACTATAATCTAAATTTTTTGAATGTGTGAAAGTTGTATGTAAGCAAAACTAGATAGTTTTATAACTTATCTTACTTAATAATATTCAAGCTCGAAGAAGGTAATCAATTAACAAATATGATTTGGAATAAATTTATATTGGGGTTATGACCAATAATGGATCTAATAAACCTACACTAAGGGATCTCTTATCACACTATGGAAAAGGAGAGATTTCCAAGACCTCTAGTCAAATGTCATCTTGTGATAATCCTAGCTAGGTCTTATGATTGTAAATAATATTAAGCAAGATAATCTACTAGACAACTATGCAAGATAATCTAATAAAAACACATGCAAGCTAATATAGTGGTCACTAAAAATTATGGCATAAATGGGGAAGATGATAAACATGCAAATATAAATCTATCTATAACATAAAAGTGATCTAAGTAAGGAGAGATATAATTCAATATATATTAACTATACAACATCTACTTATAAAAATATGAAGGAATAGGAATATATTTACCTTATTGAAGTGAACTTGTTATGCCTCAATATCTCCCTTGGACAATGGTAATTTTTAAGAGGTTGTTGTGGGATTCTGAAGATCACAAAGATAAATCAAATCTAGTATACAAGACTTATACTATGCATCTAAGACTTCCAAAAGACAAATGTTACTTCTCCAAGGTAAAAACCTAAGAAATGAAACTTACTATTAATTATATAATTAGATTTGTGAGAAGTAATAATGTGTAATTGATTGATCCTCTATTATAAATGAAATGAAAGGGGGTATATATAGCCATGGATTGACCCTAAAACCTCTCAAGATTTTAGCCAATGTAGTCAGCTTGATCAACCTCATTAGATATGAAATAGAGTTGTTAGGTCTCAAACTATGTTAGCTTAAGCCAACATAGTTTTGTAATGTGTGATTAAACCCAAAATGGTGTCGACATAGTTGATATAATAGGAAACATGGTAAAAATGGATTTTTTCTTAGAGGATATTTTGGGAATGAGCTAGTTAGGGAAGTGTAAAATAAAAGTTTTAAAGCTTAGGGAAATAGATATGAGTAGCTTGTATTGGTTTTAATTGGTGGTATATAGGGTACAACAATCATGTGAAACACCAAAGGTATGCCAACTCCTTTCCTGGCACACCCTTTAAGTCATGTACTCAAAGATATTGAGATTCAATGGGTCTATACATGAGAGAAAGCATCAGTAATTAATAAAGTTTAAAAATATTATGTGTATACATATGACTCACTTAAAACTCATCACATGTCATGAAATTATAGCATGGAATGGTTCTTTAGGAAAAGAACATATCAACCCATAACACTAAGCTAATAAAAATTGTAGTATGAAGCATAAGAGTAATTGAAAGAAAATAATTAAAAAATACGTACCTTTACTTACCTTTTTATTGTATAAGATAAGACATGTGAGATAAATGAAGAGGCATCCATTGTAGGGGACATTAGGAAGACCTACAAAATAAGAGAAAATTTGTTTTTTTCAAAAACATGTGTTATATGTAGAAAAATTCTCTACAGTATCAAGGTTCTATAATATCTTTCAGTTTAGAAAAATATTTAGTATAAATATATGTATGAGAAAGAAATAGAATTTGTCAAAAAATATTGGATTATTAAAGAATTTGAAAATTAAAATATAAATATGTTTTTTAAACTATTCATTTGTAATTTTTCTATTGTGATAAAAATAAAGCTTTGAGAGACCTAGAGGAGTAAAGAGAGACTATGGCTGAGAGACAATGAGTCCAAGCTGGGGGATGCATAGCAATAGCAACTTGTGCAACTCAGGTAAGTGATGCTTTAATTTTTAAATTTTGAAAGATTTTATTATAAAATATAGTAAATTTAAAAAATTAGATGGTGGGGAAAATATTTATAATATAATTTTCCCCAATAATTTTTAAGGTAAAGTAAATAATAGGAAATTCAAAAGGTAGGTCCTATAAGTAGTCACAAATGCCTAAGGAATCAATGATAAATAGGTAAAAAGTCATTGCATAATTTGAGTAGAGTTAACTAGTCTAACTCAGTTTAGAATGTAAATGTATAAGAGGGTGGCTGGCTGCATAGAAGATAATTGATGTAGCATAATCCTAAGTGGATAATTGCATATAATAATGTCGATATAGTTTATAAGTTTTAGGTGGATGACTATGTAAATATTATTCAATGCAAAATATGAAATTAGATGACATAATTTTGTAAGAATATTTGACTTTGTATGAAGTGGCCAACATAGTACAATGATGTGGTTGACTACGTAGCAGTTAGCCGACTTAGTTTTGTGACTTGGTTGACTACATAGTTGTGGGCCAAATTAGCTTTAATGATGACAAAGTGACTATCATAGTTATTACTTGGCAAACTTAGTATATATTTTTTAAATTTTTGACCAACATAATGAAGTTTGTTGCTAACATAGTATAAAGTGGTAAAAAAATTGTAAAAATAGATTGATAAAGTAGTGAATTTTTGAATTAAGCATATTTTTAATTAATTTTAGAGTGTATTTTATTGATTATATAAGATCAAGGACTAATACATATTTTGTTTTTTGGCATTTTGTAGAGATGACAAAGACTCTGGTGCTTGATAGATACAACATGGTTACAAGACTCATTAGATAAATTAATAGTAAATGACCATGCATGCTTTCCATCATTGGGTTTTGGTGGTATTATGCATATTCCTAGGACCCCCCTTAGTGTTGATTTAGTCATGATGTTCTTAGGAACATGGGAGAGACTAATCAAAACTTTATGATGGGAGGTGGATGGGGACATGATAGACGTGGGCATCACTTTAAGGATGTCCATGTTTTTCTTTGACTTACCTTTATTGGGACCCCTATTATCCGTGATGCCCTAAGGTAGAATCAAAGAGATGAGTCCTATTGATATGGGTGATCAACATTGAGAGGTATTTTCAGGGATTATAGGTGTGACTATTTTATGTATATATCTACTATTCTGAATATCTAAAGGGTAGTGATAGGCCTTGTGACATTGTGTGTGATTTGTCATAAGTTGGATGTGAAGGTGATATTTTATGCAATCACCCTATGTTAGTTAATTTTTTAACATGATACCTTAATAGCCTAGGGTCAATGATTTACATGTAGTTAGTCCATGACATGTATAGAATTATATCATATGGGCATAAGACTATGAGCCCCATTGTTTTATTATGTAGTTGGATTTAAGAGATATTTTCCATGTATCGACAAGTTAGGTTGCCCCATGTTGTTGATGAAAATGTCTTTCATGTTCTTAAATGGTGTAAAGACCATGTTAAACATGTTGTACCACATACTTTAGAATTACAAAATATTACCTATGGTGACATTGTATGGTATCCCTATATAGATATTAGTAGTAGTTGGTTGAATTTATGTATAGTTTCACTTGGATTATCTTGTGTTCATATTATTGGTCATTATACATGGTGGATGGAGCCAAAACTTGTTGCTCACTTACTTGGATAGTTTGGATTTCCACATCCAATGAATCATATAGTTGTGCTCAATTATTAGGCATGCCATGATAGAGAGATGAGAGATATTGGAGGCATGGGAGTACTTGTGGATGTACCTATGATTTGTCTATGATGATTGAGACCTTAGACTAGTTAGTGATGACAACTAAGAGAAACAAGAGTTGATACTAAGGAGGTATAAGTTATATATGTGGACATAGTAGTAGTTGATATTGAGGATGTAGATGTGGCTATTATTGAGCCATAATAGGTTATATTGTTACCACTATGGGAACCATGACAAAAAAGACATTTATAGATGGTAGTGGATACACATGATGAGGTTGTTGAGTAGGGATATCCCATAACCTATGGCACATAGAGTTGGATGATAGAGCATTAGATCTGGAGGGGTCCATGATGTGCTTGGGTTCTTGATCTTGGTTTTACAACACCTTAAAGACATGCTCATGTAGAGGTACTTGGATGTCAAGCTGATGAAGAGACTTTTGTTTGAGATATAATTTTTGGTAAGTGTTTGTTATTATTTTGAATTATACAATAGATGATTAGATATATAGTTGTTTATACATTTATTTATCTAGATGTTTATATATTTTATATATATGTGAGATCTAATGTATAATTGGATTTTTTTTGTAGATATTATTGAAGAGGAATTTAGATGGGGTGCTATAGTATGAACTACTCATGATATTTTAGATGGCCTACTATCACATCATGATACTAGTTATGACTGATCATGTTGTACCATATTCCCTAGAGAATGCTAATGTTTTTTGATTGGTTGGTGAGGCAAAATGAGAGATACATACATGAGGAGATGCCACATAGAAACCACTTAGATTTGGATATGGAGAGATAAAAACATGTTAGACATTAGATAAGGAATGAATTTCTCATAAGAAGATAACAATATAACTAGCATAGGTATAATCCTATGTGGCCAATCTATAGGGACAAATTTATGGGATTTGATCCCATACAGAGTCATTATAGGTGATTATTCATAGAGGATAGTCATAGGCATCTATGGGTAGTGTGTCTTGCCCACAAGATAGACATGATAAACCATAACCTTAAAGATATTTATATTATTATACTTAAATCATGCTTTTATTTTATCATACATTTGACACACACACACACACACACACACACACACACACACACACACACACACACACACACACACACACACACACACACACACACACACACACACACACACACACACACACACACACACACACACACACACACACACACACATGTATATATATGGGTCTACATTTGTTTTTTTATAGTGATCATGGATGTCTATGGATGTATATTTTCTTTCTAGCACATGTGTTTTAATTTATATTATATGTTAAGAGAAAATATGTGATATGTTTTGTATTTTTTCTTGTAATTTGTGAACAAATGCATGGTTAAAAATAATGATAAAAGAACATATAAATTATCATGTGTTATAAAATTTAAATAAAATAATAATAAAATGTAGTGCACACTAAATCATGATAGAAAATGTGTCAAACATAAATAAAGTAAAGAATTTGTAAAATACACTTAAATCAATAATTGAAAAGTATGTATTATAAATGTAATTAAATCATGTTGAGGAATATGTAATATTAAATGTTTGAAAATAAAACAAATAAAACATACTATATCTAGATGGAAAGTATGTAAAATAAATCACAATGTAAAACACAATCAAATATTTAGAAAAATCATGCAAAATGAAAATAGATAAGAAAACATGAAACATACTAAATCACAATGGGAAGTATGCACATGATTTTTAAATAAAATTTAAGACACCAAAATAAAATGATTAAGTGTGTAATGCAAAATGCAAATAAAATTTAAGGTGTAAATATCCAGATTGATAGTTATTGTTATGACTAATCATGGTTTGAGGGTGTTAGGAATGTATTGTGAGGAAGGCCTAGTCCTATCCAAGGTATTATGCTAAAAATCATAAAATAAAAACCAATGAGGTAAATGATAACATTGGGAATGCTTTTAGGAAATAAGAGTTTTTTGTTTATGATGAAGGGCTAGTCCTATCCAAGGTCTTACATTACAACTCCCAAAAGGAAACACAAGGGGTATTATCAGTTAAAAAAACATATTAGTCAAGGAGGAATAGTGGGATTGTTGTAATGAAGTAAGGAGTGTACAAATCATGACATAGGTGTTTGTAATAAAACCATAGTATACATGAGGAATACTAAGTAAATAAGGACACACTAAGAGTCTAGTGGATGCCAAATACAAAAAGTATTTGTTCACAATAAGAACAAAACTTTATGGGTTGATAAGTGTAGTACTAGGATCAACTCATGAAGGTAAATTATAAAATAAAAATAAAATGGACCTACCTTCCTACATCATGTTTCCCATTTCTCAGGACCCCTTATAGAGATTTTAGTTTACTGTGAAGATTGGGTACTTAAGTGAGAAAGTAGGTAGCACTATATATAATTTTCAAATATCCCACTCCAATCTACTGACTTACTATACTTTTATGGTCCTCAACTCTATTGTGAGGCCAACTATGGAGTTTGATCTTAGATTAGAAATAGGAGATGTGCTTAGATATGAATCACATCTTTTAATGTGATTTTGACTTTTGAATGTTCATTTTTTCCTTTTGATCATTTCCATTTGTTTAAATGATATGGATTTTAGGTTTTTATGGATTTTTCAATTCCTACATATGGATTTCTCATAATAAATTATGATTGATAAAAGTGACAAACACAAATGAGTTTTAGGCTTTGGTTATAGGATAAAAATACCTAGAGATGTTGACATTATTGTTAAATAATTAGTCTTGCCTAAAAACCAACACGTGATCTCCAGTATTAACCTTAGGTTTTCTTATTATGAAAAAATAATAACCAATATGTGATATATGTATGTAGTGATACAATGGGGATTATGTTTGTTAACTGATCATATAGTAAAAATAGGATAAACAAGGGATGTGGGTTTAAGAACCATGTCACAATAATAACTATATTGTGTTTAAATGACATAACAAAATAAGATAAATAAATTTTAAGAAAAATTATACCATGAAAAGTGAAATTAAACCATAATATTAATGCATGAGATATTCATTTGAAATCAAAATATGTGAAAGAGAAAGGAAAATAACCCATGAGACATAATAAAGAAGAAAAATATTCATATACACTCACATATCAATTCTAAATAATATAATAGTGTGATAAATAATGTGATAGAAAACTATGATGTGTTCACATATATTGAGAAATCTTGTCACAAATATCATCCATAACATCTAACACATCCTTGTGTAACTAAAGTTTGACGCTAATTAGAGTCTCATCAATCTTCATAGAAATTCATGAAAAGAATTTCTACCATATCATCTCTATATAAAAGGTACATATGATAGAATCAATATAATGATCTTGAGGTACCTCTTATGTGGGATACTCAACTCAAGGAAAATGTATCAAAATGTGTATGGTATCTGAAAATATATGTAAAAGTGTAGGCTATGGATAAAGTGGAGCCTTTATCTGTGAATGTCCTAAATTATGAGGCTAAGCCAATGAAGGCATCGGTCATAGAAAATATAAAAAATGTTATTAAAGGACTTGAAATATAATAGTATGGTGTGTAATGCACTAATGTCAAAGATAATAAACCTCCCCATATTAGGGAATATACCTTGGAATCACTTTAGGAGGTGGTAAATTCTTATATTTTGGTTGTGTTATAGTTAGATGAAGAGTATCATGTATTATCTAAGATATTGAAAATGAGTAGAAGAATGGTTACATGTACCATGATAATAATAAGTACATTTAGTATCAGATGGTGAAGGTCAACTATTTATGGTAGAAGAAGAAGATGCATGTTGTTGTTGGTGTGTAGTAAAATCCTTGGACCAATGAATGACAACTTTATGGATCTCATAATAAGGCTCATCTACCCATCATGATGGTAAAGGATCAATATTAGATAAATTTAGTATGCCATCACCAATAATAGAAATTAGAATATGATCAAAACTAGGTGAAACCATATCAATGGATAAACTCAAAACAAGATAAATTAGTGTAGCTAATATTTATGGAGGAAGTAAGCTATAAGGATCATGGAATTTAGTAAAACTATAATATCCTATCACGACATAGTCCATAATCATACTTAAAAGAGGATCAATAGTGATTAGAGGAGTTGTGTGTGTGTGTGTGTGAGAGAGAGAGAGAGAGAGAGAGAGAGAGAGAGAGAGAGAGAGAGAGAGAGAGAGAGAGAGAGAGAGAGAGAGAGAGATCCATCTTAGACCAATGAACATTATAAGAACTAATATTAGGTATTATAGTAAGATAAGGAACTAAAGGAATATAAGTAACAAAGAGATATAAATAATAATGATATGTAAGTATTTTTACATCTTTAACTTGATAAAATCTTTAACTTGAAAGCTGTGGGCACACAGGCGCGAGCGCGAACTTCCATCTCGGTCCAGGCTGCTGCTGATCCAGCGGCTGGTGTGGCCAAAACTTTACCAGTGAGTGGGGATAGGATCCTAGTTGTGGAAGGGGGTTCTTCTCCAATCATGGATTCAAAAAATGGTTCCCCTATTTTTGGATCTGTCCTTGGGTCTAAGGGAAGAACTTATGCGGACGTGGCTGCTTTTGAAGCTGAAATTTATGATGCAAAATGCCAAGTTCCTACTGGGAGATTAAGCGAATCACCTGTAAGTATTTTAAAACCTATCAGGGTTAATCTTGATCCTAATACTGTTAAAGAAATCTTTGATCAGGCAGAGTAATTTTCAAAGTCTATGGCTATTTTTAGATTTCATGGCTTCTGGCCATCTCTTGTTGATTTACATGGCTGGATATCCCAGACTTAGCTGCCACTAATCGATGGAAATGTAGAAATTTATCCTTGTGGTAAAGGTTTTTTTATAGCTTTATTTCACATTGCTGAGGACAGAAAGACTATTCTTTCCAACAGAAATTTCTTCTGGCAGGGTAAATACCCTCTCTTCGCCAAACGGTGGCATATGGATTTCAATCCTGTTACGGAAACTTTCAACAAGATCCCTGTTTGGGTTTGGCTCCCTAATTTACCATTGCATCTATGGCATGAATCGGTGTTTAAAACCATTAGAAATGCTATAGGGGAATTTTTATTTGTGGACGCAGAAACCAAGAGGTATTTCAGATCGACATGTGCTCACCTTATGGTTGAGGTGGATGTTTCTAAGGGCCTTCCTGAGGTGATTTGTCTGGATTCCCCTAGGGGATCTTAGACGCAAATGTTAGATTTTGAAGGGTTACCTTTTTGATGTAGAAAGTGTCACCTGACGGGGCATGTTGCTGCCCGGTGCACTGTAAGGAAATCTAGATCCAGAAGATCACCTTCTTGGTGGGCTGAAGCTGATCATGATCACTATATTGCAAAACAACCTAAGGAAGCCTCGACTGATTCTGAGAATGAGAATGAAAAGAGTATCCTATCTACTTTGATGGATTAGGAGTCTCAGATGGAGACTGTTCCTGTTGAAGGTTTGGTGGAGATTGGTTTATGTAATCTTCCTGAACCGATTACTGAGGAGGTGGTGGTTCCTCCTCTTGTTTTGAAGGATTCTCCTAGGAGCCAGTTGTTGGCTGGTTCTCTTAAGGTTTTTGTTGAGATTTTGTCACCCCCTGGGCTTCATGATTCTTGGCCTTCTGAGGACTGGGTTGCTGAGGCAGCTAAGGTAGAGGATGGCTGGACTACTGTTAAGAGGAAAAAATCTAAGCCTCTGGTCCCTCCTCTAGATATGAAACTTCGGTCTTGTAAAAAAAACAATAACTAATAGTTATTTTTTGTCTAGCTCTTGTCTGCTGTTTTCAGATTACTGGTTAATCTGGTTTAGCTTTTGTAAGTTCCAGGTTATTTCATTTCCTGGGTGTGCTTAAGGTTTATATCTTATCTGATGTAAAGGGTTTCGGGGCCCCTTTAAAACCTGTTTTTACCTTAATCTAAAACTTGATAAAATCCATCTAAAAATGAGTCATATAAATAATATCCATCATCATATTCAAGATAATAAAGGTCAATAGTACATGCATTAATAATTTTATTAGTCGAAGAGGTATGTTTAATAGAATTCTTAATTTTTGCTAAGGCGATCAAAATTTTGTCACATGGTTATTGAAAAAGTAAAGGTCATAAAGAAGGAGGTAAATAAGTGATTATTTAGGGACAGGGATTGGAATTTTTTATTTTTAAACTTATCTCATAGGGTTCATCATCATCTAAATCTAAAAGGTTAGGTGGTATATTTCTTATTAATTAAGGATGACCATTATAACCTCTAATAGAGTTGATAGGATAATTAAAATGTTGATAATCATTAAATGAGATGTGTGGTAAGGGTTCAAGTGTGGGTATTTAAAAAAAACCTATTTCTTGGATTTTTTTTAAATTCTAAGGATTTGTATTTTCTTGAATCTTGTATATAGCACTGTTATAGGTAATTTTAACACATTGGCATGCTGATGAGGCAACTACTCTCATCCAATGTATCCAAGGTCGATGAAATAAGATATTTTAAGAGAGTGGAAAGTTAAATTACATGACTTTCACATGTACCATGACTAGTGGAGCCATGAAAGGAAGCCAAACACAACTTAACAAAGGCATTTATCTTTAGTCATATCTTTGACATGTACAATGTGTGGATTTTATATTGCATTTAGAGCATCTGAGTGTTTTAATAAAATCAAGGGAAGCACCATAAGTTCCTTATCCGTCATTGAATATAGACCATTTAAATTGGATCTATCCTTTTTTTACACTAATTAATAATGGTGGATCATCTGCACAGAGCAATATCTCATCAGGAATCATGGAAAAGATATGACATTTGATAAAAAGAGAAGTGTCCACTATTTTGTCAACATGGATAGACATTTATTCACACTATTTAAGGACATTATCTTTAGTTTTTATAAGGTATATTCTTTCCCCACAAGTGGAGGAAGAGGGGTATTAATTTCAAATAATAGTTGCATTAGTTGATTGGTATGATGAAGATAAGTTATCATAAGTTCTAAAAAAGGAATCTGAGATGGGAGATGTGAAATTTATGCTATGGGATTCTATTAATCATAAATCATTAGATTATTATTGGATAAAGGTGCATAATTTTTAATATATCATTTGAAGATGGGTTGGAATTTCATTGAAATTTATGTTGAAAAGGCATATTTGTTATATGTTTGGTTAAGATGGGTTAAATATTTAAATCTAATTGTGCTATATTAGGTGATGTGGTTGTATCTTTGGTAATTTATTATGTTTGAGTATAATAAATACCAATTTATGTTTATGAGGTATCCACTTGAGGTATCTTAGTTGGAAGAGGAATATATCTTATATCAATTGTATTAGAGGTATTGTCAATTTTCATTATTGGAGGTGATACTTGTGTGTTTGTTGGTTCCTCATGCCCCAATTCCATGATATGGGATGGATAGGAGTCTTGAAAAATGTAGAAATTTGGAAAATTATTATGGTTGGAGGCAAGTTATTGATCAATATAATAAAAAAATATCCTTATGTTATTCATGTTAACAACGTTTTGATCATTGATATTATGATCTATAGTAATTTCAACATTGTTGGTAGTAGGAGGTTGATTAGTGTTATCTTAATGGTTAGGAAGAGGATCATTATAAATGGATAAGTGAACATTGGCTTGATTTAAATCTTCATTTTTGGTTTTAATTTCATTAGGCTTAGCTATTATTTCATAAGCTTGTTAAAGTTTACATATAAGTAATTAATTTTCAAATTTAGGTCCAATGAGATAATCCATAACAAAATTTCATAATTGGTGACAAGTTTCATGAGAATGACCTCAACTTGCATGAAACCAACAAAATTTATGGGGATCATAATAGTGTTTAATAGGGCACATAGGATCAAGATCTCATGGGGAAGGGAAAGGAAGATGATTTTGAATTTCTACTAATGAAAGAGGCTTATTTACATCCATATTATTTCTTTGATAAAATGTAGAACTAGGATGAGAATTATTGATATTGTAAGGATTATGTTTTATGGCATTGTTTGGAACAATGGCTTGGATAGTGTGTATAGAGTCATAAATATCTACAATACCATTGTTCACTGCATCTGATTATTAGATTTCACAAGCATTCAAGTTACCATTTAAGGGTGTGAAGGTCCAAATTGATCTATAAAGAAACATTGAAATTTAGTTTGGTCGAGGGTCTCTCCTAAGGATTTTAGGGAAAGGTTCATAACATAATATTTTAGTTTAGGATAAAGAGCATTAATGAATAATTGAAATGGATTTTCATCCAACATATTATGTTCAACTTTGTTAGATAAGGCTTTCCATTCTTTAATGAATAATTGTGCAATTTTAGATTCTAATTGTTTATAGTTGATAAAGTGGGATAAGTTATTTTATAGAAGATCACTAGTTTGGAATTATTGGACAAAAACATTGATTAAGTCCTCTAATCTAGTGATGGAATGAGTTTTAAGTTGGTTATACCAATATAAATCATCAACTAAAAAATTTTTAGCTAAGATTTTTGTAGCAACAAAGGTATTAAGTTTAACCCAATATTTATATCGATTTATGAAGGTTTTCAAATGTAAAGCTGGATTCATGGATAAATTATAAGTGATAGTAGGAACTATACCCCCTATGTAAATGTTTATAATTTGGGGAAGAAGAGGTTTATTTTTAAGTGTTTAATAGTTTTGTTAATAAGTGGGCATTGTGGTATAAGGTTTCCATGTGCATATCTAAGGGGAGGTGGGGTTACATTAAGATTTTGCATTCCCCATTGAGTATGTTGAGGTTAGTTTTGGTTGCATTTGCATCAGTTGGTTGGAATTATTAGTTTTTAAAGTATTCATTTTATTAAGAGTTTGTAAAAATAATTGATTGGTTTGAATTCTATTTTGGATAATAAAAGTAGCATTTGATGCATTATTAGTATATGAGGTATTAAGGGTTTGAGATTAACTAGTAACATGAGATGAACTAAGGGCATGGGAAGTACTAGTGGCATGATAAGCACTTGTAATACATGTATTATGAGTTGTATGGAATTGGGTATTATTATGGGTGTTTTGAGTATATGCACCAGAAGGTACACTTGTCGTGTTTGTACAAATACTTGTCATGGATGTGAAAGAAGGCATGGAGGATGATTTTATAGTATTATAGGGAGACATGATATAGGTTAAAAGTGTGGAAGAATTCATGAAATGAATTTTCATAAATCTTATGGAAAATCTAAATGAAGGTGAATGGGTTTCTCCAATTTAAGGCCCCATCATGAGGTTATAAATGGTTGTAGGATCCTTACCTCTATGTTGAGCATTTTCATTAATGAAGAAGATCAATTTAGCCAAGTATTCAAGATCACTTTCATCTTATACCATTTGTATGAATAAAGGGTTAAGATCTATATAATAGGGAGGCATCCCATAGATAGGAATTTTAATGGTAACATGGATATTGATTTGATCTAGGTTAGTCATCATAAAATTTGTTTTGTGAAATTTATTAGGATTAGTGAAAATCATCATGTTAGTTTGATTTTAATTTTTAACATCATCAAATAGATGTTGTATGATGAAAATATTGAGTTAACACTTACTAAAAAATAATTTATAGCATACTAGGTCAAGCTAGTCGATTTAGTTATTTAGGAAGGAAAAAAAGGTCTATAAAATACACGATCAAGTTGGTCAACCTAGTTCTTTAGGAAGGAAAATATAATGATCTATGAAATATTGGGTCGAGTAGGTTGGCTTAGCTCCATAGGCATAAAAATAAAATATCCTATAAAATATTGGGTTGAGTAGGTTAACTTAGTTCTATAGGAAGGAAAAAATTAAAATAGTCTAGGTCTAGATTATGTAGTTTTAATTACATTAAAGAGAACTAAACACATAGATAAATAGGTCAAATTGATCGATCTAGTTGCATCACACAACACAAATCTTGTATAAACACTAGCTAATATAGATTTACAATATAATATAGAATAGAAAACAATAAGAAACAAAATTGAAATTGAAAATCTAATTAACTAATTACTTTAAAATAAGATTAGAAAGTTATACTAAAGGTTTTGATTGAAAGTGTAGACTCCCAAAGATTCTTGTTTATCTATTAGATCATGTCAGCCCAATATTTTAGAGCACTGACTATGGAGGAAGTACCATTCCTATAGTCCACTAAACCTAGTTTTAAGGGTAATTTGAAATTAAATTTTTGAAGATAACTGATAACTATTGAACTACACAAACAAATGGATGGATGTATTCCTAAGGTTTAATAAAGAAGGAGATCTTGGGGATTTCCAAAATACCATAAGGTAGGTAAAAACTAAAGACTATTTTTAGATCTATATTATGGCTATGATTATTGGGGTAATCCCCTCATGTCATGATATATATAAATGATAGACAAAGACCATAAATAGAGTATCGATTATCCCTTTATGATAGTACATAAGTATTTTGAAAACTATTGGTACATAGTTTCTAGGGGAAACCAAACAAAGTGAAAAATAAAAGTGAAAATCAAAGCATTGAAAGATATTTTATAGTTTTTGAAAAGTAAATAAATAAGTAGTCAACTAAAAATTGAATTGAGTTTAATTATTATCAATGTAGGTTAATTCCATTTACTTGAATTAGGAGATAAATAAATAGAAATAAGTAGAACTGGTTGACTTAGTTTTACAAATAGAACAAAATAGAGTCTAACTAATTGACTCAATTTGTTAATGGCAATCCAAAATAAACACAATCAAACTATTCAACTAAAATTTAGATTTGTTAATGACTTAGTTAACTATAAAGGTTTAGTTTTATAGAACTTAAAACTAGTAAAAGCAATACTGAAATTTAAAATTTGAAAAATAATGGGAAAATAAAATTACTAAATAAATAAATAAAAAGAAATTACTAAGATAGTTAGATTGAACCTGGAAAACTATACAAAGTTAAACAAACTAATGTAGTAGTTTTCCTGAAGTTGTTGATTTTTTGTTTTGAACTATGTTATCTAGATGGAATTTTGAACCTGTAGAGGTAAATCTAAAATATTTAAACATAGTCAAACTGGTCAACTAAGTATAAATAAAACTAATAAAAGATAAAATAGATAGAACTATGTTGATAAAATAAACCTAGTCATTTAAAATGAAAACATAGAAAATAAAATAATTGAGTAGATCGATTCAGTTAAATGTGAAAAAAATAAGAAAATAAATTATATCGATTGGATCAATTTAGTTTTTACAATACTAAAAATTTTCCATAGAGAAAACTAAATAAAACTGATAGGCTCACTTTAGTTGGAAGACCTTAAAAAATATTACATAACTAGTTTGACCTTGTTTCCAAAGTTATAAAAACCTACACATAAAATTGAATGAATTTGACATGATTGACCGAGTATAAAAACCTACACATAGAGTGTTAAACTAGGTTAACTTGGTCTAATTATTTGTAGAGAAAAATTAGAAATTTTCAAGGGTTAAATTCATATTGAGTTCACCATAATGTGTGCAAGTGAAAATTTAAAATTATTTAGCTTATCTTACTCAATAATATTTACACTTAGAGAAGGTAATCAACTAACAAGTACACTTGGGAATATGTTTAAATCAAGGTCATGGCCAATAAAAGATCTATTAAACCTACACTAAAGTATATCTTATCAAATTTTGGCAAAGGAGAGTTTCATAAGTCCTTTATTAAAATTTCATCTTGTGATAATTTTAGCTGTCTTATGATTTTAAATAATATTATGTAAGATAATCTACTAAACAACTATGCAAGCTAATCTAATAAATGCATATGTAAGATAATTTATTGCTCACCAAAGATTGTGGCATAAATAGGGAAGATATTAAACATGAAAATAAAATTTATATATAACATATAAATGATCTAAGCAAGGAGAGATACAATTCAATATATATTAATTCTACAACATTTACTTATTGAAATATGAAGAGCTATGAATATACTTACCTTGTTAAAGTGAATCTGTCATGCCTCAATCTCTCCCTTGGCCAATGGTGATTTAGAAGAGGTTATTGTGGGATTGTAAGGATCACAAGGATAAATAATATCTAGGATACAAGACTTATCCTATGCATCCAATACTTCCACAAGACAAGTGCTACTTCTCTAAGGCAAAAACCTAAGCAATGAACCCTCCTATTGATTGCATAATCAAATTTATGAGTATTAATGATGTACAAATGATTTATCCTCTATTATAAATGAAATTAAATGGTTATATATAACCATGGATTGACCCTAAATACTCAAAATATTTTAGTTGATGTAGTCAACCTGGTTAACCTCGTTAAGTAGGAAATAAAGTTGTTAAGTCTTGAACTATGTCGGCTTAAGCTGCCATAACTCCATAACATTTGGTTTAACTTAAAATGGGATTGAACTAATTGAAATAATAGGAAACATGGTAAAAATGGGGTTTTTATTAGTTAGAGACCATTTTATGAAGTGATATTCTTAGGGAAATGTAAAATTAGTGTTTCAAAGCTTAGATAAATAGATGGGAATAATTTTTGTTGGCTTTAAGTGGTGGTATAGGGGCCAAATGTATTGTGAAGCACCAAAGGTCTAATAATCCCTATCCTATTATACCATTTAAGGTTTTCACTTAGAGATATTGATATTTGATGGGTTATATAAAAGAGAGAGCATCGATAATTGATGAAGTTTAAAAATACTGTGTATATATAGAAGACATGTCCATATGACATGTCCCCACTGAATCTGATAACTAGTGTAAAGTGTGGCTAATATGCTTATGAATTATTCCCCCACTAATATTCCCACCTTTGATGTGAAAGAAACATAGTCCCTAGAATTATCTCACCTCAAAAGGGAAAGACAACTATAGAATCTGTGAAAATAACCATGTAACATATATAAATAAACATGTCTAGGTAAATATAACATTGAAGCACATGCAATAAATGTGATCACATATAAGACTAAAATGTATGATAAATATCATGTAAAATTGTATATAGTAAAGTATAAGCTCAAAAATGAAATAAACACACACATACCAATACTCAAAATTATTCAAAAGGTAATGGTCCAGGGAGACCACAAACAAGGGACATGTTTAAATGTTGTAAAATCAAAAGGACATGACTTAGTCAAATGTACACAAAAGTAAGGAACAACATATTTAAATGTCCATATAATAAGAAATAAAATATTCAAATGTATGATAAATAAAACATAGGCATAGGGAACACATATAATTGAGCATATTTAAATGCTCAAAAAAATAAGACAATATCAAGGAAAAACACTCAAGGAAGTGTGTAAATAAAAACCATAAACAACTAGCATAAATATGTCATAGTGACCCATAGATCAAATGTGTTAGCAAAAAATGTCAAGTACATAACATATCAATTGCCATATGTAATAAATAATCATGGTTAATAAGCATGTGTAAGTAAATATGTAATATCAAACATGATAATGTAGAGCTATCATCAAAGCATATAACCTGTGTGTACCAAGATCATAGAATATGGATGTCCCCAAAGTCTTGGTGATGTGAGTAAAGGGATTTCTAGGAAATCCTAACACCTATAAGTGTATCATGTATCTATGTATTATTGTGTATGTGTTTGTAGGATTAAATTTTATCCTAGTCTTCAACATGGAACTAACACATAAATGCCAAGGAGCTAATAGAACATGTAGGTACCAAAAATGTTTTTAGATTTTTGATTATTTTGGTATTTTTGAAGAGTTTCTAGGAATATCTAATGTAATATATTTATTCAATTGCATATTGTTAATTTTAAAATTTAAAGGCTTTCTTTCAAGTGTAGCAAGGTTGTATACACCTTTTTCCCATTTTTTTATAAGTATGAATGGTCCCACCCAGTTTGGTTTGAAATTTTCTTTCTTGTATTTTTATACATTAGTTTTCTTTTGATTTTATTTTAGTATAGGTCACCCACATAAAATTCTAATCTAAAACTTGAAAATCTTTGGTTGAAAGATAATTCAGAAATAAGAAGAACACAATTCAAATAGTGCTATCTTTGAAAAGAAATGTTTTATTGATCAAAATTACAGACCCAAACATATGCCTATCTCTGAGAAGAGATGTCTGATTTCCATTTCAGATTACATATTCATTTATACATGTTTTTAAAGGTGTGATTAGGATGTGGAAGGTCACCAATATTGAGGAAGATTAAGTGGTTTGACTTCCATGATTTACAACAATACATAATTTGAGGAATTACTATTTTTAGAAACTTACTATTTTTAGACTACACTACTAAAATTGAAATTTAGGGGCACTTACATTGGGTTTTTGTGGTTTAAAATTCATTGAGAAGAGATAAATTCCATCTCATTATGTTCCCCTCATTATTATTTTTCTAACGGTTTAAGCGGTGAGTCAATTGGAGCTACAGTGCAAAAGTTATGGCTCCTGAAAGTTCCACCATCAATTGGGGTGGACCCATCACCCAAATTATCATCTAAATTATTTCCTAGATCATTCCTCCCTCCTTGAGAAGAAATGGTCCCCATTGCATCAATATTTTTCATCAAGTGTGTTAGTTATACTTTTATTTGATTCCCAATGCATACTTGGAAGGGACTATGATTTATACAACTGTGCAAGGCCTGATTGTTCACCATTTCTATCTGACCATCAGTCTATGGATGGAAGGCCATGAAATTATTTATCTCGGTATCTATTTTATTTTTTTGTTGTGTTGTTTGTGTATTCAGGGCTGTAACATCAACCCTTTTGAATTCTTGTGGCTTGACCACCATGAGAACAAATTTCTTGGCACTAATCAGAGAGATAGATGTAGAAGGTGGTACCTCTAGTACCCTATAGTGCCATGTTTCAAGAGTGAGAGTGATCCTTCAAGTTCTTGATTCATAGATGCCATGTCAATCATACATGAATGGATAACCAAAGAGTACATCACAAACATCTAGATTGACCATATCACATATGACCTCATCTTGGAAATATTTTATTGCATATGAGAGAAGACATTGGTGGGTGACACAGAGGTTTCTCCCTAGACTCAACCTTCTAATACTGCATGGCTTTGGGTGAGGCTTCATGGATAGATTTAGGATTTTCAAAACATTAGCAAATATTAAATTCTTTTGATTTCCACTATCAAGAATGAAATATAGAGGCTTACCTTTCACCCATAACTTAGAGTGAAACAACCTTTCCTTGTCATCTAACATCTCATCATGGGTCTGTGATGAAGCAACAATGGCTTCAAGATTAGCATCTACAATTTATTCTTCAACCTCTTAAAATGTAGGGTCTGTATGAGGTAGAGCAATAGATGTTCAGGATTATGACTCAAAAAGCAGTGACTTGATGGCTCAACATTATTCTTTGGAGTGAGTTCTAGATTTGTGATAATCATACCACCTCCCAGTCTTTCCTTCCTTTTGCTTCCAATTTTGGCCTCATGTTTGACCTTCTTTGTCACTTTTCCATTTTGAAGACTGATTCTTTATATTCATTCTTCCATGCCTCTACTCAATCCTCACTATGAAATTATATGCCTCACTGATGGTTTCTAAATTGAAGAGTTCCATTTCTCCCCGTATGTACCATTATAGTCTACCACGATATTTGAGAACCTTATGTTTCTCACTTTCTTGGATGCCCAATCTTGCAGATAGAAAATGAAAAATGTTAGTGTAATCTTGAACAGACTATTCTGTACCTTGGAAAAGTTGTTTCCACTCTATATACAGATCATCATATGCTTCAATGGAGTAGTATTCTTCCTTTATAGCTTCTATGAAATCATCCCATGTAGGTTCTATCTCAAGGCCAATATCATCTGCATTGAATCTCTTTTTGTACACTTCCCACCAATTTTTGATAGGCAATGATGCTTTTAGAAGAGCAAAAGTAATATTCTCTTTATCAGTGAATTTATTTATAGAAAAATAAGATGACAATTGATCTAACCAATTTTCTACTACATCAACATTGATTTTGCCTTCAAATGTAGGGATATCAAAATTCATCTGAACCTTGAAGGGTGTTGGGGCACTGAAAGGATATGCGAGTGCGGATGAGGAGTCAAAATTTTCCATCAAGATTTGCTAGATAATTTGAGTGAATTTTTGTAACATCTATGCTTTCTTCTATTGGAGGGATTCATTCGCCATTTCCTTGAAAGGATTGGATGTCTCAGTGTTGTTCGCCATTTGAAGTCATTTGGAGCAAATAGGTGGATAGACTACAGGTTCTATTTTCCACCCAAGCATCCTATAATCTGACCTCATCTTTGGGATCATACGGATAAAATTCACATGGCCAAAACTATTTTTATATACACATTTTACATGATCCTGATAAAAACATAAGTAATTAGTAGCCTGTGTATGTTTTTCACTCAATTCCTCTAACTGACGCAATATTTTTTCATGATATTCATTATCTTTGATGATGCATTTTAAAGAAACATTAAAATAAGGTATACCAAGTTTAATTGGTAAGATGACCTATGTACCATAGATTAAAGAGTAGGGTGTGTCCTGAGTAGGTGTCCATACACTAGTTCAATATTCACATATACCATATACCACATATTAGTTCCAATCAGTGTTGTATCATTCAATTATTTTGCCAAGTATTTTGAAAATTATTTTATTTTTTGCCTCTACCTATCCATTATATTGAGGGTAATAAGGTGTGGAAAATATATTTTGAATTTTGTATTTACTATAAAATCATTTGATTATTTTGTTTTTAAAGGATGATCCATTATCATAAATAATAGCTGAAGGAATGCCAAAAGAGGAAATAATATTGGTCTTAAAAAACCTGCATATGTCATCTCCTATGGTAAACTCAAGGAAAATATATTCCACCCATTTTGTAAAATTTTATATATCTGTAAAGATGAATTTATGTCCACAAATGGATATCAAATTAATTTCACCAATCAAATCAAAACCGCATTAAGAAAAGGGCCATGGTGAAACAATTGGATGTAACTCATGTGATGGTGTGTGATTCAATTTTCTATATTTTTGGCATTATAAACACAATTTTGAATCTTCAATGCATTATTAATCCATGGTAGGCCAATAATAACCTTGGTGTAATTATTTTTGGGACATTACTCATCCACTGAAATGACCCCCACATTCATTGTCATGCATTGTTAAGAGTATAGTGTGGGATTCATATTTATTTAAGCATCACAATAATTGCCCATCAAAACCTCATTTGAATAAGTCATTTCCAATAATAACATAACATAACACTTCATATTGTAATTTTTTTTTATCATTTAATCTAAAATGGTCTGGTATATAAGCTTAATAAAGAAAATTATAAATATCAATGTACCATTCTATGTTTATAGTACCATGGGTAATAGAAAGAATGACCAAGGCATTAATTTTATTATAATAAATGGAAGGATGTCATAGATACCATATTATAAAGTTTATGTGATCATCATCCAAATTCATTAAGAATACTAAAATTTCCTTAACATCAACATGGTGGTTATCTTTACATATAATACTATCAATAGAAAATGTGTCAAGTATATGTGTGAGTGTAGTCATATAAAATTTCAAAATTAGTAGTTTGACTATGGCTTGTGACACCCTATCCATAGATCCTTTTATATGCTCTTGTGACCCCTCTAGACACCTTTTTTCTCATTACCAATCATCTAAAACCTTCTAAATGGTAAGTCCACCTCAATCAAACTGTTATTCCCTAACCAATCCTATTCCCCTAGGTCCTAAGCTTATAGGATAGGAATTCAGTACCTATACTATAGCACTGGACCTTAGGGTGTCCCATTTTTAGTGCTCCTATCTAATTGCACTTTGAACCCCAAAAATCATTTTCATCTGATTCTTATCCTTTATTATGTTTGCCTAACATGAATACATCTAGCCCATAACCAATAATTCCCTATAAAATCCCATCCAAAGCTCATTTATAAAGAGGAAGTGATAAAATATTAAAAATCAAGAAAGAATACAAATAAATCACTAAGACAAACTTCCCTATTCTCTACATATAATCACCCAACATAGCTATAAACACACTCAAAACCTCATACCAATTCTTAGCCACCTCAAGCACTCTCAATTTAGCATTTTTGCATCTACATTACACTATTTCACAAACACATTAGGTGGAGGAACTACATATGGCTTGATCCCTCTTCAGAGTATTGGTATGTAGGCAATGTACCCACATAAGGAGTGTGGATTACAATTTTAGTGCATCTTACACACTAACCCCCCCTTTCTCAAGTGATTCAAAGATTGTTTTATCAAGCATGATGGAGGGTTAGGGTTTGAAGATTAAAATTTATCTACAATGAGTTTCATTAAAAATTAGCACTCAAGATATTATAGGTAGGCTCACATAAGAACAACGTAAAAACCTAAAAAGTTTTAGGTCTCTATGACTAGTTTGGATAATAGTGGCAGGAGTGGATTACAATGTCAAAACCTAAAGTGTCCTATTTTTAGTGATCCTATCCTTTTGTCAAATTAAAGCTAGATTTAGATTCATGACACTATCCTAATCCTGTATAACTAGTTTTAACCTCTATCTCAACCATCTCAATCCAGTTTCAAGATAAGTCATATTTCTCCTTGTTTATTGCTATTTTTAGAAAGGTAAAAAGGATAAATAAATTATATAAATTAGGATTTTAATTATTTTAATGTTATGTAATGATTTATTAATCCAGGCCCTTAACTAAATTAAGAATAAAACTCCATTATTCTCTAAAAATTTAAATCATTTGGTGAACTCAAATTACTTCATTTGTGCACAAAAACCCTAGGGAAAGTTCCTTATTGATTTTTCCAGTATTTTTTCTAATTTTTATTAAATATTTAAATAAAAATATCACATTTAATCTTTAAAATTTACCATAATAATTTTTAAAAATCTTTTCTTTCAAACCCTAGTTGAAAATACTACGTCCCTTTACTTCTTGAGGTATCACCTTACATGTTTGTGAGTTTCATATCCTTTTTATGCATATTAAAATTTATTATTTTTAGGACTTTATATTTCCCTTATTAAATACTTTCCTTTCATCGCATTTTGATTATTACAACTTATTGTAATAAACTAAATCTATTTTTTATTTGATTTTTTTACTTTAACAATGACCTAATATACCAATTTTGATGAAACAAATAAAAGGAACTTAAAGACCTTTTAACTAAACATCCTAATATACAAGATGATATGCTTAAAATAATATAATAAAAACAAAAAAAGAAAACAATGGTCAGTCCTCTCAAGCCACATAACAACCAATTTCAAATGATACTACAGGGGCAACTATGTCTCAACAACCCCCTATAGCATCCCAACCTTCCTATGAGGTACCACTAGTTATGGCTAATATATCTTTGCCTCTTGATGTGTTTGACCTTATGTAAGAGATAAAATATCTTCAATCCAAGGTGCTACATCTTGAGTAAGGTGCCTCTAGACCAACATAAGACTTGAACTCTTTTGATTTACTTCATACACCATTGACATATAATGTTACTTCTACACCCTTGCCACTAGGTTTTATTCAACCCAAGCTCACTTTAAATAATGGCAAGGGTGATCTAGAGACACACTTGAGAGATTTTCATGCAGCATGATTAGACTATGTGCCAAATGACTGGTTACTAATCAATTTATTCATGGGTTTTAAAGGATTATGCTCTATAATGGTTCTATAGTCTACTGAATCAATTGATGAATGCATTCAATCCTTTAGCTAACATGTTCCTAGATCATTTTAACATTAATATATGTGACTAGGTTTCTTATGCCCAAGTTTTACAATAGAAACAAAGGTCAAATGAGCATCTTATAAATTATGTTCTTCAATATAAGACTATCTTGGCTAAAATGACTAGCCCCATGGTCAATCAAGAATTATAAGATCTCTTCAAACAGAGTCTTATGTCAGCTTTGCATGAGTCAATACTATTTAAAAGATATTCTTCCTTCACTGAGTTATGTCATACACTAAAGGAAAGGGAAGTTAAATTAATTTCAATGGGCAAACTTAAGTACACAAACATATCAAAAACAATAAACAAGACTAATATTAAAGTCCCATACAAAGTAAAGGTTAATGATAGCAAAATTCAAAATCAACCTATAGTTGATTTGGCTTTAGATCCCCCTCAACAAGTGGTTTTATCAACACCTCCTTGGTGAGCCTTTACCAATCTACCAGTATCTCTAGCTGGAGTCTTACAGCATCTATTTGAATGTAATATCATATCTCTCTCTCCTATTTAGGAAGTTGATACAACAAATATTCTTCTATGTGGATATGATCATAATGTAATTTATGATTTTCACAGGGCATTAGGCCACACAAAAAAATAGATGCATTATTTTGTGATACAAGATATAAGACTTGATAGATGGCAACCTCATTGATCTTGTCACTCTAGTTGAGCCTTCTCAAGTAAAGAAAACATAGGACAAGGCTCTAAATTTTTTCTCAAATCCTTTCCCATAGAATTCCAAATAGGAGATAGGGGACACATTAGGTGTTCAACATTCATATCATGCACACCCTCCACCAGATTCATATCAGGCACCTTTAGTTGAGTCACATCCTTTGAGCAACATGATTGGTGTGTATAATTATAGATTTCCAAATAGACCTTTGATTTCCTTCTTAGAGAAAGAGATAGTTGAGGATGATTTAGACTACCATGCACTTTTTATCAAAGCCTAAATTAATCATCATCCCATTCATAGTATTCTCATTGATAATGAATCTAGTGTAAACATGTGCACTATGACATTACTTTATAATTTGGAATATTCATATCATGATATTACCCTAATGTACATAGTTATCAGTGGATTTAGTGGACACATATAGAGCTCATTAGGTGATATTGTACATCCTTTATAGGTTGGACCTACACATGTGACCACAACATTTACTATTGTTCCTAATGCAGGATTATTCAACATGTTACTTGGTCAACTATGGATTCAAAAACTTTTAGAAATACTTTTTATAGTTCATAGATGCAAAAAAATTCATTCAAATTAATCAAGTTATAAAAGTTGGTGGATTTTCATATGAGTTACCACTCCCTACTTTAGAGCCATATCCTACTCTCTAGTCACTAGTTTTAGCTCCTCTTCCAGTTACAATTCTTCCTTTAGTTGAGATTCAAACACAACTAAGGCCTCCCTCATTAGCATAAAAAGTTCATACACTTCTATGGAAGCCTATTTTAGAGAAACCACTACATCAGTGATAGTTTCAAGACTTTAGATAGTTTTTAGCTATAGTATTCACACCTAGATTAGTATCATTGAGGTCTCATGCCTCTATACATAGAGAATATTTTTAGAGAGTTTATTTTATTACTTGATGGGATGTTGAAATCCCCATAATTGCATCCAATTTTCAGATTTACAAGGGAACCCCCATAATCAATTTCCACTATAGACATTTCAAATCAATTATAATGTATTCATATTTCAAAGTCATAGTCTCAGCCCTTCTATCATGCTTCATGATCACATATGATCCCTCTTGATACAAGACACCATGATAGTGAGTCTCTCATGAGACTCACTAGTTAGTATAATTTCTTCTTAGATTACTTGTATATAGCTTATTTTCAAATTATTGTACATAGTTTCCTTATGATTTCTTGTATATAGCTCATTTTTGAAATATAAAAATATTCAAATAAATCAAAACATCAAAAATATTTCAACTATATGCATCATCTATGCCTTACATTTCTACTACCATGTTAAACTTACATTTTGATATTCTATGTTATTGTTTTTTGATTTATCTACATTACCATGCTTCACTTGATCTTCTTTGAGTATGTGTAGAGACACCAAGATCCTTGATTTCTTCACTCTAACCATTGAGGGGGAATTTTACTTCTACATTCAAGACATACATCAACATATCTACCCACCAACGGTATCTTCTACATGACACATCATCCAATTTATGTCATTCTTACACCACACACTCTAATTATCATGTTGATGTATATTACTTACTATCTCATATAAATTATTCTATTGACAGTCACTAGAACATATATGTATTTCTTAGTATTTACTTAGCTTTTCTCATTCATTTGATTATTTAAATGCAATAGTATTATAACATTTACATGCCTTCCTTTCTTGCTTTGAGTAGCTTGATTGCATTTCAAAGTCTCAAGAAGTGTCTCAATCTTGCTTGTTTGTTTTAGTAGAGTTTTTGCTCTCAATTATTAGAGATTTATTTACAAAAGAGGTCTCCACATAATTATCCATCCCTCCTTGAAAACTAGCAACTAACCAGATTTACACTTTTAGTTTAGAAACATGCTATTACAAAATCTAGGCATACCTCTAGATCTAAAATCTATTAAAATACAAAAATATCCTATATCTTAGATGACTCATCTTTGACTTTGAGATATTTTTCTAGAATTTTTACATGTAATTACATATTACAAAATTGCATGCACTTTTACATGAAAATGTCCTAAGTCAATTACAAAGTGCATTTTTTTGCTCTTATCCAAATAGTAGAAAAATTAGTTTTTTTAGAAACAAATAGAAAGGTAAGATCAGTTACAATTTTGTTAGCTAAAATATAGTTTAATTGGTCAGTTTCAATATAGTTTTACTTATCCAGATATAGGAGGCATAATGCATGGCATGATGGATCTCACTTCTAGTTTCAGATTGGGCAACTTCTAGATCAAAATCCATGTTACAAACACCAATGATTGGGGGAAATGTGCATGGCACATTTGAATTCTTTTCTTTATAACTCATTGTCTTTGACTTCATAGAAACTTCAGTGATCTAGTTTTAGAATAACTTTTGTTGAAAAGATGGCAATGAAGAGGGATCCTTTAGAGAAACTGTAGTAATAATCTTTGTATTATTTATTGGGTGAATATTTTGTATCAACTAAATGAAGACAAAATGTATATCAACCACAACACAAGGAGATTTATGCCATGAAAGGTGTGGGCAGATCTAGATGAGGTAAATCTCTCCTCTCAAAGGGGAATGAATATTTATACACTATATGTATATATAATTAAGCAAAAAATAATACTTGGGGTGGGACCTCTCTTTTTTTAGAGGTGATGTCCAAGGAACAAGAGGAAATCCTGGTCGTTGGCCAACAACATTTCTCTTTTTTGAAAGCGTAGAGCAAAAAATCATAAAGTAAGGTTAACAAAGAAACCTATGAGCACAAAGTCTTCCATTGTCTCCTTCACCAATTCAAAATATGCAAAGTAGAGTGAATGAAAAAGTCTTCGCCTAAAACTACAAAGGATAAAAAGATCACCTAGATAAAAGTAGCTCAAAGTCTTTCTTATATCTTTTAGAAATGTCCTCAGATAATATCAACACACACATTGCTTATTAAATCAAAAAAATAAGAGATTATCAGGAAAGAGGACATAAGAACCACTTCCTAAATAAGACAAATTTCAACACAAAGTCTAAAATAAACCTGCTTCTCATTCATTTGATAAAATATGATTTACAAGTTGAGCACAAAGTCTCAAGAAGTGTTTTAATTTCAGTAGAGTTTTTGCTCTCAATTATCAGAGATTTATTTACAAAAGAGGTCTCCACTATATATAGGGAGAAACCTTCAAAATTTTAGAAAATATTAAAATACATAAATATCCTAGTCAAAGATGACTCATCTTGACTTTGAGATATTTTTCTAGAATTTTTACATGTAATTACACATTACAAAATTGCATGCACTTTTGCACTTTTACATGAAAATGTCCTAAGTCAATTACAAAGTGCATTTTGAATAAAGCATGGAAAAACAACTTCAATCTTTATTTCCAGTCTTCTTCATTGTCTTTGACTTCAGAGAAACTTCAGTGATCTGGAAGAACTTTTGTTGAAAAGATGGTGATGAAGAAGGATCCTTTAGAGAAACTGTAGTAATAATCATGATTGTGTAAATAGGAGAAAAATTAGCAATCTGAGAAAATTGTACATTTGAGGATTACAATTAGGGAAATGCCCTTGAAAGGGATGAGGTGTGAGTAGGTCAAAAAGTGGAAGAAAAGGGAAGTGGGCGTGAAAAATAGGAAAAATGAAAATTTCCCAGAGTTAGGAAAAATGAGGAGAAGGAATGTATGGGCAGCAAAAATTGCCTCCCTTGCATATTGGAGAGATTCTTGTGCATAAGCAGCCAAAATTGCCACCTGTGCACATCAGGGAGAAAGTGTCGGCGGCAAAAATTGCTGCCTATGCAAGTTTAAGAAGGTGAACATGTAAGGACAGTAAAAATTGCCACCCTTGCACCTGGAGGAGAGGAAATGGGGATGCATGGGCAGAAAATTTTTTTGCTCTTGCATGGAAGATGTAAACATTTGTCATGTTCTCCTAAGTCGTGACATATTCCACTACACTGTCTTTTTCAATTGGTCATTTTTCCACAGGCTTTTCTCTTCAGTCAGGCTTGGTTCTTCCTTTGACTGAGGCTACCTTTTGTCCTTTCTAGCTTTGTCTCTTCCTACTGTGATTTGAGCTATCAAGATATGTTCCCAGCATTACTAGCTCTTTACGCTCCTTCTCTCAGTGGTTCTTCCCTTTAGCGTTTTGGCTTTCGAATGCATTTGGGTCCATGCTCAAGCCTTCAAAGATCAACAGTTATTTTATTATTGTGAATTTGACATCTACGGGCCCATCAATTTCCTTGGTAATTCCTTTGGCTTTATCGCTTGATCTTTCCTAGAGGGGACCTACCCTTTTGGGGCCTTGAGAAATGGTCTGCTTCCTGCTTCCTTTGGGATCTTTTGGGTAGCCTTCGGGCTTTATTTCCTTCGGTGGACTTTTTGGATATTCCCTCGGGCTTTCCTTACGCTTCCTCCCATGGAAATTTTCCCCAGGGAAAATTCTCATGGATAAAAAGTCTAGGGAACTAATTTTAAATGCCTTAAATAAATTTGAAAGAATTACCTTTTGGCTTCCTTGAAAATGACCCTTCTGAAGGATGCTTTGATTGATTAAGTGCCCTTGACTTGTCCTTCGAGAAGCTTCCTTTTGCATTAAACCTCCCCTTTGAACTTTGGCAATGAACAAATCGGTTGAACCAAGACATTGAACCAATCGGTTGAACCAAAAATGGTTCAAGCCGATGGTTCAAACTGATGGTTCAATTTGAATGAACTGAGCCGATGAACTAAACATTTGAACTTGCCTTTAAACCATGAACCCATTGAACCTACTGCTGGTGTTTTTTGATGGAGATTTCTGTTTGAACCAAGGCACTGGAATAGTCCCAAAAAATGACTAAGTGTTGAAAAATTGATTCTTTTGACTGAAACCACCAGTAGAAGCCTTTGACCCTGAATGCTTAGAATAATTTTTGAAAGGGGAAGAGAGGATTTTGATCTATAGGTTGTCCCAAAAATGAGTAGTCATTTTTTGGGGACAAAATTATTGAGCCACCTACTAAGAAGGATTGGACACACAATCCAAACATTGATTAACACATGCATGACCACATAGCTTCACTTAGTAGGTGATGATGAAGCCAAAGGGATAGCCTTTGTATTCTTGAGCCACTCTTGGGAAATTGAGCACTTATCTTCATTTGTAATATCACTTTTGGTAAAACACATACCCAACATCACTTAGCATCACACATTTTCATGGGCTTCACCCTTGTAGGTAATTTTAGGTATGCTTTCTATTTTTCCTTTATCCTAGTATTTTGTTTTTTTGTATCATTAGAATAAATAGCGGGGTATGTAGTCATATAAAATTTCCAAATTTGTAGTTTGAGTGTGGCTTGTGACACCCTATCCATAGATCCTTTTTTAATGATCGTTTGACCCTTCTAAACACCTTTTCACTCATTACCGATCATTTGAAACTTTCTGAATAATCATTCCACCTCAGCCAGGCTAATTTCCTAGGCCAATTCTATTCCCCTATATCTCAAAACTATAAGAAAGGAGCATCATACCTTGACTATAGTTCTAGACCCTAGAGTGTCCCATTTTTGGTACCTCTTTTCCCATTGCACTTTAAGCCCTAATGTTCATTTTCACATTGATTATTATCCTTCATTATGTCAGCCTAACATGAATACATCTAACCAATGACCAATATTTCCCTATAAAATCCCATCCAAATCTCATTTACAAAGAGGAGATGACAAAATATTACAACACGAGCAAGAATACAAACAAAGCATTAAGGAAAACTTCCCTATTCTATGTATAGAGTCACCTAACATAGCTAAAAACACACTCAAACATTCATACCAGTCCCTAGCCACCTTAATCACTCTCAATTTAGAATTTTTTCATCTACATTACACTATTTCATAAAGTACATTATGTGGGAGAACTACATATGGCTTGATCCATCTTCAAATTATTGGTATGTAGGTAGCGTACCCACATAAGGGGTTTGGATTACACATTTAATACATCTTACACACTAACCCCCCTTTATCAAGTGATTCAAAGATTATTTTATCAAGCATGATAGAGGGTTGGGATTTGAAGATTAATATATCTATAATGAGTTCCATCATGAATCAACACTCAAGATATCATAGGTAGGCTCACATAGGAACAATATAAAGACCCAAAAAAAATTAGGTCTTTATGACCAATTTGGACAACAAAACTAAGAGTGGAATACAATGTTGGACCTCAAAGTGTCATGTTTTTGATTCTCCTATCCTTTCATTGAATGAAATCTATATTTAGATTCACAACACTATCCTATCCTATATAACCAGTTTTAGCCTTTATCTCAGTCATCTCAATCCATTTTCAAGATAAATTATATTTCTCCTTATTTATTGATATTTTTAGAAAGGTAAAAAGACAAATAAATTATACAAATTAGGACTATAATTATTGTAATATTTTTTACTAATTTATTAATCCAAACCCTTAAATAAATTAGGAATAAAACTCCATTATTCTCAAAAATGTTAAATCAATGAGTTTATCTACCATTTATTTATATGTCAAAATATACTCTTCTTTATTTTGTAAATGATTATTAACTTGATTAAAAACCAACTAAGAATCACCAAAAACTTGGATGTCTTTTATAACTAGCTTGTGTGTTATGGATAATATGATGATCAAGGCCTCAAATTTAGCTATATTATTGGTGAAATAAAAAGCCAATTTGTAAGAGAAATACATGTATTCACCTTTGGGGGTATAAAATACATTTCTAGCACCTACTCCTATTTGACATTTTGATCCATAAAAAAACATTATCTATGGAATAAAAGATATATTATATGCCTCAAAATCATCTCAAAAAGCCTCTGTGAATGGAAAAGAGCCTAGTAAAGGAGCCAAAACCAATTGGTTGGCTATGATGACCTTTTATTAGCTTTTGGTCTACAAAGTTTAGATCAAACTCAGTAAAATTCATGACCCATTTTTCTATGTGATTGGTGAGGAGCCTTAATAAATCTTATTTAATTATAACATGAACCTCATTATTAAGCAAGTAACATTGTATATTTTGAGTATAAAAACTAAGGATAAACATAGCTTTTCCATTATTGAATATTTTTATACATAATTCACCAACTGATGATTGATGTAATATATTGTACATTCTTTGTGATTATCATCATATTGTGCTAATAGGGCCCCAAGGGCCTCATGAGTGGCAAAGATATAAAGAATTAATTATCTATTTTGAATAGGGGGCATGCGTACTAGTGGATTTTCTAAATATGTTTTGATTTGATCAAATCTTTGTTGACACACATCATCCCATATAAAATTTATGTCTTTTTTTACAAAATGTGTGAAAGGAATTGTTTTTTTCTGCCAATTAAGCTATGAAGCATCTAATAACCTAAATTCAATGCTAAAAGAATCTTAACTATTTGATATTGGTTGGTAGTGGCATTTTGATAATGGGTTTTACCTTTTTAGGATCAACCTCGATGCCTCATTGAGATATAATATATCCAAGGATTTTTCTTGAAGGAACCTTGAAAACACTCTTTTTTGGATTTAATCAAACATTAAACTTTTGCAAGCATTCAAATATTTGTCTAAAATTAGTAGCATGTTCTTGATGATGTTTAGATTTGGAAAGTAAATCATCAAAATAATCCTCATTAGTTTTATGTATAAATTCATGGAATATATTAATCATGGCCCTTTGATATGTGGCCCCTAAATTCTTTACCCCAAAAGGCATGACTATATATCAAAATATACCCCAAGGAGTAGTAAATGTTATCTTTTCTTGATCAATAGGGTTAATTTTGATTTGGTTATATCTTATGAATCCATCTATAGATGAAAATGAATCATATCTAATTATAAAATTGATAATTATATCAATTTTTGGTAACGAAAAATCATATTTTGGACAAGCCTTATTTAAATCTCATTAATCAGTTCAACAATGCATATCACCATTATGTTTTTTTTATGGGTACAATGTTGGACACCCATTCATAATGTGCAATAAATCATATGAATCCATCATATAAAAGTTTTTGAATTTATGATTTTACCAATAATTATACTTTGGGATGTATTTTGAGAATCTTTTGTTTAACTTGTTTTTTTTTATCTAGGTATAATAATATATTATGCATTGCCACTAATTGATTGAGTCTAAGCATATCTGAATAATCCCAAGCCAAAAGTTTAGGAAATTCATGAAGAACATGTCAATAAGTTTTTCCTTATCCTCCTACATCATTACCACTAATATAACTGATCAAGGGTCGTTATATGTTCCATAATTTTATTAGACTATTTATTCATTTAATAAAGTGGATCTCTCTTTGATAAATGGTGGAATAGGAATAGTATGTGATGTATCATGTTAGATATTTATATCATTTATTTTAATAAAGTAAACATGAGAAAAGTGGCATGAAGAGACCTATTATTATGATAGAAAGGAAGGGAGATCCTCATATACCCAAAAATACTCTAACAATGATTCATAATGGGTTAATACATATAGTGTCAAAATGTTTGGTGAAGTATTATCATCAATAATATGAGGGTTAACCACTGGTAGATCAATTATAAAAATATTTAGATAATTTGTTTTGGATATTTGAAAACAAGATGTATAATGAGAGATATGCTTATGACTTGAATTTAAAAAAAAAAAACCAAAACACTAATAACTTGTATTGGTTAGAGAAAAAATACACTGGGTCATGCCTTTCTCATGTTTACCTATCCCCTATCATTTGTATCCATATTTTTTTAAAAGGGAGAACCAAAATTGGGATTATGAAATTAAGGTGTAGCATTATCCATTTTGTTTATCATTGCATAATATTTGAAGGGATTGTCATCCATAAGATAAGTGTAAATTAACCCTTGATGACTAAATTTTAAGCATACATGTAAAGTGGATGGAAATGTGTACATCTCATGCATCCAAGACCATCCCAAGAGAATGTTATAATTTAAATCATTTGACATAACTTGACACATAATGGGTAGGGTATAAGGACCTATAATAATATTCAATGTTAATTTACCCAATACTTATTGTGAAATGTTATCAAATACATTGATGCTCATATTAGATGGGGATAAATTTCAAGGCTTGGTGCCAATTTAGTAGAGAAAAGATATGTTGTAAATTTTGAGTCTTGAACCATTATCCATAAGAACTCATTATACCATTTTATTAAAAACACATAATTGGATGTAGAGTGACAAACAATTATTTATAAGATGTTATAGTGGTAATTCCTATTTTTTAAAGAATATAATATTCTCAATTGATTTGATTAAATTTTAAATAGAAGCCACATATAGAGGTTCCACATTACAAGGCAACATAGTCATATGCAATGTATCCAAAGGGACATCTTTATAATGGGATGATTGGTGTAACAAGTCCAAGAGGGAAGTTTGAGTAATTTTATCTTTGGATAGGGAAAGAAAATGGAATGAGATGAATTATTTCTTCATATATTCCCTTTTGTGCTTTGTAATAATAGGTAAAATCCCATTATAAACATTAGAACAAGGAGTATGTTGGAGTGCAGATTTTGAATCTCATATAAATTGAATAGATTTAACCAATCAAATAATGTAGTAAACCATAGTAATTATAAGGTATTGGGAAATGAAATAATTTAGAGATATGTCAATGGTAAACATGATTTAAATATTTAGCAATTAGGGATCAGTAACAGGAAAAAGGAATTAAAAAAACCCTAGCTTGCATAGGGTTTGATGTTCAAAGATTAGTTTTACCAAATATTTAACCCTAAATTGGATTTTAGAATCCAACTTGGGTAGATTGGGTTAAGGATATATAAATTATAGGGTAAAAAGGTGAATATAATATCTATAGTAGGCTAATTAATGTGCTAAACTTAGATGTACCATATGATGAATTTATAAAATTGAGATAAACTATTAATGGAAAGCAAAACTATGCTAAAATTAAAAATGACATAAAAGAGAGTACTTAACTAGTTTTGATGATAATGTAGGTCTAGATCTGGTATAGGTAGAAAGTAGATGGGAAGATAAATATGGAATAGTTTTTAGATTTTATATCTGGTGCTTTTGCATCTATTGATAGTCACATATCTTAGGATGATTACATCGATGGTAATATATATATTAAATGCTAGTGTCTAGTATGGAATATCAGTTGAAATAAGATATGAACACCTAGATGCTTATGTATTTGGCTTTGCCTTTGCTTTAGTGCATTCATATTTGGGTCATGGACTATCCCTCTTGGTGAAATAATAAAATCCTAGCTTTCCATCTTTATTGTGACCTTGGGGAAAATGGGTTAGTGGTCACATGGTGTTGAGATGGACCATAATGATCCCAATGTCAAAGGTAACTACATATGTAGATAATACTCTAGAAGAGTGCCTCAAAATGACATAGTTTTCCACTATGTGTTGGCTTGTGTGTGAATAATGTAATGTGTGTAAAGTAAGTACAATAGTTCCCTAGCTTATAACTTGGAAAAATGACCTTGTGACTTCTCGTTTAGTAATTTAGACCTATAACTAGGCTATTTTTTTGACTGATATTAGAATAAGGTAGAATAAGAAAGATTTTGGTAACTTGAGTTCTTTTAGAATGCTTCTTGAGTGATATTTTGGTTTTATTGTTAGGTAAGGAATGAATGAGGGTTTCTATTATATTTATAATAATAATATCGATAGATAAATTGTATTAAAACACTTAATGTGACCATTATAATATATTTAATTTAAAATTTTAATAACTTTAGGGAACTTGACACTTGCATTGAGTCAAGATAATAATGTCAATTCTACTGTCTATCTCATATGTTAGTGTACATGGAGAAGGAGAGTAGGTGCAAGCTCAAAAATTGAAGAGGAATAATATTAATACATTTTAAGTATTCTAGGTAAGATGAGATGTTTGTGTCATCAATATAAGGCTAGTTAGACAAAGAAATAGGCCAAGGGGCACACGATAGAGTAAATTCAAGGATTATAGAATCAAGTCATGTATATAATTAAGAGGAATAACTGGGGTTTGATTTTCCAAGTGTACAAGACCGAGGTGATACACAATCATAAAATATAATCTGCAAATCTAAAAAAATAATACACACAAAGAATGAAGCACATAATCAAAACATGATAAGCATACATGAATAAGTGGAGTTGATATACATTATCCACTTGTAACATTATTATATTAAGTAACTTAGGTATATAGTAATATAAAAATGTGAAAGTAAGTGAGCACTAATAATAGATTCTGTGTAATGTATCAAACTTAAGATAAGATAATAAGAATAATCATAGAATAATAAAACCTATGTAAGAAGATGCCCCTAGTGAACTTGTTGAGATATAGATAATGTGTAAAAGGCATGTGATTGGTTTGGATCTGATAATGTAGAGTTTGTGTTCACTAGGAAAAATCCATTATAATTGGATAATAGCAAATTGAGTTACATTTTGGAATAATGTGGTTTTGTTTGTGTAATTTTTTTGGGTTTGAGATAATATCACCACATGAAAGATGTATCTAGAAGTGAAAAATTATTTTCAACTCACTCAAGTAAAATTGTGAATAATTTTTGATATAAAATGGATATATAAAAATACTACATATATTGCGCAAAAATTAATTTATGTAAATGAAATAGACATATCATGCATAGGTCCTATCGTTTTGAATTTTCTAAGAATACTTTATATATTTTTAAATATATGAAAACTAATAAGGAACATACTAACCAATGACTCCCATAAGAGCCTAAAAATAAATAGGTCATATATCTAGCATAAGAAGGATGACCTCTTGTGAATGGAAAGTGTCATGATACTATGAATGAATCAATCTCAACTCAAAATATAAATACTAATTTGATTATGTACCATAAGTGCCACTATCATGATGATGATTTATAACCTATTGTCTATATTTATATCATTTTTAAATATAGGACTCTTTGAAACCCATTATAGAGTGTATGAACTTTGATTTATTTTTCTTTATGGAATACCCTTAGTAATTTGTAATATCAACTTATGACATGATAGTGTAGAGAGTGGATATCTATAATCTATGAAAAAATGATGATTAGGTGGATTTTAAAGAATCTTTATCCCTATAAAGTTGACCACTTGGTACTGAACTTCCTGTGTAGGTTGAAATTTTTGAGGTTGTTCAACTACAATCTATCATTTAGGAACAATTATATTTGGTTTGAGGGGGTATTCAAAGGAATATGATGAACCATGATTACTTCATTAAGATAAATATAATTCAAATATATGTGTAATGTAGAGGGAACTATGTGAATTTATTGGATCCAAGGGCATCCCATAAAATATTTAAAACTCCTACACTAGGTACTACTATGAACTCGGTAGCCACATGTGCTAGACCAACCTAGAGTGCTAATGTAGTCTCACTTTTAGAATTATGAATATGGTAATTTAATCTGTTAATGATTATTTTTATAGGAATTAGATCCTTATATTTATATCTAAGATGATAAATAAGTGTGATAGTACACAAATTCAAACTTGAACCATTATCAACCATAACACTCTATATAATATGGTGATCAATGTGAGCTCAAACGAACAAAGAGTGTAATTCAAAATCATCCTCAAATATCTCATGCTTTAAAAATGAGATAAGTGGTAAGGATGGCATTGAAGTATTATATGTACCTATCATGCCATTTAGATGATGTTGTGACTCTATATGATAATGACAAAAAGCTAGTGGAGGGTGTGCATTGTATGTGTAATGCACTCTTGATGTATCTATTATTTTTAGAGTTATGTGATTGGGAAAGTAATAATTGGATATATTAATTATTTAAATATCACTTGGTTGTGATTTTGAACTATCAGTAGATGTACCCACATTGATTATCTTCTCATCTATTAGATCATGTATCTTATTTCATAAACTAATGCATCTATTTATAGTGTGATCTGATACTTGATGAAAATCACAAAATTCATTCCAATCAAATAATTTTAGAAGATTATTACTCACATAAACCTCTTTAATGTGAGGTATTGATATGATATTGCATTCCAATAATCTTTTTAATACCTTGTATGGAGCTTCTAGAAAATTGGTATATTGTCTCGTTAGAGGAGTTGATAATATAATTCATAGAATGGGTATTAAAATGATATTAAATATTTCCTTTTAATCAATCTTATTTTTAGTTGGTCTCACTTTGTATGGTGGCTTACTCAATTTATTTACATGAAAAGTGTAAAATAGATATTTTGCATACTTTATATTATTCATTACCAATAATTTGACTTGTCTTTTCTTAATTGTGTGACATAAATATGTGAATGAGATAAAATTATTACACATAATGGATTAATATAGTGGTGGAAGCAAAATATACTTGAATATGTATTGTAATCACTTATCTACCAAATTATTTTTCATTTTATATAGCATAATATTATACATTAAGACATAATGTATGATAGGTTCATTAGATTATTTTTTGAGTTGGAAAATCTAAGCATATAGAAGATTATCACTTATATTGATTGTAAAATGTGTAAGGAAAAAAATATGCTAAAGGATTTAACATATGAAATGACTGATGTGGTAAATAATAGAACCATAGTAGAGCATGATTTTTAAATTTATAGAGAAAATCTTGGTCAAAAACCTATTATTGGATGCATAGTCCAAACATGTTGCATGAAATAATCTCAAATGTTACTTGGGGTCACCTTTTCCATCATAAAATATAAGCTTAGGTTCCACAAAAATAGTTGGTAAAGGATATGTTGAAATATGTTGAGCCAATGGAGTATGTAATAATTTGTTTGAATCCAATTCCTAATTAGGTTTCAAATCACTATGTTTTATTTGCAACACCTTTGTTTTCAAATCTAGAATAGTCTACATAAGGAATTATGCATCAAGAATAAAATGTGTGATAATGAATGGTGGTGCCTCAAATGAATAAGTATGAATTGGAATATTAATATTGTAAAACCCTTGGGTTTTTACCATAATATATGTTGGTATATAAGTTATATCAAATGATGTAGAGAAGAGTAATGAACCCATAGTTGCTAAAGTGTCAAATATATTAACCATGTTTGTACTTTTTATGTCAAAAAGAACTTGTAAAATTATATGATAATACCAAGGTTGTTCACATGTTGATTCTATAAATTTATTAATAAATTTTACTTTATTAAGTTCTAGTTGTATAATTTTTTCTTCTCTAAAGTTTGAGATCACCCTAGGTGAAAGTAGTAAGGTAAAAGATTTAAGGGAGGTCCTATAAAACCACACATAAGACTAGAAGAAAATCCACCTTCCACTTACCCAACTATGTTTCCCCACCCCTCATCCCTCACTAAAAACATCCTAAAGCTATTGATAGGAAGGAAAAAGTAAAGATCCATGATTCTCCCCCCAGGAGTATAAAATTGAGAAGGAAAAGATACATTTAGGGGTCCCCCAAGGTATTAAAAACCCTAAATTTGAAATTTAGAAGGTGAAGATGGATGAAGTTAGAAGGAAAGGAGATGGAAGATAATTCATGGATATCCTAAAAATAATTAGGCATAAGTTGTAAGACTTCCATGATAATCTTTACATTATGGGATGGTAGATGGTTCATCTCATGGATGAGTGAAATACCTTGGAAAATGGAGTCATATACACTGAGGGAAGTATAGAGAAATCCAAAGATGGATGAAGGTAGTAATTATAGGCTAGAGGAAACCCCTAAAAAAAGGTAAGGAAACCATAATTATCACCCTAGTGAAATCACCTAAATGCATTAAAAATAAAGAAAAGATAAGCCTCGAGAAGGACAAGGGGATAACTAAATAGAAAATAATAATGGTGAAAGGCCCTAACATTCAGACCAGAGGCAAACATATTAGTTCAAGTAGATAGTAAGTAGTAATAATAAGGATTTGGCATCTACTAAAAAATAATATGACTTTGATTTGACCTCAAAATAAATTTATAGCGAGTCTTTATTTTAGAGTCCTATTTTTTTTGTTCCTATTACCTTGCTTAAATTTGGTGTAAGTCTAGTGGTTAGTTGGCTTGGTTATGTTTTGTTAATTTTTTCTTAACTTAATTTCTTGTTTAAACTCATGGTTTCAAGTCCTTATGAAACCTAACATTCACCTTATCAAATAAAAATATCTAGTTTTTCATCACCTATAGGTGGAAGTACATCTTGGTGTTCACTTAAGAATAAATGTTATCTTGATTGTATTATTCATGCTTTGAAGTATTATCACACACTTTTATAAATTTAGTTTATTCATTAATATATGAAGGTTATGATATACCCTTGTTCTTATCCAAATTATGTTCCTTATTAAAATAAATATTAGTATTCTCAACTTGAGTACCACTAAGTCTAGAAATTATTCTAAGAGAAGTAGAAACAACTTTCTTAGATTGCATAAAATATGAAATATAAACTTGGAAGTGTGTTATAGACTATGAATTTATCAAATATGAAAACATAAATACAACAAGAATAAAATAAAAAGGAAGGAAATAAACCCTAACAACATATATGGCTACATTTTTTTAATATTCAATCAATAGATAGGTTCACCAATATGTTTTATCAATATCAGGATAGATAGACATTAAATCCTAATTATGATAAAGAATTGCATAAAATAAAAAAATTAAAATACATATAAATTAAGCATTTTTTGTTGGGAAATATGGAAGTACAATTGATTACCATGCACAAGAAACTTAAATATGCAGAATTAAACCAGAATCACAAGTAACTAGAATTCAGAAACAACACAGAATATGAGAGACAATACACAACTTGTATTAAAACTCTTCCAAAAGGAAATACAACAAAGAAGATTGCCACATTTCTTCTTCCTTACACACCTCTAGGGCTCCCACACCTCTAGGGCATAAACAGTAAATCTTCCCTCAAAGCTCTCTCTCTTACGGTCCCAACACACAACTCAAACACAGAGTTGGTGTTCACCTCCAACCAGTCAGTATCCACTACTACCAGTATTCCAATGCTCCACACACTCCACAAGTGCTCCACACACTCCAAGTACACAAATGTACTTCAAGTAGATCTCCCTTGAATTGCAACAACCTGCAACCCAAATGATCTCACTTATAGAAGGATCTTCCTTGCCTTCCTCTTTGCTCTCTTTCTGAGTACACACTGTACTCCAAGTAGATCTTGCCTAATCCTACTCCCTATTGTGTTACTGTCCTCCCTGATCTTGCACACCTGCAAATCAATCTGGTTCTGCACACCTGCAAACTTGGATCATGCACACACATACACCTATAGATCAATGATCTTACTTACCACGCAGATCTCCAAACATAGCCATGCACACTTGCTGACCAAGATCATACATACATGAAGAACCCTTCTGATTCTCCAAACCAACACCCACACTTGGCACTGTGGCACTAGGAGGAACACACCATGCTCTCTTCACACATAGAAGGAACTTATTTTGCTCTCTTACTCTCTAGCACACTTTTACAATACAACCTATGAGTCTCTTAAATAGATCTCATGTAAATAATAATTAGACATCTAATTACAATAATTAGATCCATAGCTTCTAGTCTAAATTTGGCTCTTGACATGCAAACACTTGGTTCATTAACTAACTTCCTATAAAACTTGTAGTTATAAATTACACAGGTGACTGACATCAGTCCCTATCTACCTAGAGGTGACTGACACTGGCCGATCCCTGACCGATGTCAGTTGCTCTTCCTATCTAATCCTACTGATGTCGGTTGGCCTGACTGACATCGGTGTCTGTGACACTCAACAACCTCTAGAAACCTCCTCCTCTATTTTCATTAGTGAAGCTTTTAGCTCCACAACCTAACAATCTCCCACTTAGAGATAAATAGCTACACTGTACCTATACCTGTACCCTATCTAATCTGTTTCCTGGCTTGTATCCCTCTTTAAGCTCAACCTTGAAGACCACCCACCACACAACCTATGGTGCACCTCTTTTCATCCAAGTAACCTACCGTATCCACATCTACAAACACATGTAGAAAAGAACTTGACCCTGTATAGCATGTCGACCTACTACTGGTCCCTCTCAAATACCTGAGAATCCACTGAACTGCCCTCCAATGCTTCTTTCCTAAATCAGCTCCAAACTTTTTGATAGCATCCACTACTTTAGAAAACTTAGGTCTATACCAAACCTCATGTGATTTCAGACACTAAACTATCCAGCCCTTAGTGTGCTCCAGTTCTACATCCTGAACCTCGCCAACACCTGATTCACATCAGCTCCTACTGGAGATAAAATCAACTTGTGATCTTCCATGTCTCCCATGCCAAAGAATTTTGCTGCTCCAAATCCTTCATGGCAAACCACTAAACTAATCTTACACTTAGCTCAACAAAACCCTATATGTACAAACCTACTAGCAAACCATCCACATACAATAACTGGATAATGTTGTGACCATCATCCACATGGTGAGACAAACCACAGTAGTTACCTTGACATTGACTAAAGCCATGCTTTGTCATCCACCTATCAAACCTATACCACTGTCCTGCAGCTTCCTCAAGACCATATGACCTGGTCTTCCATCTCACGTGTCTATTCTCTCTATTCTTTAACTAAGGTATCCATTCATCTCTATGCTTTCATACTGACTGGCAACCCTACCAAATCTCATGTTTGGTTTTGCATCATATTCCTGCCATGCTCCCACTATTTCCTGGATCCTTCCTACTCTATAGTCAGCAACTAGTATAAAGAAGAGGAACAACAAATTTGAGGCTTACTTACCACCTTCAATCCTTCATATGGGAATTTAAGACTCCTTGACAACTTGCTATCCACCCAAAATTTGTCACAGTGACTGACCTCAATCACTACACAATCTGCATCTAATCGATGTCAGTTTACATGCACCTATTCTGACTACCAACTCTACCAATGTCAATGTCCCTATTTCTCATGTCAGTCCTCCTAACTAACATCCATCTTACCTATTGCTGATGTCAGTCCTCCTGATCGACATCAGTCTTACCCTACCCAACATCACCAGCTTCGATTTGCACATGACCGACATCGGCACCTGTCTGTTCGATGCTGGTTCCTCCTGACTGACACCAGTACCTGTGTTTTCTTGTGAGTGATGACTTTTTACCTGTGAGATTTCTTTGAATCAAATCCCTATCCAAACTGCTCTACTTAGAGTTACTCAGCCTTCTCCACTGATCTCTGTCTGCCATCTCCTCCATAAACACCAAGGCTTTCTAGTTCTTAAGCCTATCAAACACATCTGACTTCCTCTTAAGAACATGCATCTCCTTCTTGCTCATGTGACCAAGCCTACAAAGCCACGTCTCTACAACAAAAGAAGAATCGGTAATATAAGCAAGTAGATAAAGAGTACCTACTTTCTTACCACCAGCTAATTTAAGTGCATCCGCTGTGAGAGTTCTTTTGCATCTCTCATCACCCAACTTTCTTGAATAAATTAGCCACATCTCCAAGCTTGGGACCTGCATGACCTCCTTCAACACCCATGTGTTGGCCACCTATAATTTTAGCTTCACTTCCCCTTTGCCAATTCTTTGGCAAGGCTCATTAGCTCCTCTCTTTGGGGCTGCATGGAAAGAGGCAACATAATCTATAAAACAAGATTATACTTTATCCAAGAAACATACCAGAGCATCCTATGCAACAACACCTGCAACATCTGCTTCTTTAGTTCCTTCATGCTGATCTGCTATCAACCAACAATATTCTTTTCCCTGCTCTTTCTTTCCATAGGACCGTAATTGACCATTCATGCTTTTCAATTCCTCCATTCTTAGTGTACTTTCTTCTATCATTGTTATACTCCCACTCAATTAGAAACCCCTGAGCGTGACCTGTAACCAAACACAAAACTTGCTCCCTGCAACCTTAGCTCTGATACCACTTTGTTGGGAAATATGGAAGGACAATTGATTACCATGCACAAGCAACTTAAATATGTGGAATTAAACTAGAATCACAAGTAACTAGAATTCAAAAACAACACATAATATGAGATACAATACACAACTTGTATTAAAACTCTTCCAGAAGGAAATACAACAAAGAAGATTGCCACAGTTCTTCTTCCTTACACACCTCTAGGGCTCCCACACCTCTAGGGCATAAATAATAAATCTTCCCTCAAAGCTCTCTCTCTTACGGTCCCAACACACAACTCAAACACAGAGTTGGTGTTCACCTTCAACTAGTTAGTATCCACTACTGCCAGTACTCTAGTGCTCCACGCACTCCAAGTACACAAATGTACTTCAAGTAGATCTCCCTGAACTGCAACAACCTGCAACCCAAATGATCTCACTTATGGAAGGATCTTCCTTGCCTTCCTCTTTGCTCTCTTTCTGAGTACACACTATACTCCAAGTAGATCTTGCCTGATCTTGCTCTCTGTTGTGTTGCTATCCTCCCTAATCTTGCACACTTGCAAATCAATCTGGTTCTGCACACTTGTAAACTTGGATCATGCACACACATACACCTGCAGATTAATGATCTTACTTACCATGTAGATCTCCAAATGTAGCCATGCACACCTATTGACCAACATCATACATACATGAAGAACCCTTCTGATTCTCCAAACCAGCACCCACACTTGGCACTGTGGCACTAGGAGGAACACACCATGCTCTCTTCACACACAGAAGGAGCTTATTTTGCTCTCTTACTCTTTAGTACACTTTTACAATACAGCCTATGAGTCTCTTAAATAGATCTTATGTAAACAATAATTAGACATCTAATTACAATAATTAGATCCACAACTTCTAGTCTAAATTTGGATCTTGACATGCAAACACTTGGTTCATTAACTAAATACCCATAAAACTTGCAGTTCTAAACCATACAGGCGATTGACGTTAGTTCCTGTCTGCTTGGAGGTGACTGATGCTAGTCGATCCCTGACCGACGTTGGTTGCTCTTCTTGTCTAATCCTGTCGACATCGATTGGCCTGACTGACACCGGTGTCTGTGACACTCAGAAACCTCTAGCAACCTCCTCCTCTGTTTGCATCAGTGAAGCTTTTAGCTCCAAAACCTAACATTTTTGATGTGTAACTTGATAAATATATAAAAATGCTAAAAAGTGGAAGTGCCAAAGAAGAATAACCTAGCTATAAATAGAAAATTTAGGACTGTGATTGCAACTATGAAATTAATAATGTGCTCTAATAGGTCACAGTGAGTTAGTAACAAGGCTTCATATCTTCCTAGGAAAAGGCCAAACTATTTGGGTGAGGCTAACCTATGCGGGTGTATGTAGGGTATGTCTATGTTTGGTAGGGTTTAGTTATCTATGTAAAAATGGGTCTGTGTAACTTCACTTATGAGTCTTATGTGTGTGATCATATCTATGTTATTCTATATAGAAGCTACTATATGCCTTCTTCTTCAGTTGGAACCATAGCTCAATCGATCATGAATAATACATGGAATAAATTTGAAAAGGGGGTCAGTGGTTGAATTTATGATTGACCTCAACACTCATTATGTTGAGCATTGCCTACATACTAATAATCTAAAGAGGGATCAAATACCATGTAGTTTTCTCATGCTAAAATGGTGTATGTGAAATACTGGGATAATGCTAGATGTTGGTGTAATTTTAGTGTAATTATGTGCTTCAAAAATTAATTTTTACCAGTGAGGTGTATGCATACTTAGCTTAGGGATACTAGGGTTCTGTGGACTCAAAATTGGGAAGAATATATGTTTTTATTTCAAAGTGTAGTTAGATCTTCTAGTTATTTTCAATCATGTGAGCCTCTAGTGAGAAAATGGTTATAAGTTTTTTATTTGTAGTGATATTTTGGGAAATTATTCATATGGGAATTTATACATGTATTGGATGACTCATTAAGTGAATTTGAATTTTATAAAATAACCATTATTTGGGTTGAGGACATGGCTAATAGATTCAAACACTATCGATGAGTGAGATAGCCTTGAAGGAGTGACCTTATATAAGGAGAAAATAAGAGTAAATGTAAGTGTGGATCAATATAATAGTGAGTTTAGGATTCTTAGACCAGTGAATAGGAATATTCAAAATAAAAAAAACTTGGAGATAGGGATTGTTACATAGAAATGGAAGAAAAACATATTAGAGCCATGTAATTAGGCATCTGCTAAGTGTGTAAAAGAATTGGTCACAATTTCATTGTTTTAGAAATAAATGCTAATTTTAGTGACTAAATAAGACCCATAAAAAAGATAAATTAATTATTTAAATCCAAGGGTTTATATATTAATGTATGTAAGGTGATATTAAATCTAAAAATATAATATGTAATAAGATCATCACCACCTTGATTTAGGCTTTGGATATGTTCCAAGATTAATTTAGGTACTTATTTTTTTTTAAAAAAAGATAAGAAAATGTCTTCTAATTTATTTAAATAATGTGAATAAACACTAGTGAGTCTATAAAACCAATCTAAGGCATCCCCTTCTAAGCTTTCATGAAAAGATTTTAATAGGATTCATCCATCATTTCTATATTTCCTAAAAGAAAGTGTATACTTGTTTATGATCAAAAGGATATCTAATACCATCAAATAATTTGAATTTAGGCATAAGATATCCTTGGGGAATTTATACTCAAATACCAATGGTGTAATATCTTGCCCAATAATGACATTATCATTCATGTGAGCTTTCTATTTTCTAGATGAAATAGTGAGATCAAGTTTCTATTTATGAAGGTCCCCTATGCCATATATCATAGAGTAAATTTAAATATTAGGAATGGTGGTGGTCTTGCTCATGGGTTGTAGATTATTATTTATTATAAACATAGGTCTAAGAGAGTCATCACCAATATCAATATATTGCCTATGATTGCATTCTATATTAACATTATGTCTTAATTTAGAATAAATAACTAGCATGTGATTCACATCACATTGAGTTTATAAAATATAATTGAAAATTAGATCACATTGTAGATAATAAAATTGAATATTTATTGCATCTCAGTCTTGTACATTTAACAAATATCAATAAAGACTCTACCCTTCAGTTTTAGACCTCCCTACTATTTAAAGGCTCATATTCACCATCTATTTGTGCCTAAATACTTATCTCTTAGTCTGATCCATATAAATTTGAATGACTAAGGTATATTCACTACACATAATTATAAAAACTTGATAAACATCATTCACTATCTATTTCATATCCATACCTATTTTCTATTCTTCTAGACACTACTATTGGCAATAATGTTCAGATCCTTATCTAGTGTCCAGTTGCCAAAATTCATCTAAATTTAAATGTTGTAAATAATATGGGTTAGCCTATTTGTTGTATTGAAACCTAACATTATATATTTTCAAAATGTGTAGTATAAATACAAGTCTAAGCCTTCTCATTACTCATTTAGTAAATACCAAGAAAACACCTACTAAATCTTAGTTTTCCTACTAAATCTTAATAAATCAAACCACAAACCTAGTTATTCTACTACATTCATCCATATTTACATGTCAGGAATAGGATTAGTCACATTACAAGTTTTAACCATTCAAAGAGGATCCTATGAGTGATATTTTTCAAATAACAAGCTAGATCACTACTTGCATATCCATATAATATGTTTCACCCTTATGCACACACACTCCCACATAGGGGGACCTACATAATTCTAAGGCCCTCCTTGGAGTTTTATATATGTAGGAAACACCCATTATTAGAAGGGTATTTGGGGTCAAATTGAAACTGTGATCCCACTAACCCATTTTTAACAAACTCATTCTAAGTACAAATAAGGGTGAAGAGATAGGTTTGATAAATTAGAGAAGAGTGACAAATTGTATCCCATATCTAAATATATTAATAAAAAGGTGATAGGAAACATATAAAAAATAAGTTGCCCACATCAAAATCCATTCATTATTCCATATTGGACATTAGAATCAATGATAGTGTCTGTGGCTATAAAATTGTAATTTTTAAAATCTAATGACTGATCTAAAATATTGATCCTGCATAATTCTCACTTATTTTTAGTCTATTTTTACTTGAACATAGCCAACCCAATTAAGTATTATTTTTATTTAGAGTTTTAGTCAACTAAACATATTTTGAATTTGGTAATTTATATGTTTAACATATCTCAGTATTATAATTTATAATATTCATTTATTTGAGTTTGAAATTGATTGGTTTTCTATAGATTAGTTTATCACTCTTATGATTGAATTATTTATATATTATTATCCCTATCCCCACATATATCAATTTAAGATTAAACATTTGGTGAAATTGACCCCAAAGTATTATTATTTAACCATTATTTTCTCTAGTGTATTACAACTTCTTAAGATTTCATGATTTATTTCTGAGCTATCTCATTCTATATTTTACCAAATATAAAATGAAGGGTGTTTTTGTAAGATCAAGCATAAACTCTGAGCAAGAGGAGGTATATATTTATAAATACATTGATATTGAACACAAAAAAATAAAAATCTTACCAAATGAGAAAAATAAGGCATGTTTGACCTGTTTCATTGAGAAACATACTCCATAAGGTTTTAATAATCACCATCCCACTCCCATAACTCATTGATAGCCTATATTGGTTTCCATCATTGAAAATATTAATAATCAAAAGGGTAGGTCATCACAACATAGTAAATGTGTCCTTTCACCTATCAAAACAAATGTGGGTACACATGAGAAAAATATTCCTTTATTTAATTGTGAAATTTTTTACAAAGATCACAAGGATATAATAACCTCTTTGAAAACATCAACTAATGGAAATATTTATCCATGAAAAAATAAAATTACCAAAGGTTCCTAAATTTATAAATAATTAACTCATATTGCTTGATAAGAACTCAAACTTTCCATCTTTTGATCATGAATTTTTTTACAATATTCACAAAGATATATTATATTCCTTGCAACTCATAATAAATGCACAATTATAAAATGTTATCACAAGTTCCAAATAGTGTACAAATATCAAATCCTCCAAAATATTCAAATGATGAATACTTACCAAATATTCCAAAAGTATCATATGATCTACCATTATCAAAGTTTCAAATGAGGTACCCTTACCAAATATGAGAAAACCTTTACATGACAAATCTCTACCAAAGGTTCCTAAATTTCCAAAATATTACCATCTCCAAAAGATTCCCACCTCCAAAAATTCCAAAAATTCTAGGTGAACACCAATTAATATAAATTTCAAATGTTTCAAGTGATGCAAGTATCCCACAAAATGCTCATAATGATGAGACATCCATGTTTCCTACGTTCCAAAAAAGTTATGAATTACACTCAATGATTTTGTATTTGAAAAATTCAACAATTCTTACTACTTATCTTATGTCTATCATGTGTATTATAGGATATCTCTAAAGACAAGTTTCACTTTTCAAAGTACAAATTCCATATTAAAATGGTACTAATAGTGATAAAATTATTAAAAAAATCAACCTCTTTAAAAATATGTATTTGAATATCCTTATCTACAGAGTTTATCATGCAAATATTTCCTTCATTTTTTGGTTATGAATATCCTTCCAAATATATAATTCAATATGTACATTCCTTTGAAAATTGGGTTATTTATGGGTGAGTATTGTTGAATCATTTCATATGAGCCTTATATATGAAGCTTGCAATTGGTGCTATAGTTTACGAAATGGTTCCTTAACTACATTTAATAAATTATAATATGTTTTAAGATTGGCATTTAATACAAATAATCTTCCAAAATTTACATTGAAACATTTGAAAAACTTCAAAAAACATGATAATGAATCCCTTCAAGACTATGTTATTCAATTTAAAAATGCATCATATTCCTTAGCATACCATACTTCATATTTAGAACTAAAATTCCTATTTAATATAGGTATTAATCCTCCACTAAGGTAAAGAACATTATATAAACATCATACCTCATTTACCCACCTATACATGGATGTGAATAAATATGCTTGCTTCTTACTTAGATATAACAAATAATTAAATCTATCGTGGCACCTTATTCAGGGAAAAAATGAAAAAAACCCTAAGCCACGGTGGTGCCCTACTCAGGGAAAATGGGCTCAAAGAGGGGGCTCGCATTTGTGTGGCCCCCTTAAACCCTACCTATTTTGCGTGGTTCACTATAATGAAAGATCTATTATTATGTGGAACTTTATTTTTGCTTCGGATATTCGTATTGTGGATGAACCTGGGTCGGATTTCTAGCCTGAGTTAGACTGCCATCTCGATCTGGTTTGTGAAGGAAATAGTGAACGGATGGGGGAAACCCTCATAGGGGAGCCACATAGGGTGCTCATGGAGGCCATTGTAGGGAGCAGGGCTAGGATCTGGCTTGAGTTTCATAGGAATCTCATCATCGGATGCCGTGGGGAGCAACACAGGGTGCTCATGGAGGCTACCACAACTATTGACAGTAATGTGAGTGCAAAGGTCACAACCATTGTAGAAGAAGAGGAGGAGCCTAAGGAACTAGAAGTGGTGAGGGATCCTAATAGTCCTTCTTATAGCTTGGGCCCTTAGATCTTTGACTGGGATGAGCAGTGCTGCAAATTTAAGGATGTCAGGGGTGCAAAAAGTGCATTTTAAGGGTTTGAGGGCAAGGTGGAGCATGACCTTTTTCTCGACTTAGCTATGGTTGTCATTATTGTTGGATCTAACGGTGACTCTGTCAAATCAAAGGGACTGAGAAACCTAGGTATTTTATAGAATTTTAATGTCCCGATCTGCTTAGTTCTATTTTATAACATCTTTGTGGTTTCAGGTCCCTGTAAAACTTGGTTTTTTGCTACTCTTTAGTAGGTTTTAGGACTGCTGTTCCTAGTGGTTTTTAATGATTTATCTTTTTTGATTCTATTAAAGGGTTTCAGGGTCCCTTCAAAACCTACTTTTACCTTAATCTAAAACAAATAATTAAATCTATGTCCTAAAAAGTAATTTTTTTTTGTTCATGATACAAACAATGGAAATGTGTTACCAAGTTAATATAATTAAAAAAAATATGGAATTACAAATATTTATATGACACCTTTGCAAAGGTTACTCAATACTTGACTAATACCAAATGGGCATATTCTACAAACACTTCCAAATTATACAAGAAAAAAAACATCTTCACCAAAAAACCAATACAAAATGGGCATACTCTATAAACACTTCCAAATTCATCAAGATAAAATCATCCTAAATAAAAGGCTTTAATAGTTGAATTACTCATGGGTGGAGCTTAATTTTACCATAATCATATTGATCATAAAGAGAAAGAAACATTTTATAATGAAAGACATTTGGAACAACTTGGTTATACCATAAAAGACTTACATCATAAAGGAAGTTCAAAAAATTCATTGGGGTACATAATATTACCAATTACTTGTGATCCATATATCGACCAAACACAAGTATGGGTCATGCCCCATACAACTCAACATGATTTTACACTGGATTCATTTTAGCTATACCAAATGGAAGCTAAAATAGATAAAAACCAAAAAGGTATTTCATTCTCCTACAAAGGAATATTAGTTCACATACCACACAATGGTGATGGTAACTCTACAAAGCAAGTAAGGAGAGAGAGGAGCATGCTATGAGCCTTTTTCATTCAAAAAAACTTGACTCATTTCATGAACATTAACCAACATATTTCAAAGATTCCAAAAATATAAAAAAATTAAATAATATACAAATTAAAAAAAATAAAATATAAAAAAAAAACCAAAAACATTCAAATAAATTTAATAACACAAAAATATCTAGCCTTCCCATGTTTTATTAGCTTCTTGGCACCTATGTTATTTTATTAATGTTAAGTATATATAATACCATTTCATTTCTAGATACACATATGTTTCATGCATATTTTAGTGTGATATAGGCATATCCAAACACATGATATATGCATTTACAAATGCTTAAAATTTCTCTACTTATGCTATATAGTATGTTGGGGGCATCTACTTATTTGATAATGATTGATACATGTTGTATATCCTTTATGAGCATGTCTACATTATCAGGTTTGAGATTATATACTAAAACTTTTACATGTATATATCCATGCCCATGTTTTCCATAATTTACTTGATATTATATATTACATAACATTTTTTCTAACACATATATGCATGGACTAGTATGATATGCTTATGCTTCATCTATTATCTTACTTCCTTTAGTGTATTAAATTGATTGATATTGTCTTACTTGTGGAAAATTTGAATATAATCCTTACTTGTTGGCCCCTATGACATTGTATGTTGGTTAAACATTTGAATATAACATTTCTTTTGATTGTGTGACATTTGAACATGCCCCCTATATGCGGTCTCCTTGGACAATTATTTTTCATTAAATTGAGTGGTTTTATGTGTTTGTTGAGCTTGTACTATTAATCTATAGACATTTACATGATTTATATCATGCATCTTATAACTTGATGTGATCACATACTGTAAGATTCATTGATATATCAACTTTATCATGTTATCCCTATGTGATACATTATTTGAAATTTTAGGAGAAAGATAAGAGATATCACATGATTTTGTGTTATTTACCATGTATAGATAAATATAAAAATTCCACATATTTTTGCGTCATTTACATTGTTTAGAGATAGAGATTTAATTTAAAAATTATTGCTCTAATTTGCAATTTTTAGAGAGAGAAAAGGATTTTCACATTTTTTTTATGATTTAAATTTTTTAAAGGAGGGATAGAGACATCATAATGATCTCAATATATATCATTTATATGGTATGGTTATATTGTATTAATTATTTTTTATTCTAGAAAATAGTATATGAGATAGTTCAAATAAAATTTTCTCTTTTACTTGTGTAGAACTAAAAGACTACAAATAAAATGTAGGGGAATCAGACTCTTCCATTTCAAAATTTTCTTTCTCATTTTCTTATTCAATATATACATCACTATCATACCAATTTTACTCATAATCATAATCATAATCATAATCATAATCATAATCATAATCATAATCATAATCATAATCATAATCATAATCATAATCATAATCATAATCATAATCATAATCATAATCATAATCATAATCATAATCATAATCATAATTGTAAATATAATCATAATCATAATCATGTTCATTATATACATAATTTGCATAATCGATCACACAAGTTTTCTCATTTGTCCATTCATTATCATAAACATAAGGCATGACATGGATAGATAATGGGAAATCTTGAGGATGAGGATTATTAAAGGTTTTATCTTGAATTTTTATTTTGTATTTTAACCTTCATAGAGCCTTAAGGACACAAGTAATTCCTACTCCTACTAAGCAAGTAATCATAGAGACATTAGGTTTTTTATAATGGAAAATAGAGTGATAAAAAGGAAGAAACCCTAGTTAGGTTTATGGTTTTCATGGTTATACATAATATATGGGTTCACCAATAATTTTTTACCTAATTTTAGCTTATAAAAACCTAATTATGATGAAAATGAATAGATAATTTAGATTCATAAAATATAAGTACTTTCATATATGTAACTTGAATGCCACTATCATTTATTACACAACTAAATATATAAATAATTAACATAAAAAGGGGTAAGAAGGCTATTAATTTATTTCATGCTCAAATATATTTATAGATCTATGAATGCTTTATAAATAACTTATAGTTTGACTCTATGATTGGTTGAATAAGAGTTTTGATTATCAAATCAATGTCGATCAGTAATGTCAGCCTAGGGCAAGTTCATCAATTTTTTTTGAGGTTGACATTACTATTTGGAAACCCTATGATTTATTATTTTTGGATAAGACCATGAAACTATTCATGTTAAGACTGTTTATGCTTGTAATTACCTTCATACCCACATAAAATAACCTGTGTATATTCTTATTTTTTAAATCCCTTGATTTTACAACCTTGACTGGGAATACCTTGCAAGAGGGTTAGTATTTTTAGTTTAGTTATCCTTGAAAACTTCATGTATCTAAGTGATACATACATTTGTATTTATTCAAATATGGATAAAACCACATGTAATTATCCCCTCAAATTTAAGTGTGTGGAATATCATGTGGATATAAATATAAATGTTATTTATCTTATGCCCAACATTGATATAAGCATGAAGAATAGAAATTTGACCTTAATGTTTTAAAGATTTGTAATTAGGAATGATCTAGAGAAGTTTGCACTTTTAAAATAAGTATATATATGTCTTAAATTTGAATTATGGAATTAATTTGGCATGCAAAAGATGACCTAGAGGGGATTAATGTGTGAAATAAATGGTCAAAATGTAAGCATGTCCATAATAAACTAAAAAAAGGATCCTAGAAACTATCAATTTCAATAAATAATGAAGACATTATTGTCTATGATTGACAAAATCATCCCTGATCTAGGAAAGTGATAGGGATAATTGTGACACTATAAATGAGACTAAAAATGATAACATAATATGTTATGAAATTAAATAAATTAAATAATAACTAATAATAGGCTAAATGCATCAATAATTTCTTAATTCACAATTAAGAGTCGATATATACAAAGTCACATAAAATTATAGTGTAAACAAGGATTTTACAAATTTTGGGTATCTACATGTGTCTAAATATCATAATATCTATGAACTAGATTTTTTCCATGCATATGCTCCTAAATTGATAACCCATGTAATTTTAACCATATAATCTATGTAACAATATTATAAAATTTGTGAACTTTCACTCATAATTTATTAGAATATCTAACATATGCCATGCAATGCTCCTTATTTTAGTCGAATTTGTAAATATATAAGTCAATCTGATAATAATATATGTAAACTTGTAATCATCTATGTAATCTTGTGCCATATAAAATAATTAGTGCCTAAAATATAAATTTTATGTGCCCAAACTCTAAATATATTTATGTAAAGGATTTATTCTCTAATATAATCCGATTTTGAGGTGAGGAATGTAGTATGTGAATTACCCACCTCAAAATAAAAGAGTTATACACATAAATTTATGTAGAAAAATATGTAATCATGTAATTAATTTGCTAACATAATTAGATTATGTCATCATAGTAATCTTAGATTGTCTTAGCATGTATGAAACGTGTATCCTAAGGCATATGAGTTTCATGTCTCTCTCTATATATAACACCAAGTAATGTAATAATATTTACCAGACTAATAATTTCATAAACACTAAGTAATAACTATGTAAAAGATGCATGTTATGCATTATGGAACCACACACAATTATAAGAATGTGTGTTATGGATCACAACATCACAATATTAGATGTATCCACACAAATAAAATAGAGTTACACACAATGTCATGTTCATGACATAAATAAGCAAATAATTCACACATGATAGTACCTAGTGTCTAATAGGCTAAAGAGTCACATAGAGAAAAACCACTATCACATAGATTAAGATTCATATAAAAATAGAGTCACAAGTAATACTCAAATATAGAATGAGGCACACAATTTACACTTAATGTCATATAGAACTAGAGTTAAAAAAAGAGAGAGTCACACATTTTCATACACACTCAAGGATCACACCATGTAAAATGTAACAAAAACAAACATACATATAAAAATCAAAGCTAATCTACACAATCAAATGTATGTCATCATCACATATATAAAAATATAGTATCCATATAAAATACACTCTAAATAGTATGTGTAATATTAATTCATGTGTATTCAATGTAAAATAGCTCAATATGATCAATGAAATGGTCATAAAAATATGTACCCTATGTAAAGGTACTGAGATGCCCAAAGTGAAAGTATGCCCTAAATGTAGGAAATAGAGTCTATGGGTGTAAGAATGTCTTTCATCTGAATGTCCATGTCATATATAACATATATATCAAAAATATCACTCATGTATACTATGAAACACACATGTATAGAAAAAAATGGATATATTTGTTAAATCTTTTATGGAAAAATTATGTATCAATTTTGATGCATCAAAACTAATACATGGTTTTTCCAAAAAAGATTTAATAGATCATATGGATTGTGAAAGCATCAAATCCTTGGCATGGATATATTATCTATCATATGTGATAAATCATCTAAACTAGTAATATATGTTATGCATAGGTTATGATCTTTATTTTTTTTGAATATATTTATTTTTTTTATTTTTTTGATGTTTTTGTATTTTTTATTTTTTAAAATCTAACTTATACCAATGCTAACCAATGATCCCATAAAGGGGATGCTCTAATGTAGGTTCTAGTCAATCATAGTAAATATTACCCATCATGGGAAATCAATAACACATTTATCTATTTCAACATCATAGAAGTGATATGATGTTGTAGCATACCCTGTGAACCTACATATCCTATTCAACTCTAGTAATCATAGAAATTTATATATTTTAGTGCATATTATGAGAATGCACATGTGTTTATTGTGGAACATGTGGAAAACCCTATATAACTAACTTAGGATGTAACTAAGGATGTAATTCTTACTGAATTAGGATAAAAATATAATGTAATGAATGCTAAAGTATTAGTATTTTAGGAAAACCAATTATTTTTTTCTGAACTTCCTATATAAAATGACCCTATACAAGATATATGATTGGTTGTGGTTTATCCTTATGATGGGAGGCATGTGGAAAAAAAGGATAATCATATAGTATACATGAAATTTTAACTAATCTTATACTATGTATATACTTTATGTATATATGTAATGACTATGATATTGCTAATAGATTATGTATTTTAGGATGTATTAACAACATATTGAATACCCTCATATTAGTTATAACTTAGAATAAAGTAGCAATTGATATAAGGCCTACCTTGAGTGGTGGTACAATACTAATAAGAAGGTTATCTATCTATTTTTAAAAATCCTTTAAATATATTTATTATATCCATGAATTTGTTCAACTTATATCTATGACTAGTAAGGATTGTCATGGTGTAAATGTTTTCACTTAAACCATTATATACGTTATGCTATGTATAGGTTGTGAATTGATGTAGGAAGAAAAAATAATAATGCTTAAATAGAATCATCATTGATTATCTCACTATCATCAAATGTGATAATAGGTCTATGAACTTGTATAGTCTTAAGTGTATTGAAAATACCATCTATGGGATGCTCCTATTCACCTATATAAGCATATCATGTCAGAAGAGGATGTGCATGTAATTCATATGCACCTCTAGCTTAGTGTTAGTTTATTATGTAACATGATTAGGAAAGGGTTATAAAATTATTTTAAACTTCACATATTTAATCATTTATAGTTGTGTTAAGCTCATGAATATTATCATCTATCAAATCTTGTATCTTATGTTGTAAAACTAATGCATTTATTATTTGAATTCCTATCACTTCTATGATAATCAAAACATTCATTACTATCAAATCCTTTAGATTGAGGCCTAATCATATCAAAAATTTTTTGGGAGGGAGAGACATGATATTACATTAAATTAAATTTTATAGTGTCTTATGAGGAGGTTCTAGTAACTATGAAAACTACCTCCTTTAAGGACATTATAAAAAAAGCTGATTTATAGGCTTTGACACTACATTAACTATTATTTTTGCATCATTCTTTGTATTATTTTATTTTAATTTGAATGTTGTTTATTGGAAATAATTTCACTATGTGGTTATAGGTTTGGACCCATAGTTTATCTTAAAATGATCTTAACTTTGCATCCCTTGACCATTTAGAATAAGTCATTAAAATATTGAAAGCATTTGAACATAATGGACTCATATGGTGAGGAAAAAAAATGTTTATTTGAATATGTATTAAAACTCATTATCAATAATTGAATTTGTCATCGTATCAAGCATATTCATGTATCATATCAAATATTTGTTAATAGGATCATTTGATCTTTACTTGATTTTTGAAATTTGAGCATCGGACATCTTCTCATTGATGTTTATTGAAAAGTGTGATAAGAATTGATCAACTAAAGTATTTAAGGAATGGACTGATTGGAAAGGGAGGTCATAAAAACCATTGGAAATTTTAGTCTTTGAGACTTTTTAGAAACAACTTAGTCAATAACTTGTCATTAGATGCATAGTCCAAAAATACCATGTGAGAGGTTCAAAAGTGTTGTTTTAGAATACCATTACCATCATATGATGTAAAATTAGATGAAATAAATATTGTAGGTAAAGGGTAACAAAATACATCAAAGGAAAATGGGTTATGTAATAATGACTGAGAATTACTGCCATGGTCAACTCTAGAAGAACCTTGTTCTAAATGTAAAACCTTAGCTTAAAGACCAAGAGCCATTTGCATAAGGATCTAAGCATTAGGCATAAAAAATGTGTAGTAGTGGATGGTTCCACATGAGTAAAAAACCTTAGAGGTATGAAAATATGGTATGTAGGGAGACTCATATGTGTTTACCCCACATCATGGGTGGGCATCACGTGTCACCATAGGTGTAGACATATGAATAATAACAATAATAGTAGTAGTTTGAACACCTATTGTAGAGTCAATACCTATAAAAGGTATATTATTATCACTAAATGGCTCATGTTATTCCTCATATGTGACAACCTTAGCATTATTTTTCATTTCATCTCTAGGTACATGTAACCATGCATCATATAAGTGTGGATTCATGTGAAGATATTGAGTTAATCACCATCTATCTATTTCATTGAATCTACTATCCAAATTAATTGTTTCTTCCTTTATGATAATGTATCAACTATGTCAATAAGGGAGAAGTCCAAAAATCAAAAATCAGATTTTGAAACTCTACTAAAAAAAATTGAAACATTAAAAAAAATGAAAGCCCTAAAGAAATTAGGGTTTCTATACTCAAAGGAATAACAAAGAAATATGGGGTTTGAAGGATTGAAGACTTAAGAGAATATGACTACCTATGAGGGAAAATCATAAATTAGATCTAAAAATTAGATGTAAATACATAAATTAGAAACCCTAGGATAAAAGAATGAAACCCTAAAATAACCTAGGGTTTTGTTGTGCTCAAGAAAAGGAATGGGTTCACCAATACATTTTAATTGATTTTGGATTTAATGATATAAATAATATAAAACATTGATTCTAAATTAGATTATATATTATATTTATAAATTAATAAAATATAAATGTATTGACATAATACAACAAATTTATTTTTATTTATCATTTATGGAAATGACCTAGAAGATAGTATACTTATCTTATTTAATATTTGTTCTAGTATGTGACAATCAATATAATATTGATTGGATGCATGTGGAAACTAGATCAATCTAAATTATAATATATTCATCTATGATATATGAATAGGTTTGTGATAGTCTAGATTTATGTGCTTGCATATACAAACAACACTTATATATTTAGATATATTCAACACTCAAAATCCTATCTTACACTATTGAGACCAATGTGAGCTAGAAAACAAGGATAGAAAGGATGGGTTGATTTAACCTCAACCACACCCTACTAAGTTAATAATTGATACTTACATTCTAATCTCCAAATAGGGCTTAAATGAAATGTAATTTTTACACCTAATGATGTGTGTGTAATCAATGTAATACTACCATGCTATGCAATCCTTTGTATGGATTTTAGAAATATAAAAACTATGATTTTTAACTTTAAATGGTATTAAAAATTGGCTCAAGTATTTTTGATTTTATGGGTTTTAAATTTGGAAGATTGAGGGTAGTTACTCTCATTAAGAAAATGGATAATATATATGCTCTTGATAAGTACTAGATATTAATAGGATTAGTCTTGATACGATTATATAACTGATTCTATGGGAAATTTCCATCTAAATTGACATGAAAAATGTATGGGATAACCCATATGAAGGATTATAATTTAATAAAATATTTGTTAAAGATCATACAAATGATTCTAACCAAGGTGTATGAATCTAGTAACTGAATTTATCTAACCATGGCTGAAGGTTTCTAAAAAGTAAGAAATGCTAATCTGAGATCAAGAGATAGTTTGTCTAAGGTAAAAAAAATTAGGAAGAGACTAGCAAAGTATTTTGTATGAATACTTTAAATTGGGTAAGGTCAGGCCCATAGATAAAAGAACAGATATGATATAATGTGAGTGAGAGTTAGTTATGTACACACAAGTCATGTATACTAAAAATTGATAAAAAATGAATTTTTCAAGTATGTAATACAAAATATGAAAGTCTAAATTTGAAAATAATTTGAATTAATGTAAAATAATTTATATATATGTTTATCCCTTTCAATTTATGAATTTTATTAATATATGTATTTGACACAACAATATATTTCCTCTTAGTTTAAGGGGAGAGGATATGCTTTCACATGATTTTAGAAAGGTCATTTTTAAACTTTGAAAATTCATAGGATGGTTATATAAAAATTATATATACACCTCTAAAATATAAGAGATGATAAATGAGACTACAAAGATTGTTTGTATTTTTGAAAAACAATTGCCAACTTCATTTTCTAACTCCCAAATTCATCTACTAGTCCACTTAACTCATGATATTGATATGGACAGTGTTGTTAACATTTGATAGAAGTTGTATACACATAATAATTTTAAAATTTTATCAATTATTGATGTTTTCTCTCTAGCAGGAACCCATCAAGACTCAACCTATCTAAGTGTATGCCATGAAGGGTGCACTAGGAAAGGGGTGGATAGGCCTTTGGTGCTTCAAAATATTGTTTTTCCTTATACCTATACCTAAAACCAAATCAAAATCCTCCTATAAATTTTACTAAGCCTTAAAATATACATTATTTACTTCTCCAAATAACTCACCACCTCAAATATACACTTCCCAAGTTAAAACCCATTTTACGACTTTACTAAATGGAGTTAAATGCATTGACCTTGTTATATAAATAATGCACATTATGAGATTGAGTCAGCCTAAGCCAACTTAGTCTGGGACCTAATGACTCTATTTTTTAACTAATAAGGTCAACTGGGCCAATTGCATCAACTAAATTTCTAGAAGGTTTTAAGGTAAAATTAGGTTATATAAACACATCTTTCACCCCATTTACAATAGAGAGAATCATTCAGTTGTACTTCTTTATCTACTTTTCTACCATTCTACTTGAGGAGTCATTTCTTAGGGTTCCATGCTTATTGTTAGAGAACCTTTATCTTTTAAAGGCTTGATATTCACTAGGAGGTCCTGTTGGCCATTTTTGGCCCACATATTAAAATTTTGATTGATTTGAAAATCTATGGACTCCATCAAAAAAGCTATGGACTCCATCAAAAAAGATATGGATTCCATCAGAAGAACATATGGACCTTGAAAAAGATAAGTGTAAAATATTTTATTCAACAAAGTCTTTACTAGTTCTTTCTTTCAGATTTTGTGTGGACTAAGTGTTTTTTTCTTTTAGGACTCTTTTTGGTGAAGGGATAATTATTTCAGACAAAATATTTGAAGAAAAATGAAAAGACCTTTTCTTTTGGGAAAATTGTCTAGGACATATTTCTTAAAGGGTAACTCTTCAATAAAAGGTTCTTTTACAAAATTCTCAAACGTATTCTTCTTGTGAGAAAAGGACTTTTCATGAAATATAAAGGGTACCTTGGTAAAATTTGAAGGGTCACTTTCTTTTCAAAGTGGACCATTGCAACTTTTTTGAAGGTATTTTTCAAAGGGAAATGGACCATTGCAATTTTACCAAAGGCTCATTTCAAAGCATTAAAGGACCATTTCAAAATTCCCAAAGGGTATTTTTCCTTTTGGGAAGGTCACTTTTCAAAAGTCTGAAGGGTATCTTTCCCTTGAAAAGGTCCTTTTCAACAAAGCCAAAGGGTCCTTTAAATTTTTTCTGAAGGTATTTTTCTAAAGGCAAAGGTCATTTTTAAATGCTGAAGGATCATTTCAAAATTTCTGAAGGGATCTTTCCCTTTGGGAAAGTCCGTTTCAAGAAACCCAAATACCTAATTCCTTCAAACAAAATGTCTAAAGGAATTTTTCAAAGCAAAAATTCCAAAAAAATAGTTTTTTGAATTTGAAATCCTGAGACATTCCCATACACATCAAAGATGGGTCTCATCAAATAGCCATTTCCATTCAAAAGAGGTCAAAGGGAGTTAGTGAATCTCAAGGGTGAAAATTTACATGACAAGTGTCAAGGATGAATTCAACTAGAAAAAGATGGTAGGTGAAAATTAATGGAGAAGTCTTTGTCCTTCAGTATGTCTCTCACCTCTAATAAGTAACCACTTAATTAGAGGTAGCATGGCTAGGCCTAGATTTATAGATATGGTGATTTTGTCCTTATCCAATTAGAGTGAAGGAGCACAAAAAGTTTTAAATGTAAGAGATTAAATCATGTACACTTGGTGGGGACATGAAGATACCCACAAAATGGCTCTCTTAGTTTCAAAAGGGGAAGACTTGAATGCATGAGGGGCTCAAGGAGATTTGTGATGATCTTAGATAGTTCATTTCATGGTCCAGGCAATTACACACTTTGAATATAAGGGAGCTCAGGTACAAAGATAGGGGTCTCAGTCATTGATGAGCTCTTCTCTCAGTTTTCCTTGCCCCCATGAGCGTTTTTATTTCTTAGGGACATTTTCTCTATATATATCTGATGTTTTTCCATTTTTAAGGGTTTCAAATTTTTTAGACTTTTTTATCTCTCTAGGAGATGGGACACTCTAAGAGATATTGTAAAATCTGCTCAACTTGATTAGGCTCAACCCTATCAAGAAGTTGTAATAACTACCTCTTAATGCAATAAAGGATTTTCTTTGCCTATCTCTTGCCTTGGATTTATGTCTATTGAGTTGCACATTATGGCATTGTGTGAAAGAGAATCTTCCTCACCCATGGTCCTCTTTTATGACCTTATTTAGGGAGTTTTTCAATGTTGTTTTTAGGTCTGGTTGAGTTCTCTTTCTATCATTGATGTGAATTTTTAGTGATTCTTAGAACTCCTCTTTGTTTGTATTCATTTCTTCCTAAACCTCCTCCATGAAATATTCATGCAACCAGCTTGATCTTGAGGTTGTGTAATTCAGTATTGTTCTCTATAGAACTAGTGTGTGTTTAAGCTTATGGGAGTTTCCCATTTTATTTTGGTGCATCACCTGGTTAGCTTCCTTATGATCTCTTATCCCATTTCTAACCCTTTTACCCATGAAACATTAGTTTATCTCTTGTTTTAGGTGATCTACCAAGAGGAAACTGGCCTTATCTAGAGGTTCAACCTCGCTACAAGATACCCATAGCCTGAGGTTATCCCAACACTTATAGCTAGGAGTCAGAGAGCCTAAGAAAATCTCCCACAAAGGGTGTAATTATAGCTTATAATAGTTTTTGGCATGCCCAGTGGGACCATGTTATTCACTAAGTGAAGATTTCTTGTGTTCTCTTCATCCAATCAGCCTTTAGAGGCATTTAAAAAACATCAATGGTGACTCCAAACATATATCAGTTGGTTTAAATAGTCCAAGTGTCTAATCACCATTATTTGGTATGTATAAGCAACCATCTTTTGATCAATATGCTTATTCTCTACCTAAGCATCACACTTATGAAGCTAATAATGTTTATGTGTTCCCCCCAAGTGGCCCTCAAACAACCTATCAGCCCTATCATGGCCTTTGCCCCCCTTTCACCCCTACATATGACTAAGATCAACCTCCTAAGAATTCAAATTAGTCCTCTAATTTCCCTTGTCAAGAATATGTTTGTCCTTTTACATCCTTGTTAGGATTCAAGCAAACATTATCAAATTATATTGAGTTAATAAGGGAGATTGGTAGGGGTTTAAAAACTTATTTATTCATCCCTATTCATGTCCTAAAAGAGGTAAATAATTATCTTCAATTGGTCAAGGATAGATGGTTAGTTTGTGAGAATGAACAATCACTTGTTTATGAGAGGGAGAATAAGGTGTGGTTGAGAAGCATTATCCAAAATTTAGAAATTGTGTTTATGTCTTATAAAGGTCAGAAGACTCAATGTGATCAGTATTATGTATCTTCTCCTTTCTAAGAGATAATCATTTTGCCCTCTCTTATCCTAATGCACATTCCTACTCAAGAGCATGATTCCCTTCCATCATGGATCTTCTCCAATATTTTTGACCCTGGCTATGTCATGCCCTCTCTTGTGAAACTATTCTCTCCTATACTCATTCAAAAGGAAGAAAATGTGCTTGATCCATACTCATTTCCCTTATGGAAACCAATTCAAAAAGGCATATAGAAGAAGGAAGAGGTGTTAGTTATGGTAATCCAAGAGCTAGTTCAAGAGGAGTTACTAGTTGAAGAGTATAAAAAAGAGGTGTTAGCTTAGCTCAATGAGCTTTCCCTACAAGAGTTCCAAGACTCTTTCTCCCTCTCTCAAGAACCACCAAAGAGACCAATCAAAGTACCTAATTGAAAAGACACTCTTTTTAGTTGCAAGTAAAATGAACTTCTTCACCCTCCCATCATTTCCATCTTGGAGGAAGAGCCTGTTTTGTAAGGAATTGAGGAGAAACTTAGAATTAAATTTAAACCTAAAGAGGACAACATAAGTGTTTATTCTAAGGAGATCATGATAGGTAGTCCACTCCAAAAAAGGGAGGAGAAATTAGGTTTGGACCAACTATTGTGGCATGGATTTGACATTGATGAACTAGAGCCTAAAGGCAATATTGATGTCTTCATACTTAAAGATGTGTGTATTCAGGATGTAGCTAAGAGAAAAGAGGATTTTATTTGGTACCAAGAGATTAAATTTGGTGTGGCTATAGATGAAGATGACTAAGGTGTAGAAATTGACATAGTCAATAAATTAGCTAACCATGTTGAAGAGGTCATGAATAAGCAAGAGGATCAAGATGAAGTATGGAAACAATTGTACTATGACTTCATGGATCAGGTAGATCTTCTAAACTAACATATGCCTCTTCTAGAGTATGAGGATGAACTCACAAATCATGTTGAAGAAGCTAACCAATCTCACTCTGAATTGTCTATTGAAGGTAGTATTGATGTCTTCAAGAATGAGGGGGAATGGTCAGATCCAGAGCCATAAAAACATGACATGTTGGGCCTTAGGTGGATTGATGAACTACCATATGGTCCTTTTTAAAGAAAGTAGAGAAAATATGGTGTGGAAGTTAGCATTGTCTTAGATGACCAAAAGTAAGCTACCTTTTGGGATGACTTAGAGCTTTTTTGCTTAAGTCTAGACAGTCAACCAAGCACCAGTTCAAAGGAGCCATCACATGTTATGCTTAATTTAGAGCATAAATTTAAGCCATAAAAAGAGAATATTAAAAAATCCCCTATAGTCCAACATGAACCAAGTTTTGAGGACATGAACCAATATATTTACATTAGAGACATGTTTGATCCATTTAATCCATTAGAGAGCACATCAAAAGGATTGACCATAAAGCTACTTGGTTCACCAATTCCGCTACCTCCAAAGCAAGGTAATTTTCATCTTGGATTGTTACAAGGGAATAATACTCATATTTTCCCATTTGATTTAGGAGGGAGATAATTTTTAAATTATAACCTTGTATATATTAGGATATATTTCATGTTTTCCTCTAAGTGCCTTATGCACATTTCCTTTCTGTTCTATTTTTCCTTTCCCAAGTGCCTTGGGCACTTTTTTTTGTTTTATCCTTGTAACTTTAGAGGAAGTTCCAAAAAGGGTTAGCCTTGTATCTAGTTTTATACCAGATCAATTGTAGAGGCTAATGACTCCATACCCAATGGAGTAGACAAGGCAAATTGGCTTGGGTTTTCAAGTATAGTAGGCATGCTTCCTTGTGAGTTGCTAGAAATGTTAGCTATTTTTTGCCCATATACTAAAATTTTGATTGATTTAAAAATCTATGGACTCCATCAAAAAAATTATGAACTCCATCAAAGAAGTTATGGACTCCATTAGAAGAACATATGGACCTTGGAAAATCTAAGTGCAAAATCTTTTATTCAACAAAGTCTTTACTGGTTCTTTCTTTCATATTTTGTGTGGACTAAGTTTTTTTTTCTTTCAGGATTATTTTTGGCAAAGGGATAATTATTTTACACAAAATGTCTGAAGCAAAATGAAAAACCTTTTCCTTTAGGCAAATTGTCTAGGAAAATTTTCTCGAAGGGTAACTCTTTAATAAAAGGTTCTTTTGCAAAATTCCTAAAGGTATTCTTTTCACGAGTAAAGGAATTTTAAATAAATCCAAAGGGTACCTTGCCAAAATCCAAAGGGTCACTTTCTTTTCAAAGTAGACAATTGCAACTTTTTTGAAGGTATTTTTCAAAGGGAAATGGATCATTTCAATTTTCCCAAAGGATAATTTCAAAGCTTCAAAGGACCATTTCAAAATTCTTGAAGGGTATTTTTTCTTTCGATAAGGTCACTTGTCAAAAGTCTAAAGGGTATATTTCCCTTCAAAAAGTCCTTTTAAACAAAGCCAAAGGGTCATTTGAAAAAAATTTGAAGGTATTTTTCTAAAGGCAAAGGTCATTTTCAAATGCCAAAGGATCATTTTAGAATTTTTGAAGGGATCTTTCCCTTTAGGAAAGTCCATTCCAAGAAACTCAAAGACCTAATTACTTTAGAAAAAATGTCTAAAGGAATTGATCAAAGCAATTTTTTTGAAAAAATAGTCGTTTGAATTTGAAATCCTAAGATGTTCCCATAGACGTCAAAGATGGGTTTTTTCAAATAACCATTTCTATTCAAAAGAGGTCAAAGGGAGTTAGAAAATCTCAAGGTTGAAAGTGTACATGATAAGTGTCAAGGACACATTTAACTAGTAAGATCTAGTATGTGCAAATTAATGGAGAAGCCTTCATCCTTTGGCTTGGATCTCACCTTTGAAGCAACCATTCAATTAGAGGTAACATCGCTAGGCCTGAATTCATAGATATGGTGATTTTTTCCTTATCCAAGTAGAGTGAAGGAGCATGCTAAGTTTTAAATGTAAGAAATAAAATCATGTACACTTGGTGGGGACATGTAACTACCCAGGACATGGCTCTCTTAGCTCCAAAAGGGGAAGATTTGAATGCATGAGGGGCTTGAGGAGATTTGCAATGATCTTGGATGGTTCATTTCATGGTCAAGGTAGTTGCATGCTTTAAATGCAAGGGAGCTTGAGTATAATAGTAGGAGTCCTGATCATTGATGACCTCTTCTCTCAGTTCTTATTTCTCCCATGAGCCTTTTTCTTTCTCAAGGTCCTTTTCTCTATATATATTGATGTTTTTCTATTTTTAGGGGTTCCTAGTTTTTTAGACTTTTCTATCTCTCTAGGAGATGGGACACTCTTAGAGATATTAAAAAATATGCTCAGCTTGATTAGGATCAACCGTGTCAAACATTTGTAAGAACTACCTCTTGAGGTAATAAAGTATTTTCTTTGCCTATCTCTTGCCTTGGATTTATGTCTATTGAGTTGTGTATTATGGTATTGTGTGAAGGAGAATATTCCTTGCCCATGGTCCTCCTTTCTAACCTTATTTAGGGAGTTTTTAAATGTTGTTTATAGGTATAGTTGAGTGTTCTTTCCACCATTGATGTGATTTTTTAATGAGTCTTAGAACTCATCTTTATATGTATTCATTACTTCCTGAACCTCTTCCATGAAATATTAATATAACTAGATTGATATTGAGGTTGTGTAAGTTAGTATTTTCCTCTACAAAACTAGTGTGGGTTTTTTTTTAAAGCATGGTAAACTTTTTTAACATGACCATCAGTGCTAGCTAGACACACCTAATACCAGTACCATGGGTGGGGACTAGACCTTAGGACCAATAGAGCTGCAACGGAAGTACTTGGCCGATCAGGCTAGGTTTTGCACCCCAAAACTAGTGTGGGTTCAAACTTATAGTAGTTTCCCATTTTATTTTGGTGTATCACCTGGTTAGCTTCTTTAGGAGCCCTTATCCCCTTTCTATCCCTTTTCCCTATGAAGCATTAGTTTATCTTTAGTTTTAGGTGATCTACCAAGAGGAATCCAGCCTTCTCTAAGGGTTCAACCTCACTACAAGATACCACAGCTTGAGGTTGTCCCAATGCTTATAGCTAAGAGTGAGAGATCTTGAGAAACTCTCTCACAAATGGTGTAATTTTAGCCTATAACAGGTCCTTAGATATAATGTAGTTCATTATCCATCCTTAGTTTTTTCAATAATACATAGTAACCTCTTAAAAGATACCATTAGCCAAGGGAGAGGTTGAGGCTCAATGGGTTCATATTTAGGGTAAGTATTCCTAATTCTTATGTTTTAGTATATCGATTTTCATGTATAATGGATAAAAAATGTATTATCTTTCCTTGCTTAGGATTACCTATACATTGACTTTAGTAGAGTTTACTATGCATGCTTATTATTTATGTTTATTCCCCATTTGTGTCAAAATATTTAGTGAGCAATAACTTATATTTACTTTACTTTATTATTGTATTAAATATCAAGACCTATCTAGGGTTATTGTGTGGTGTTGCTTTACTAGAGGCTTCAAAACCATTTCTAGCAATATTATATAATAATAGATCTCTTAGTTAGGTTTAGTGGATCTATATTGGTCATAAACCAAATTATATAAGTATTTATAGTGGTATAGTTAGTTGATTTATCTTCTTCAAGTTAGGGTTGATTTACATATCAAATCTAATTTCTCTTTCATATATTCTAGTAAACTCGACACGAGTTAAACCTTTTAAATTTTTCAATCTTCATTACTTGATCGACTCTGTTGACTCAATACAATAGTTTTTGCATAGGTGTTAATGCTCATTCAATTTATTAAACTTATTTAAATTCTATGTTTAGGTATTTATTTTTTACAAATAACTAGATCAATCTAATTGACCCAATTATATATTATTATAGGTCATCTTCTACTTCATCGATCTTATTGACATAGTTAGGGAATCAACTTATAGGTTTTTCAATTGAGGTGAACCTCTTGATCTTGTTTAGCTCTCTATGATTATATTTTCCCTCTTAACACACTAGATTGATCCTATTGGTTTAGTTTTTCTTCCTATCTTTAAATATTTTTAATAAGTTCTATTTATGCTACTAGATTGATTTTGTCAACATAGTTCTTTCAATTAGTTTTAATTATTTAGTTTATGAAAACTTAGTTGACTTGTTCAACTTTGTTTTAACATTATATTTTTAAGGTTAAAACCCTCATTTGGACAACATAGCTTAAAATACTAATTTAGTAGATTTAGTACATTGTTAAAATCAGTCAAAAAGCAAATTGATCAAACCAACTCTAGGGTCATTCTAACTAGCCTAGTTATTTAATTTTTCTCAATTTTAGTCAAACTTTAGTTTTGTTTTCCCACTTTTTTAGTTATATAAAACTATTGAATTACAATAAGATAGTTCAACTAGTTTGACTTCATTTTGTTACTACTTTTTTCTTAGGATACTCAATCAACTTTCTCAACTACATTTCTCTGGACTATCTTGTAAAAGATAGAGTCAACTAAATTGACTCTGTTCTATATTATTTGCATACACTGGTGATCTAATAGACCTAGTACTATGTATTTTTCAAGTAAAGGAAATTACCTCACATTGATAGTAATTAATTCACTTTTATTTTTTTATTTCTTGCTTAGAGTAGTATGCATATTATAACTAGGAAGGTTGATTTACTAGATTGGTCATTTTCTTCTTTCACACACTACCAAATCATAAAATATAAAATAATCATTTAATCTACCCAAGTCTACCTATTTGGATTTCATCACCAAAAAGGAAGCCAATTCACTTTTATGGATGAGTATAAATATGTGACTGATGGTATATATTAGAAAATCAGATGACACCCTTGTCACTGTCGGATTGTGAAGTGAGGGGGTAGGCCTTAATACCAAGCCAATACCATCAACCTTTCAACCTTAACATACCTAAAACTATATTTATATTACCTATTTTTAGTTACTTTACAAATATAAATTCCCTATCATATTTTAAAACATAATTTAAAACATATAGAAATGTTTGCTTATTAAATTAACATTTAAATTTTAGTATTGATGTTTATTATTTGAAAATTGTATTGTTTATTGCAAAACTTGTATTAGCCAATGTTGGTACAAGGTTTGTGTTGTGTGTTACAACTAGATTAACTTAATAGACCTAAATGCATGTGTGTTTAAATTAATTATATGTTAATTATCACTCAGTCATCCAGATTTATACTATTTCAATTTTTTCCTACATACATAATATAATTGACTCTATCGACTCAGTATCTTATAGGCTATTCCATTTTTCTTCCTATAGAACATAGTCAAATTAGTCAACTCAATATCTTATAGGCTACCTTTTTTGATTTTAAAAAAACATAGTTAACCAATTTAACTCATTTTCCCATAGATCTCTTTTGTTTATCTTCCCACAAAACATAATCAACCTATTCGACTATGTTTTCTGCTAGATGTTCTATTTACCTTCTTATAGAACATAGTCAACCCATTCAACCTAGTATAATAACCAATTTATCCTCATTTTTAGTAAGTGTTTAGCTTCTTCAGTTCATAATAGAACATTTGTATGATAATTCCATAATAAAAAATCAAACTAACATGATGAAATTTACTAGTACTAAAAAACATACTACACCACCTTTTACGGTAATAAACCCAAATCAAAGTAACATCCATGTCACCACTGAAAATACCAAATATGAGACTCCTCACTATTTTATGTCACTTAATCCATTATTTATAAAAATATTATAAGATTAAATGATCTTGAATATAAATATGAAATGATTCTTTTCATCAATGAAAATCCTCAACATAGAAGTAAAGATCCTTCAATTATATATAACATCATAATGAGTCCTCATTTTAGAGATACCCATTCACCTTCACATAAATTTTACACTATATTTGGGGAAATTTGATTAATTATTTCCTCCACTCCTTTATCCCAAATAATATCTCCTTATATAACTATGACCACATACTCCATGTCCTCCTTCACCTCCATGCCAAGTCTTTCTATTAACATGGCTAACATATCATTTAGTGGGCCTACCCCAAATATACACACTAATACCTAATTTAATTTAACCCATAATGGATATAATATAAATATTACTTCTCATGTTATTATTTCTTGCTATGCCACTACCACTTCTCGTGCCAATACTACATCTCATGTTACTAGTGCATCCTAACTTCTTAACAGCTCAAAACATACTAATGCTTCCAAAGTTGATTCTACTATTAAAAATAATACTCAAACTAATAAAATACTATTACAAACCCTCAATTAAATGGATATGTTTCAAACCAACAACATAAATTAAATGATACAAATGCAAATCCATTTATTGTATCTCCAAAATAAACCTCAAAACACTCAATGGGAAGTGTTGAATCCTAATGTGCCCACCTCCCCTTACGGATGCACATGGTAACCTTATACCTCAACCCCCACTTATTAATAAAACTATTAAGCATCTATAAAATAAACCTTTTGTACCTTAAATTTTAAACATTAATATATAAGGTATAATTCCCAATATAACTTATAATGGATATATGTATTCTACCTTGCACTTAATTTTTTTTAGAAACTCATACAAAGCTTGGGTCAAACTCAACACATTTATTGTTACCAAAATCTTAGCTAAAAATCTCTCTATAGATGATCTATATTGGTATAATCAACTTAAAACCCATTCCATCAGTAGTTTATAGGACTTGTTCAATGAATTGGTTCAATAATTACAAATTAATGACCTCTTTAAAACTAATTTAGCCCATTTTATCAATTATAAACAAAAAAAATCTGAAATAGGTCAAGTTTTCATTAAACACTAGAAAGCCTTGTCTAATAATGCTAAAAATAGCATGGTAGATGAAAACCTCTTCCACTTATTTACTAATGTTATTAATCATAAGTTACAATACTAAATTGGGACTCTTTCCCAAAAAATTTAGAGGAGGCCATTGACCAAGATAAATTCCAAGATTTCCTTATACATCATTTTGAACCTTCCCACCCTCCAACAAAAAATCACATACTCATAAAAGATAAAAGAACATGTAACAAACAATGGTGTTATAGATACTTATGATTCCATACACACCATCCAAACCATTGATCCAAACACTACAATAAAGCATGCTCCTCCACTTCCACCTAATAAAAATTCTCATCCTAGTTATTCATTACCTCAATAATGTAATACAGATGTGCAAAATCCTCTTTCCTTAGTAAAAATTCAAAGGCATATTCTATAACCCTCATCATGAGACCTTGAACCTACACATCTAATGAAATAGTAGTATGATCCCAACAAATTTTGTTAGTTTCATTCAAGTTGGGGTCATTCTCATGAAACTTGTCACTAATTGAGAACTATTGCTATTGACTTTATCCATGGAAACAACTTTGATCTTGAATAACTTATATGTAAACATCAATAATCCTATAAAATAACAATTAAGGATAATGAAACCAAAACTAAAAATAATTCCTTAAATTAATTTAATTCTCATATAACTATCTATAAATATCCTCTTCCTAACCATCAAGACAACACTAATCAACCTACCCCTACCACCAATAACATTGAGAGTACCATGAATTCTAATACCAATGATTAAAATGTGGTCAACATGACTAATATGAGGATAATATTTATATTAAACAATATCTAGCTTATAAACATAATAATTATCTAATGTTCCACATTGTTCAAGACACTTACCCATCACTTCTCATAGATATGGGGCATCTTGAACCAAAGAACACACAAGTATCACCTCCAACAATGTAAGTTAACCATACTTCTCATACAATTAATACTAGTTATACTCTTCTTCCAACTAAGATACCTCAATTAGAATATTTTAATTGATGTCAAAGGTCTAACATTATTGGCGACAAAAGCCCCATAACATTTATTGTCTAAAGGTGTTTTTAATGTTCATATTTTGGCTAAAGTGTGGTGATATTTATTTAATATTAAAAAATATATTTTTGGTTTCATAAAGTCAAAAGAGGGCCCATGAGCAAGTCAAAGAGTCACCAAGTAAAGACAAAGGAGGGAAAGGACACATTTTCTCATGAAGGGTCACCTTGAGGAATTTGAAGAGTCACCAGATAAAGACAAAAGAGGGAAAGGATGCATTTTCAAATAAAGGGTCACCTTGAGGAATTTGAAGAGTCACCAAATAAGACAAAAGATGGAAAGGATGCATTTTCCCATTAAGGGATACCTTGAGGAATTTGAAGGGTCATGCAAGACAAGTTTGGCACCATTTTCTATGTGAATTGAAAGGTATCAAAGGGTGAATGCCAAAGCTCATTCAGAAAGATATAAAAGGAGGCTTGGGAATCCATTTTGATGTATAGAAGCAAATTATTTTATCTAGCTAAGAAGAGCAAAGAAACTAGAAGAGATATAATAGTGTGATATCATTTGTTGAGAAAACAACATTGAGAGATAGTGGTATTTTATACACAAAAGGGGTTGGTGCTCCTATGGGTGGGTGCTCAAAAATTATTATTGTGTTGGTGATAAGTAAAGGGGTTGGTGTTCCTAAAAGTTGGTTCTTTCAAACTTTATAAACTTGAGTTGGTGCTCATTTATGTACTTGGTATTGTTCTTCATGGTTTTCCCACTTTAGGTTTCCACATACAATCTTATGTGTCTCTCTCTCTTATGTGGTGCATGTTATTGATTTCAATTTTATTGTATATCTTGAATGTATGATTAAGTGGTTAAATCAAAAGGAATTTTATTAAGAGAAAATACATATGATAAATCATGAATTAGTATATCCTATTATTAATAATTGGTATCAGAACAAGTTCCTTTGGAAAGAGTTGAATAGCTTGAAGGTAGATCAGGGAAAGTATGATGGCTAAGAAGATAAATAAGGAGAATCAAGAGTTGAAATATGTGGTCAAGGATCTTAAGGATCAAATGTATATCTTGTATTCTAAGTTGGCTATAGAAGCAAAAGAAGATAAGATGTTTATTTAGGATCTTAAGAATCAACTAGAGGTTGTATATTCAAGTTTGAAATCAAAAGAAGAGTGTAATCAGTTGAAGGTTGAGTTAGGTTATTTAAAGGATAAGCATGAGAGGCTCATAATCAAGGTTGAGAAAGATCATGAAATATCAGACCAAGGTGATAAGGATGCAAGTTTGAAGGGCAAATTGAAGAAGCCAATTAGGCAACCCACTACTTTCAAGTTTTCAAATTATTTTCATGGCCATTATTTTATTTATCATCATGTTGGTCATAGGGGAAGATATTGTTTTAAAATAAGGAATCAGTCAAAGAGAGATTCTATTCATCTTTAAGCAAAAGGTATGAGAAATGTTGTTTATTTTTTTTGTCATAAGGTTGCCCATATTTCTGATTATGTCCAGATGGAGTAAAGAGATCCTCAAGGTATGTCAAAGGATACAAAGCCTCTAGAAGGTATGAGAAGGAAAAAACTTAGGTTTGGAGACCTATGATAGTAAATGTTGATTAGGTTGAGTCTAAGAGTGAGAATAGATTACTTTCTACAATAGAGAAAGAATTAGATAAGAAGGGCTATGTGGAACTCTTGTTATTAAGAAAGATAGTGAATATTAGTCTTATATAGCCTATAGATCAAAGAGAATCTCTTGATACATTTGAGGATGAGCCTTATCAAGATAAGATATTTTCAAGAGTTGAGAAGATGAATGACATCATGGATGTTGAGGTTAGTGAGTCAAAGAAGTTAGACATTCCTAAACATATTCTAAGAGAAAGAAATCAATCTTATATATGTAAGAAGATCAAGGAAGTAACAGAGGAAATGTGAGCATCTCCTAAGTTCATTTTGTTCTAGGACCCTTTGTGTGGGGTGTTTCTTCTATGCTTCAAGGAGACACTTTACAAAAAAAATTGAAGCATGGTGGATGTTGTTAGGTCTTGGCTGTGTTTCATGACAAGAAATTCATGAAGGTGAGTTGACAAATTAATTTGTATATTAGCTAAGGGGGAGCTAAATGTTAGATCCAAGATAGATTCTTTACCAATGATATAAAAGGGTGAGAAATAAAAGAATAGGTACAAGAATAGGTTAAAAAAATAAGATGCTATCATAAGGGGGAGTTACTATATGTTTTTAGTTGGTTTAGTTTTTATTTTGTGCAGGTCTCAGTTTCAAGTTGGCATGTGTAGTATATGTTTTTAGAATGTTGTAGTTTCAATTTGAGGTTTCCATCAATAACAATGGGGAAGATTGTTGGAAATATTGTCGTTGATGTCAAAGGTCTAACATTATTGGTGATAAAGGCCCCATAACATTTATTGTCTAAAGGTGTTTTTAATGTTCATATTTTGGCTAAAGTGTGTTGATATTTATTTAATATTAATGAATATATTATTAATTACATAAAATCAAAAAAGGGCCCATGAGGAAGTTAAAGAGTCACCAATTAAAGACACAAGAGGGAAAGGACACATTTTCCCATGAAGGGTCACCTTGATGAATTTGAAGAGTCACCAGATAAATATAAAATAGGGAAAGTATGCATTTTCCCATGAAGGGTCACCTTGAGGAATTTGAAGAGTCACCAGATAAAGACAAAAGAGGGAAAGGATGCATTTTCCCATGAAGGGTCACCTTGAGGAATTCAAAGGGTCATGCAAGAAAAGTTTGTCACCATTTTATATGTGAATTGAAAGGTCTCAAAAGGTAAATGCCAAAGGTCATTTGGAAGGCTATAAAATGAGGCTTTAAAAGCCATTTTGATGTATGAAAGTGAATGATTTTATCTAGATAAGAAGAGCAGAGGAGAGTTGAGAAAATAGAAGAGATATAGTATTGTGCTATCATTTGTTGAGAAAGCAACATTGAGAGATAGTGGTGTTTTATACACAAAAGGGGTTGGTGCACCTATGAGTGGGTACTCACAAATCATTGTTGTGTTGGTGCTCAGCAAAGGGGTTGGTTTTCCTAAAAGTTAGTGCTTGAGAACATTTTAAACTTGAGTTGATGCTCATTTATATGTTTGAGATTGTTCTTCATGTTTTTTCCCATGTTGGGTTTCCACATAAAATCTGGTGTCTCTCTCTCTTATGTGGTGCATGTTAATGATTATAGTTTTATTTCATATCTTTAATGTATGATTAAGTGGTTAAAGCAAAAGGAATTTGATTAAGTAAAATATATATGATATACTATGAATCAGTATATCTCATGCTTAACAAATGAAACCAAAACTAAAAATGAAGCCTTAAATTAAGTTAATGCTCATATAGATAAATATAAATATCCTCTTCCTAACCATCAAGATGACAGTAATCAACCTACCCCTACCTCTAATAACATTGAGAGTAACATGAATCCTAACACCAATGATTAAAAATGGTCAACATGACTAATATGAGGAGAATAGTTATAATAAACAATACCCAACCTATAAACATAATAATTATCTAATGTTCCACATTGTTCAAGACATTTAACCATCACTTCTCATAGCTAGGGTCATGTAGAACCAAAGAAGACACAATTATCACCTCCAACAATGCAAGTCAACCATACTTCTCATACAATTAATACTAGTTCTACTCTTCTTCCATCAAAGATACCTCAAGTAGATATCCCTCAAACTTCACATAAACTTTATTCCATTAAAACACAATAAAAACTTAAAGAAATAACTAGATCACCTAAGATAAATCAACCCAATTCAACCAAACCTAAATTAAATATATCTTACCAACATAAATTTCACTATGTATCCAACCCCCTTCAATGAATTTATTACAATAATATAAACCTTTATCCACTAATCCGATAATGGGTTATGATTAATGGGATACTATAGTGAAAATTTGCCATATTCCATCCCAAATTCATCTCTTATAACTTATACAAACTTTCCCTATCATCACAATCAACAAATGAAATTACTATTTGAAATTAACATCCCTCATCCTCCACCTATTGGGCATAAACATATATAATCATGATCTGAAGATAATATTCTCCACTAGTGTGAAGATATTCCCATCCACATGGATGAAACAATAGACACTTAATCTTTCACTCAAATTTCCTATCTCTTTCATGATTCCTAATGAGATATTTCTTGGTATGGATGACCCCATTTCTTCATTAGCATTGAAATAGGAGATATCCAAGTCAAATTTGCTTTAATCAATGAAGGATCAAACACTTATGTTGTTTCCCTTGATTTTATTAAAACACTTAGATGTTATGAATGTATTATTAAATCCACACAAAGTACATTTCAAGGATATGATAGAAGATAAATTCCCCCTTTAGGTTGTGTTTGGCTTCCTATCACTATTCTTCTCATCATTATTCATGTGAAAGTTATGATATTTAAATTTCCACTTTCATATAATATATTACTTGATCAACTTTAGACACATTACATGAGAGAAGTTGCCTCATTTTCATGCCAATGTGTTAAATTTACCCATAATGTTATTGGTCATTGGACCAAGGATTATCATATACATCAATTAAAAAAACCATCTTCCTCTACCACTTCAGTTAGTATACCTTCACCATCTACTAATAGATGCATTGGTTTTTTTCATGGTACATGTAACCATTTTTATACTCATTGTTGATAGATGAAATAAATAGATACACTAAGTCCATACATAACATATCCTTAAGACAAAACTATACCACATCCTAAGCTACTTCTAAATTATATCCATAAATATGGGGAAGTGTATTTCCTTTGGCATCAGTGTACTACACACCATACTAATAGATGTCAAGTATTTCAGTAATATATTCGAGATCTTCTATGGCCTATGCCTTCACCATCTCAACCTCCCTCTCAAATTCATCCATGGTTAAAGGTTTCCCCTTCCCCACCACCTACATCTCCTGATAGGTTTTAGAACACTAGTTACATTCATATCATTGAGTATCCCACACAAGATGTGCCTTAAGAGCATCATCATTCTTCTACCACACCTACAATTTTTATAGATATGATATGAAATGAAGTCTTCTCATGACTTTATGTGAATATTGATGAGGCTCTGATTAATTTCTAAATTTAGCTACATAAGGATGTATTAGATGTCATAGATGGTATTTATAGTGAGATTTATTAGTACTTATTAACACAACATGGTGTTATATCACATTATTACATGATTTAGCCTTAAATTATGATTATTTATACATTAGATATGTTGATATTCATTTTCATTAGTTATAATTTATATAAATATTTATTTTATAACCTATTATGGATTATCTTTATAATTTTTACCAAATTATATTCATGGCTTATACTTATTTTCACGTGGTTTTTTTTTCTCTTTATACTTTTATGATTTCTTATTATCTTTAATTCAAATAAAGAGAGTTATTATTGTGACTTGGATTATTATACCCACATCTCCATAATATCCTATCTTTACCATATGATCAATAAACAAGCATAATTCTCATTGTATCATTACATACATAGATCTATTTTCTCCATCTATTCCCTTTATTTCCCTTCTCATGTTGATCACATATACAGTTAAGATTTGAGATCACATACTAGCTTATAAGAAATCCACATTTTTTAGTCAATCATATATATATATATATCTTAATTCATATAACCAAAACCCAAATCTTATCTATATGTGTCACTTTTGTGATTCATGTTTGGTTATCTACAAAAGACATAAAGTTAAAATCCAAATCATTTTAAATAAAAGGAAATGATAAAAATGAAAAAATAAAAATAAAAAAGTCAACATCAAAACTAAATACATTATTCATAGCACTTATCCTATCCCTAATCAAATCTCAAACTCCATAGTTGGCCTCATAATAGAGACAAGGTCCATTGGGGTGCAGTAGAATATTAAATTAGGATAGGATAATTTAAAATTATCTATAGTGTTACTTTCTCACACAAGTACCCAATCTTCTTAGTATATAAATGAATCTATAAGGGTTCTTAAGGAACAGGGAAGACATTGTGGGAAGGTAGGTCCATTATACTTTTTTGTATATATAATCTCCATGACTTGATAATAGTACTCCACTTATTTTCCCATAAAGTTTTGTGTTTATCGTGAATAAATATCTTTTGCATTTGAGGTTCACTAAACTATTAGTAAATTATTATGTTCTTAGTACACCCCGAGTCTACTAAGGTTTCATTATAAATGACTATGTCATACTTATTACATTACCTTCCTTCACTATAATACTCCCAATTTTCCTTCTTCATGAGTATGTTTTGTTAATTGATCATACTCATAGAGTTATTCTATTTGTGAGTTCAAGTATAAGCCCTCATATAAGACCAAACATTCCTCACAAATTTATCCTTACCCCCAATAATCATATTCCTTATTTTCACCTTAGTGGTATTCCATTTTTGAGTTGAAATATAAGACCATGGATAAGACCAATAATTCCTCACAAAATATTCCTACAAAATTCTATTCCATTAGTCACACAAATAACTATCAAATTTTGTTTGTTAAAGTT